>NIVC01000157.1:217500-347500 GCA_002269645.1 Macrostomum lignano | reverse complement strand
AGAGACAGTGGCGCCCGCTAAGAGACAGGGGCGCCCACCAAGAGACAGGGGCGCCCACCAAGAGACAGGGGCGCCCACCAAGAGACAGGGGCGCCCACCAAGAGACAGGGGCGCCCACCAAGAGACAGGGGCGCCCACCAAGAGACAGGGGCGCCCACCAAGAGACAGGGGCGCCAAACAAGAGACAGGGGCGCCTACCAAAGAGACAGGGGCGCCCACCAAGAGACAGGGGCGCCCACCAAGAGACAGGGGCGCCCACCAAGAGACAGGGGTGCCACCAAGAGACAGGGGCGCCCACCAAGAGACAGGGGCGCCCGCTAAGAGACAGTGGCGCCCGCTAAGAGACAGGGGCGCCCACCAAGAGACAGGGGCGCCCACCAAGAGACAGGGGCGCCCACCAAGAGACAGGGGCGCCAAACAAGAGACAGAGGCGCCAAACAAGAGACAGAGGCGCCAAACAAGAGACAGTGGCGCCAAACAAGAGACAGAGGCGCCAAAAAAGAGACAGAGGCGCCAAACAAGAGACAGTGGCGCCCGCTAAGAGACAGGGGCGCCCACCAAGAGACAGGGGCGCCCGCTAAGAGACAGAGGTGCCAAACAAGAGACAGAGGCGCCAAACAAGAGACAGAGGCGCCAAACAAGAGACAGTGGCGCCAAACAAGAGACAGAGGCGCCAAACAAGAGACAGAGGCGCCCGCTAAGAGACAGGGGCGCCCGCTAAGAGACAGAGGCGCCCGCTAAGAGACAGAGGCGCTAAACAAGAGACAGAGACGCCAAACAAGAGACAGGGGCGCCCGCTAAGAGACAGTGGCGCCCGCTAAGAGACAGGGGTGCCACCAAGAGACAGGGGCGCCCACCAAGAGACAGGGGCGCCCGCTAAGAGACAGTGGCGCCCGCTAAGAGACAGAGGCGCCCGCTAAGAGACAGAGGCGCTAAACAAGAGACAGAGACGCCAAACAAGAGACAGGGGCGCCCGCTAAGAGACAGTGGCGCCCGCTAAGAGACAGGGGCGCCCACCAAGAGACAGGGGCGCCCACCAAGAGACAGGGGCGCCAAACAAGAGACAGGGGCGCCTACCAAAGAGACAGGGGCGCCCACCAAGAGACAGGGGCGCCCACCAAGAGACAGGGGCGCCCACCAAGAGACAGGGGTGCCACCAAGAGACAGGGGCGCCCACCAAGAGACAGGGGCGCCCGCTAAGAGACAGTGGCGCCCGCTAAGAGACAGGGGCGCCCACCAAGAGACAGGGGCGCCCACCAAGAGACAGGGGCGCCCACCAAGAGACAGGGGCGCCAAACAAGAGACAGAGGCGCCAAACAAGAGACAGTGGCGCCAAACAAGAGACAGAGGCGCCAAAAAAGAGACAGAGGCGCCAAACAAGAGACAGTGGCGCCAAACAAGAGACAGAGACGCCAAACAACAGACAGAGGCGCCAAACAAGAGACAGAGGCGCCCGCTAAGAGACAGGGGCGCCCGCTAAGAGACAGAGGCGCCCGCTAAGAGACAGAGGCGCTAAACAAGAGACAGAGACGCCAAACAAGAGACAGGGGCGCCCGCTAAGAGACAGTGGCGCCCGCTAAGAGACAGGGGTGCCACCAAGAGACAGGGGCGCCCACCAAGAGACAGGGGCGCCCGCTAAGAGACAGTGGCGCCCGCTAAGAGACAGAGGCGCCCGCTAAGAGACAGAGGCGCTAAACAAGAGACAGAGACGCCAAACAAGAGACAGGGGCGCCCGCTAAGAGACAGTGGCGCCCGCTAAGAGACAGGGGCGCCCACCAAGAGACAGGGGCGCCCACCAAGAGACAGGGGCGCCCACCAAGAGACAGGGGCGCCCACCAAGAGACAGGGGCGCCCACCAAGAGACAGGGGCGCCCACCAAGAGACAGGGGTGCCACCAAGAGACAGGGGCGCCCACCAAGAGACAGGGGCGCCCGCTAAGAGACAGTGGCGCCCGCTAAGAGACAGGGGCGCCCACCAAGAGACAGGGGCGCCCACCAAGAGACAGGGGCGCCCACCAAGAGACAGGGGCGCCCACCAAGAGACAGGGGCGCCCACCAAGAGACAGGGGTGCCACCAAGAGACAGGGGCGCCCACCAAGAGACAGGGGTGCCACAAGAGACAGGGGCGCCACCAAGAGACAGGGGCGCCCGCTAAGAGACAGTGGCGCCCGCTAAGAGACAGGGGCGCCCACCAAGAGACAGGGGCGCCCACCAAGAGACAGGGGCGCCCACCAAGAGACAGGGGCGCCAAACAAGAGACAGGGGCGCCTACCAAGAGACAGGGGCGCCCACAATTAGATAGGGGCACCCACCAAGAGACGGGGGCGCCCACCAAGAGACAGGGGCGCCCACCAAGAGACAGGGGCGCCAAACAACAGACAGAGGCGCCAAACAAGAGACAGGGGCGCCTACCAAAGAGACAGAGGCGCCCACCAAGAGACAGAGGCGCCAAACAAGAGACAGGGGCGCCTACCAAAGAGACAGGGGCGCCCACCAAGACATCAAATATTGGCGCCCCTTAGGGCAGTGGCCCACTTGAAAAATAACTCCTGCGTACGCCGCTGGGAGAAGGACATTGAACAGCGATTTCCTTTTCAATTAATCCATGAAGCTGCGATATGCATGCATAGATGGGACATATGATACTGCCAGATTAGTGTCCTCTAGCTGAGCTGGCAGAGCCGATGGGACATATGAATTTCTCACAGAGAAAATACTAAAATTTACGAGTTTTTGAGGGAGCAGATCTTTTCCAATGCAACATGTAGTTTTTAACCCCCTCACGCAAATTATTCAAGCAACTCAATTTATGACTGCCGAGAAAATTACATATTCAGTTTGATATTGTCAAAAATTCACATGTAGAAATCATAATGGAACTGATTCGAAGCCAAGCTAAATTTGTACATTTATGTATTTCGCAAAGCCCCGAGGATCGTTAATCCCTTGGTAGCAAACGCTTGACGACCTCAGAGGGCTTAAGTTGTTAAAAATTATAAGCCAACCCGTGGTAGGATACTATATCGAAAGAGTAAAATCGTTAAAACAAATCTAAGAAAATTATTCTAATTGACTAGCTAGGAAATGCCTGCCATTTTCCAGATCGAAGGCTTCTGTAGTGCTGTCTGGGTTGCCACACACACTGCTGCAGAGATTACGAGTTTTTAATCCGTCTAGATTTTTGGACTTATCCTGCATCCAGGATGCTGACTATGCACCCGATTTTATATATGGTTAAAGGGGGCGGCAGGGCAGGCGGAGCTGAGCTGAGATTCTAAAAATGAATTATGGTGCCATTGTTTTTACACAAGTGATCCCTTCGACGAATATTTGATTGGCGCCGCAAGCGAAATTCCATATTCTCTTAATACCGGGAGGAAAAGGTTAAGTCCGAAAAAGGACTTTCGACCATAGACCAAATTTCGACGGTTGAAACCGATTAGGGCGGGCGCGATCGAGGCGAATGGAAGGACAGGAAAGGGAGGGAGCTTTCAATACCATAGACTAAATTCTAGTGCTCGTGATTAATTGACTCTGGCGGCTGAACACAAAGGCTTCTGGAAGGTTCACTAAACCAGTCGCTTCGGAAGACGTGTGCTACCACCCTAAACCAAGCTGGCGTCAAACGCAGTGACTGATTGCATGAATCATTGGGTCACCGCAGCAGTGCTGTCGAGAGCTGCAGCTATTGAACTCTAATTGCACTCTATTAACCAGCCTACTGAGTTAGTATAAAGTTGAGCGCCAGCACAACGATTCTTAGACTACTAATTTTTCGCTACTTTTTTACGACTTTAAAACTCACGTGACGCGCTTGTGATGCACTAGGATCGCCTCTCCGTCGCATTTGAGTTGTTAAAAAGTCCTGAGACTCCCCAGACGCACTAGAGAGATTTGTTTGTAACGACTTTTAAGCAACTCTTGTCTCGTTATCGTTTTCAACGGGTCTCTTCTAAGAGCAAGTTCATAGCCAACGGCACTGACACTTACATCGTGACCGATTACGTGGGAGTGACTACTGTACGAGTGATTAATAAGGACTATACATGTACATGTACTTTTGGAGTTTTGTCGTACTAGCAGCAGCGTTTTATTGATTCTTACTATGTTTTTGCTGTTGCACACGAGAGGGCGTACATGTATAATTTGGCCAAATATATATTTTAACCAGACTCAAGTTGAGGCCATGTTAAAGTAAGTCGTTGACCATAGTCTACGCGAATTCCAGGGTAAAGAATAGGGCCAAAGTTTTTTTCAACGCGAACAAAAAGAATGTTTGTACACGTATGCGAATAAGCAATCAATTCCCACTTGAAAAATGCGACGTCTGTTCCTAGTTAAAATCACTTTCTTCCATGTTAGCCAGCCGATCAGGTAAGTTGGAAGACGGAAGAATTGTAAAATTAAATAAGCGCCTCACAAATTTAGGAGTTATGTCCGAATTTATCTACTGCACTTAGTAGTGCGCAAAGTTTTTGGCAGTAGTAGTGATCCAAATGAGGAATTCGATGTTTAGAAGCCCTGGCTTGCCGTAGCAACGTTTTCATACTATTGAATTTGGCAAAAGTACGCAACTATTATCAAGGATACTGGTACGAGTCTGTTTAATGACAAAAACATGCACGTGCGTGTATTTACACTATGTCTATAAGTAAATAATGAACAATTTGCAAATAATGGAAATTATTGAGAAACAAAGTTAGAAAAAACAAGTAAATGTATTAACTATGCTACTAACAGGGGGAAATAGGGATTAAGAAAAGCAACAGTCTTATATAGCATGAAAAAACAGGGGAGTGGGAGGCTTCAGGGCCTCTGATAGTACTGATCGGAGTAGTACTGATTGTCACTTCCGAGTATCGATATCGAGTACTCGCGCACCCTTATATATTCGTAATGTAATTTAATTTAATAAGACACCTAGTTATCCCGAGTACCGAGTTACGGAAAAGACCCCGAGTTATCCCAACTAATACCTTGAGTTCTACCTTGAGTAGGACACCACCACAGTGGAATGAAAATGGGTATTGTATAAAAAAGGCATGAGACTACACGGGCAGTTGCAGGCACAGAGGAGTGTTGCGCCGATCGCCCGAGATAAAAAGAACGACATTCTTCTTCTTGTACCTAGCCCGTGGTTACAATTTAGGAATTGAATTTATCCACATTTTTATGTACAAAAAAGACAATATTTTTGTAAATTAATGGTAGTTAGCTCACACACTTCTAGGGAGCGAGCAGCTTGTCGAGTAAGTAGACGTGGACAGCGTCTTCGCCATTTAAATCATGGGCCTCAGGACTGGCGGAGGATTGTCTGAAGCTGGCTGATGAGGCCGTTGCTGTTGCTGCAGACCTCTTTCGGCTGGCTATTAGCACTTTCCTCCAACTCCGGATGGTCTCACGGACGCGAATTAGCGCAACTGAACAGTCTATTGACCACTTTCGGTGAACGAAGAGAACAATAGCTTTAATCCTATTGTCGTGACGGTTGTCCGCTAATAGGGTTTCCGGCTTTAGGCTCACATATGAAACTCTGCCTCCAGACGAAGGAGCAACATAGGAGCCGGAGTCGCATGTGAGAGCATCACGGCCTGAAATATCGTGAAGTGATAGACATTTCGAAAAAAGCAAATTTAAAAAAATTTCGGGACAATTCGTAGAAAGTGATAAGCCTTCATACCTATTAGTTCGATTAGCAACTCCTTAGTAACAAACTTGGTGGCTGTCGTAACATCGAGCTCAGCCGCATTAGCCTGAATGGCGATGAGTCGCTGTTTATTTATTGTTACGGCCGGGAGCTCTTCAACCAGATGACATGTACCTCCCCCTTCATCGCCGTCCTGTCCAGTTGCGATGCCATTTCGCTCCTCCATCAACCTGTCCTGTGGTTCAGCCTGAGGCGTGCCTTCTTCTGTAACCTGTCCAACGGTCCTACCACCGTCACTCTGGGCGCTGCACAATTCGATCAACTTATCGAGCTTTTTGCTCATCTGCTCCAGACGCACATTGCCGATTGTCGATGCCCCTAAAAAGGTAAGGAGAATTCATGAAACGAAACGTAACGTAATGCAACTGCTGTACAGCTAAACTGCATTGTTTAATTTATCTTTTAATTTACTAGCTGTCTACTTTGACAAATAAGTGCCAGGCGCTGTCCAGCATATAATTCTCACCGTCTCTATTCCCATGATTGGGAGGCGGTTCCTGATCAGAGAGTGTTTTATGCAGTCTGTCAATTTTACTTTTCGCAGCGGCGAGCTCTTGCTGCAAAATTTTGCAACGGTTGCAGCGGTTGGGCATCGCAACGCTTTTAGATTTGGCAGGACTCATCGATTTTTGAAATAAACTGAAGCTTGTACACATCGACTGGGCGAGCTCAAGGGTAGGCAAAGCAGGACCCATCAGAGTTCCGGGTTTTAAACTGCTTGAGGAGCGTCCAGCTGCAGCTACATGCACTTTCCTCCCGTAGCATAGAGGTAGAGGAGCCTCTTCTTTGCTCACTGCAGAAATGACGTACAGGTCGTGCTCATTTACAGCTTGTATTGCATTATGAGCAAAGCGAACTACAAACCATTTGTTTGATTGGGGCTCCATGTGCAACCTGAAATAACTGAAGGGACAGTGAACGTAAAATTAGTCATGTGTGTCGATAATAATGCAGTTTTTGTGTAGCATATTTTTTTATAAACTTTAGTGTTTCATCTACCAGCTTTTAAATTATTTAAGACAAATATTCCCTGGCCGTTTAATGATCAGTGCATTCAATTGCTTGCAAACAAATAACAAATACTGCTGTGGTTATAAATTAATTAGGAAAAACTCTCCCAGGGTTCTATTCAACCAATCCAGTGTGCCAATTGGTGAATATATTAGTGATGAGTTAGTGAATCAAGTAAAGCTACCGTTATGCTAGGAGCATATATTGGAAGAAAGTATTGCTTTCTGCAAAAAAATTAATTTGTTTGTGTTTTCTGAGTATCATAGAAATGTACTGAAAACAACTTCAAGATGTAAGGAGCATCTGATTTCAGAGCAAGAGCTCATCCTGGTTGTTTACATGAAGCCGATTGAACCCAAGGTATGACAGCTAGGCCCTCAGTTGAGACTGTGCACAAGGCAATACTTAATGGATTCTGGATCCACAGTGCACCATTCAGTTGTTACTGCTAATGGATCAACTCCGTTAATAGTAGAACAACTGCATTCAGATTAATCATATTGCTGACTCAAGTCGATTACTTTCACACTTCGATTGTCAAGCTCCCTCACAGTTACATGCACCTGACTGGTAGCATTGTTAAATAGACTTGTCTACTCTGTCACATCTATGCTCTGTACTATGCGAAACTTTAAACTAAACAAATGATGGTGATGTAATCCTTCCAGCATCTTGTAGGGGCTTAAAACTTTTGAATGTCAGGTCCTATGACACTATAGCTTATTTGCATTAACTCCATACACCTCTGCTCCTGATGGAAACTTAATTCTAATCTTGCTACCACCAGTTGACTTCTGCATGTTCTTAGGCAAAGCGCAATTCAGTTGCAATACTCTGATACATTGACTAATATAGTTCCTGTGCTCAGTACCAGGCCTGTGACAACCCTGAATCATGCCCCGCAGTCATTGGTGACACACCTCAAAAATTCTATAGCACTGAGGTCAGTCAACGGACCAAAATTCATCACCAAACCAATCATGTGATCAAACAGTTGGTGTTGTATAGTGCGCATTGAACATTGACACTCACACCACAGTATATCTACAGTAGGACCTGAAATATACATTTAGTTTGTACTGTGTACGCATTAGTTCAACATCTGAGGCACCTGACAAGGTCTCAGCCAATTAGGCATTTCAATACTGGGATCCAGGGATTTAGCCTCAAAACACGGGATTTCAATCCCAGGATTTTTTGAGACTTGAAATTTTGGGATTTATGATCCTTGGGATTAGAACAGTGCGGGATTGGGATCCTAGGATTTTAAGGCTTAAATCCTGGGATTGTTTTGGGATTCAAACTGATTTTAATTCTCTTGTTTTAACTAAAATAATCATGTAAAATTTAAAAAAAGATTCAACTTTAAAAAATATGAAATAATATAACTGCAGCCTGCATGTCTGTATCGAAATCACACATAAAAAGCAGCAAAATTTGTTAGAGCAGTTGTAAGGTGTAATTTAATTTCACATGTTTGTGAGTTGCGTGATGTCTAAAACTATAACGTGGCATTTAACATGACATTCACTTTGATAATTTACATTGATATTACATAGCTAGCTATATAACCTATATTAAAACAAGTTATTATTGTTGTAATCAATTATTATCAAATATCTTTTATTGATAAATATTATTTATTATTATCAAACAATCTTATATTTCTACTTGTACAATAACTAAGCAAAGAGAAGTTTATTGCATAAATATACCAGTTTGGACCATTAGCTATCATTATAAATATCATTATAATTAGTAATATTATTATTAAAAATTGTCACAAAATTATTTATTATTATTACTCTCTATATCTACTAATATACTTCTAGATATAGTAGGCCAAGCTTGCTTACTATACTAGCAGTAAGTAATGTAGTATTTATAAAGGTATGACTATGGTTGTAATTGTAACTTGTAATCATCTAAGGTCTACCTAGTACTCTAGGTTCATTATTTCGTTTTTAAAAAAACTTAGTCCCAAGAGGGCCAAGACACTTTAAAATTGCTTATCTTATTAATTAGAATCCTAGACCAGCTAGCACTCTTTGATTTAATATCCCTCTTATTTATGCTTAAATGCAGATATTTCAGTGTATCATGGCATCAAATTCTGTAATAATGTTCTATACTCCTATTTTAATTTTAACTTTAACTTAAAGTAAAGTTTAAAGTGAAGTGCTAAGCTAACAAAAATTATTATACTAACATAATTAAATTTAAAGTAAGTTTTAAGTACTATATAATTATATATTATAATGAGTTATACTAACTTGGGTTGTCATCATATGTATCAGTAAAAAATTTCAAAGCTTTTAATTTCACAAAATTGTAATTATCATGAGTACTACTATATATATATATATATATGTGTGTGTTTCTAAAATTTTCATTACAAATTTATCTAGGTCAACTTAAGAAAATTTACCTTGTAGGTATAATTTATGCTTGCATATATTTTATTTTAATTGTTAATGTTACATTTAGATATATATAACAAGTGCTTTAAAATGAAATAATATTTCAATTTCAGTGTCAATTTAACAATGGCACACAAAGCACACAAAAAGTCAACAAGGTTCATGCCTTGTGTAAAATGTGTGAAGCAACTATTTCAATTGCATGTGGCTCAACAAAGGGCCTGTTGACACATCTATGGTCCAGACATCAAACTATGCTTAGCCAGCACCAGCACCAGCAGCAGCAGCACAATAGCACCATGGCCGCGGTCATGGGCATCGCCTCTACCTGGCGACCCGGATGGTTGGACAGCTACGACTGTGCCAAGATGCCCAACCCTAGACAACCGCCTCCTCCGGTACACGACTACATCACAACTGCGGCGCAAGGCGATGATCACTTCCCAGTGTCTAGACATGTCATCATTGTCATCAGCCTCTTTTTCTGGCTCAGTTTGCTCGCCCAGCTTGCAGGCGACATTGAACTAAACCCTGGGCCCGACTGCAACTGCTGCGGTTGCCCCATCAGAAGAGGCTTGAACTTCCTCTCCTGCCAGTCCAGTTAGTGCCCCACCCGCTGCCACAAGCAACCATCTTGCAGCGGCATCTGCTGATACCAACAGAACCAACGCTTGCACTGCCAACATTACAGCAGATCAGAGCGCACCCCCTGCAACTCGCCAACCGCGGAGGCAGCTACCCCTGGCAACTGCAGTGCCTGCTTGGGCCCAATCCACTCTGGCACCACTCCGCTACGGTGTGAAACCGCCGGCTGCACGTCAACCTGCCACCATACAACCAAATGCAGCAGCATCCCGCGCTTCAAGGGCTGCCCTCGCTGGCGCTGCCCCATCTACACCCCACCTGCGGTGAGATCCCTGGCTGGCCGCCCGATCGTGGATAGGCGCCCCGCGGCTGCCAGTCACCCCCACCCGCCGATTCAAGACTCCGGCTGCTGCAGCGGGTGCTACTTTCTCTTCCGCTCTAACCACCACCCCATCGCCTGCCGTCAGTGTAATGCTAAGTTCCACAAGAAATGTACCCGTCTTACTAGGCTTGCGGCCAACCTGGCTGCCACCCAGGGTCACTGGACCTGCCTGGCCTGCACCTCAACAAAAGTGGCACACGAGACGGCAGTCACTAACCAGACCACAACTCAGGCCCAGACTTCCACCCAGTGCGCCTGCCTCTGCACCACAACCTTCCAGGAACCCCTGCTGATTCTTCAGTGGAATGCGGACAGCATCTCAACCTGGGTCACCGAGCTGGCAAACTGCATCAACTCTCTCAAACCAGACCTGATTCTGATCCAGGAGTCCAAACTGCTCCTGCAGGACCCCACCCCTTGCCTCCATGGTTACGCCGCAGTTCGGGTAGACCGCAAGCAGCTGGACGGTGGAGGTGGGCTGCTCACATTCATCCGGGACTGTCTCGCATTCGAACGCAAGCTGGTGACGACCTGCGAGCCAATCGAAACCTGCCGCGTACGTATCTTCCTAAGCTCTAAGAAATCCCTGGACGTGGATAATGTATACGTCCTGCCTGTCTATGGCGGCAAAGAACACAGCGAGGTATTCTGGTCAACCCTCCCAACAAATGCCAACCTGCTCGCCGGCAACTTCAATGCCCACTCGGCCATCTGGGACCAGACCCAACTGGCCAATGGTTGTGGCAACACCCTGCTGGACTGGGCCACTGAACATGGCTTGATGGTCATGAATAACGGCTCACCAACCAGAATTAACCGCGGTACAGGTGGCGAGAGCATGCCAGATGTATCGCTTTGCCGCAACGCTTGGCATCACTGCACCTCTTGGAGTACCCTCGACGACCTCAGCTCCGACCACCTCCCAATCGCCATCTACCTCCGCTGCACCACCAAGAATCTCCATTGTCAGACCAGGACTTTCTAGAGAAGCACCGGGGTAGACTGGACAGCATTTGCCCAGGACGTCGACTCCCAAGTCGCCACCTTCAAAAGCACCGGCGTCTCATTCAAACAACGAGCCAGCCACCTCACGGAGGCCATCATAGCATCGGCATACTGCCATGTGGGGAAAAAGTCCTCCAAACGTCCAGCCCGGCCCTGGCTCTCCCAGGAGGCTTGCGAGGCCATCCGCAAGCGCAATTGCCTCAGCAAAGACGTCGGTAACCGCCGTGCCAAATGGCTCCAAGCCTGTGCAGACGCCACTACACTCTCCTGCAAGAGCAAGGAATAGAGCTGGCGGGAATTCCTGTGCGACACCGACCTATTCCAAGATGCCACCAAGGCCTGGCACCTTGTCCGCAGCCTTGGTGGTACCCCGGGCGATAACGCCACTAATGAGGCCCTGTCCATCAGAGACAAAACCTACTGCAACAATGCAAGTAAGGCTGAGATCTTCATCAAGCACTACAAGGTGGTCAACCGTCTCCACTTCAACAAAGCTGACTGCGCCATCAACTGCTCTGCTAAGTCTGCCATACGCGCCTACGACACCAACCAGGAGGCTGAAGAGTGCTTGCTATCTGGGGTTGCTTGCTATCGGGGGGATGCTTGCTATCTGCGGGATACTTGCTGTCTATCTGGGGGATGCTTACTATCTGGGGTCTGGGGGAATGCTTGCTATCTGGGGATACTTGCTATTTGGGGTTGCTTGCTATCGGGGGATGCTTGCTACCTGGGGGATGCTTGCAGTCTGGGGGATGCTTGCTATTTGGGGATGGATGCTTGAATGCTGTCTGAGGATGCTTGCTGTCTTGGGATGTTTTGTTTTTAGAGGGAAAGTTTTGATTTTTATATGTAGAGATGTCTGTTGTTGTTTTTTGAAAGCTTTATTTCGCTGTCTATTTGTTATTTGTAAAAAACAAGGATACTATCCAGATGTCCCCCATTGGGGGGCAAAGATTGCTAGTAAATTGCTAATAAAAATTAAAATGGAGGAGAGTGCAACAAAAATAATATTTTCATAAAAATTCCCAGCTATTCTTTTTATTAGAAAAAGGAAATAATAATTTGATAAAAATAAATCAAAGATAACAATAAATTTTATATCAAGATATAAAATAAATAGATCTAATCGACATAAATGGCAAAATGACAAACCATTGACTAAAACAGTAACTGTTTAAATAGCCTTAGAAGTAGCCTAGTACTAGGCCTAGTAGGCATGAATCAAAACTTATTCAAAAGAAGTTACTTTCGAGAGCGCGCAGTTGAAAAAAAGATGTGTTTGAGCGTGCGATAACATTCAAATCTATTACTTTTAAGCCGGCGTTTCATTTATGCGTAGTAAAGCTCAGCTTAATACTAAAATTTACTGTTTGCTTCGTTTAACAACCATGGATAGTATTTTGTAAACGTGATATGAATTTAAACATGATCAGTTAAATCGATCGATCAGGCACTAAGGTCACTTGATCTTATTATAAAAAATTAAAAGCTTAGTTTTACTATCATTTTCTGATATTTTTAAATTATTGGACTTCTTTATAAGTTTATGTTGAAAAAATACTTTCAATTTACCAATTTTTAGAAATTTTCACTGGACACTTTACACTTAGGCTAGGCCTAGGGCACTAAAATCATCTAGTAAAATGCTGGCACTGAAAAGCATGGGCACCAAAATGCATGGGAACTATATATTGCATTTATAAATGAACATTTTTAAATACAAAAATATAAAGTTAACTTGTACTGTCTTACATATAAAATGAAGAAAGTAAGCCTGCTAGTATTCAATCCTAGTCTAGTCACTATACGACATAATCCTAGTCCTAGACTAGTCCTAGATGCAACTGCTAGTGGATCTAGGCAATCTGGCCATTGTAAATTGTGGTGAAGATGGGCCTAGGGTAAGTTGCAAAAAATTCCCACCTAGAATAGAAAATACAGATTATATTATATAGATTACAAAACATTTGGCCTTAATAAGACAATTATAATTACTTCTGCTATTTATTTAAAACTGTGTTAATTTTTGCTTTTGGTCTATAGGGTTTTTCATAAGCCTAAGTAAGTTACATTTTTGGTAAAAAAATAAGTTGCATAGCTAGTGTAAATCAGGGGTATCGCACATGTATGGTCTTCTATAATAATACCTTGTGTTAAATGATTTATTTAGTTGTATGTATATATAATTATTCATCAATAATATAATATGTATTTGAGTTTGCATTAATAAAATCAATATCTGTAAAGAATCTCTTTATTAGTAATACTTTGAAATATTGGCAGCTATCATTTTGTCAAATCAAATTACTAGTATATGGATTTAAAATCATTTAGCAAAAAAAATATGCAGCTATTACTTGATTGCTTTAACTTTTTTATTTTTTAAAGGGAAAAATCTTATTTAATAGGCCTATTTATTATTAAAGTAGGCCCAGGCATATATGTGTTCCTCTCTTTTAGTTAGGCCTATATTATAGTATGTTAGAGAGTTTGATATACATTGATTTATATACATTTCTATTCAAGGCAAAGAGCCAAAATCATAAAAAATTTGGATTCACAAAAATTTCAATATATAAAGGATGGGTTACATTTAGTTTGCTATCCTTAGCCTTGGCCTAGGCCTATAAAATTATTGTTATAATAAATTTGACAAATATCTAGTTGATCATATCTTTTAAAAATATATATATATTTTATGAATGAATTAATCATTCATTGAATTGAATTAGAATTGCTTTAGCAAATAGAATAATCTTATTAATATTGTTGGCTATTTGCAAAAAAATATCCCTTTCTGTTTTCAATATGGCAATTGCTCTTGCCAAAATGTTTAATTATTCTTAAATTTTCATTGAAGTATTGATTACCAAAAGTTTATATTGCTCAAATGATTGGTAGCTAATTGGCATTAGGATGCTTTCTATCTTTAGTTCATACTAGCACACTAAGTCTCTATGGCAGGTATTTAAATAGGCCTATAAAATTCAAAAAATTAAAGCATTATAAAAATTGTTTTTTAATATAGGGTGTCTCTATAATTTTCATTTTTGATTTCTAGGTTTTTCCAAAACTTTTCCAAGTTATCTCTAGTTATTTCTAGGTAAGATTTTATAGGTTTTAGTTAATTTTTAGTTTTTTATAAAAAGCAAACAAATATTGAATTTTAAATGCCAGTTCAGAATATCATATAAGAAAAATTGATTGTTTCAAGCTTTTAAAAATATTTAGTGCATAAAAATCAAATTAGTAACTAAGCAAGTTTTTAGAAGTAAGTTTGTAGAAATTGTTAGCATGAGAGTTTAGCTTGCTCTATTCATTTCTTCTGAGTGAGCATTTTGTGCAGCTTTAAGACACAAGGTTAAGCCTCAGTTCTCTCTACTAAAAGTGCTTGTCTTTTAGCTTCTATTTCTTGTTCCTTGTATACAATCTCTTTAGATGTTCTTCTTTTTTAGACACTTTCTATCATTTTGCTCTTCATTCTTCTTGTTGTCTAGGGCATTGCAGTAATGCTATTTGGCCATTTGGATGCTCAAAAATTAGTGGCTTGGATAGAGCAATATTCATTAGAATACTAGCAGCTCTAATTGCATATTGAACAAGGACACAAGGTGCATAGACACCAGTGACTTTTGCTTATGGAACTTAAACAATAAGCTTACATTTTTCACTGATCCAGGTTTTTCATTGAATTCTAGGTTATTATCATTTTTCAGTTTTTAAGGGATTTTTTTAGGTTATTCTAGGTTGCAGACACCTTGCAGATATCTTAATAACCACATCTAAATCTAATTTTTCATAAATTGAAATTTTATATAATAAGCAAACATGCCCCCCAATCACCTCTATGGTTGGTTTTTTCAATTGAAAATTCAAACATTGAAAGCATTGAAAACACTTTTTAAATGTTAAAAAACTTAAAAAACACTTTTTAAAGACACTAGCTTTTCTAACTCTAAGCTTTGTGCATACCTGATAATTAAAAACTTTGTTTAAAAAATGAAAAGTTGAGAAGCTAAATTATTAATGTAAACTTGAGATTTCAATTTTGTCTTCTAGCATGTCCCAATATTAGTGATAGAAAACTAGACAAGCTTATTATTATTGTTTTATATTTTGATATCAAAGAAGTTCAACTGAAAATAGCAGTACACAATGTTCTTCTTTCAGGCTTCTAGAATAAGTTTATTCATTTCTGCAGCCAGGCGTGGTCTCTGCAGTGATGCATTCGCAGGCTACCAGGGTCCCATTGCCTGTCGCATTCAGTCCAGCCTCCAATCCTCATCAGAGCTGCGCCCAACTCATTTAAAAATTATCAACGAATCAGCTGGCCACGCAGTTGCCGATAGACACAGGGCTGAGACTCATTTTAAAGTGCTGATTGTTTCAAACCAGTTCGATGGTGTATCAGTAGTTAACCGGCACAGGTTGGTGAACAAAGTGCTGGCTAGTTATCTCGGCGGCTCGTCAAGTTCCGGCCGAGGTGGAATTCACGCGCTGAGCATTGATGCCAGAACACCCGACGAGTGGCTGAAAGAGGCTGAGGTATCTGGTTCGCCTCCTTGCATGGGCGGTGAAAGAAAGCAGAATTGAATGATTACATGCTGCACTCTGATATTTGAGTTCGCCTTAGGCTAAATACGTTGAGCTAATAGGATATCCAAGAGCGGTATTGCTTTAACCGCCGTGTGTATGTTTACATTTTCTCTCTAGCTCGGAAAGTTCAAACTCAACTAAGTCTTAATTATGAAGAAATGAATGTTGATTTGTAAAGAACTGCTTTAATAAAACGGAATTTGACTGCATTTCATTGACTGTTATTCATTATTGTTCATTTATTATATATAATTCTGTTTGAATTAGGAACTGATGGCGCGGAGAGGCAGATTCTCAGGGACTGAGGGAGCGGAGAGGCAGATTCTCAAGGACTGAGGGAGCGGAGAGGCATTCTCAGGGACTGAGGGAGCGGAGAGGCAGATTCTCAGGGACTGAGGGAGCGGAGAGGCAGATTCTCAGGGACTGAGGGAGCGGAGAGGCAGATTCTCAGGGACTGAGGGAGCGGAGAGGCATATTCTCAGGGACTGATGGAGCGGAGAGACAGATTCTCAGGGACTGAGGGAGCGGAGAGGCATATTCTCAGGGACTGAACGAGCGGAGAGGCAGATTCTCAGGGACTGAGGGAGCGGAGAGGCAGATTCTCAGGGACTGAGGGAGCGGAGAGGCAGATTCTCAAGGACTGAGGGAGCGGAGAGGCAGATTCTCAGGGACTGAGGGAGCGGAGAGGCAGATTCTCAAGGACTGAGGGAGCGGAGAGGCAGATTCTCAGGGACTGAGGGAGCGGAGAGGCAGATTCTCAGGGACTGAGGGAGCGGAGAGGCAGATTCTCAGGGACTGAGGGAGCGGAGAGGCAGATTCTCAGGGACTGAGGGAGCGGAGAGGCAGATTCTCAGGGACTGAGGGAGCGGAGAGGCAGATTCTCAAGGACTGAGGGAGCGGAGAGGCAGATTCTCAAGGACTGAGGGAGCGGAGAGGCAGATTCTCAAGGACTGAGGGAGCGGAGAGGCAGATTCTCAGGGACTGAGGGAGCGGAGAGGCAGATTCTCAGGGACTGAGGGAGCGGAGAGGCAGATTCTCAGGGACTGAGGGAGCGGAGAGGCAGATTCTCAGGGACTGAGGGAGCGGAGAGGTAGATTCTCAAGGACTGAGGGAGCGGAGAGGCAGATTCTCAAGGACTGAGGGAGCGGAGAAGCAGATTCTCAGGGACTGAGGGAGCGGAGAGGCATATTCTCAGGGACTGATGGAGCGGAGAGGCATATTCTCAGGGACTGAGGGAGCGGAGAGGCAGATTCTCAGGGACTGAGGGAGCGGAGAGGCAGATTCTCAAGGACTGAGGGAGCGGAGAGGCAGATTCTCAGGGACTGAGGGAGCGGAGAGGCATATTCT
Source organism: Macrostomum lignano (assembly GCA_002269645.1). Taxonomy (NCBI): domain Eukaryota; kingdom Metazoa; phylum Platyhelminthes; family Macrostomidae; genus Macrostomum; species Macrostomum lignano. Next base: position 330,448 of record NIVC01000157.1, on the reverse strand, counting down.
CAGGGACTGATGGAGCGGAGAGACAGATTCTCAGGGACTGAGGGAGCGGAGAGGCATATTCTCAGGGACTGAAGGAGCGGAGAGGCAGATTCTCAGGGACTGAGGGAGCGGAGAGGCAGATTCTCAAGGACTGAGGGAGCGGAGAGGCAGATTCTCAGGGACTGAGGGAGCGGAGAGGCAGATTCTCAGGGACTGAGGGAGCGGAGAGGCAGATTCTCAGGGACTGAGGGAGCGGAGAGGCAGATTCTCAGGGACTGAGGGAGCGGAGAGGCAGATTCTCAAGGACTGAGGGAGCGGAGAAGCAGATTCTCAAGGACTGAGGGAGCGGAGAGGCAGATTCTCAGGGACTGAGGGAGCGGAGAGGCAGATTCTCAAGGACTGAGGGAGCGGAGAGGCAGATTCTCAAGGACTGAGGGAGCGGAGAGGCAGATTCTCAAGGACTGAGGGAGCGGAGAGGCAGATTCTCAAGGACTGAGGGAGCGGAGAGGCAGATTCTCAAGGACTGAGGGAGCGGAGAGGCAGATTCTCAAGGACTGAGGGAGCGGAGAGGCAGATTCTCAGGGACTGAGGGAGCGGAGAGGCAGATTCTCAAGGACTGAGGGAGCGGAGAGGCAGATTCTCAGGGACTGAGGGAGCGGAGAGGCAGATTCTCAGGGACTGAAGGAGCGGACCCGTTGGAAAAGTTATGCACCTGCAGAGGCATAAAAGGTGAGCGAGGTGCACAAAAGAGGCACTTTGGTGGCCTATTTCGTGTGTGCTTTGGAAATGCACCTGAGTGCACCTTTTATGCCTAAATGTCACCAATATTTTCGAAAAGAGGCATGAAAGGTGTACAATCGGTGAAGTGGTCAGGCAGTAGGTGAATTCTCAATTTTGATTGGTTGCGGCGGTAGGGGCAGGAAAGGTGCATAAGGGGCACTGGAGGTGCGCAAAAGGTGAACAGCAGGCTCACAAGCGAGGCACAGCAGGTGCAGGAAAGGTGCTGAAGGGGCGCAGAAAGTGCACGAAAGGTGAATTAGAGGTGCATAAGTTGTACATGTTGCAGCGTAAATATGTATACAGGTGCATTTCCAAAACACGCTCGAAATAGACCCCAAAAGTGCCTCTTCTGTGCACCTCGCTCACCTTCCATGCCTATGCACGAATTAACGCATTAATACGAGCGTAATCAGCAACAAAAAATTAACTGAGAGTTACATACTCGTACATTGCATGCACAGATTGAACATAGAAAAGCTTTATTTACACCTATACTAATCGCTGCTATCCCCTTCCTGATCCTGACAAACCACGAAAGCAAACATTTCCTATACTGATAAGTTTTAATGACTTTCAAATACTCAGGAAAAGTTCCGAAAAGTGGTGAAAAGTTTTGCATCAGTGAGGAAAAGTTTTGAATCTGTTCAAAGAATAGTAAGGAAAAGTAGCAAAGAACTTTCGCAAGTTGAAACGCCCCTTGCATTGCCTCTACGCCTAAAGTGCCCACTGTGCACCCTTTATTCACCTTTCGTGCCTCCAGTGCACACTGTACACTTTTTATGCACCTACACCGCAGCGCACTTTTTTTCACCTTTCACTCCACCAATGCCCCCAATTCCTACTTTGTTCACCTTTTGTGCCTCAACGCACACTGTGCACCTTTAATTCACCTAACTCCCCTATGGCACCTGTGCCCCTACCGCCTATTTCGTGCCTTAAATTCACCTTTTGACCCTGCAGAGGCACTCAGGTGAACACGCGGTGCACAAGTGGCACAAAATAGGCATAAGAGAGGCGAAAGTGAGGCAGAAGGTGTAAAACTCTTCACCTTTCGTGCCTACTTTAAAAACTCAAAATCCAACGGGGGAGAGGCAGATTCTCAGGGACTGAGGGAGCGGAGAGGCAGATAAAAAACCAGGTTCTAGTATACTGCCTAAACATCCTTGACGCTTAACCTAAACTTAATACATTCCAGCGCAGTTAATCTGTTTCTCAACTCTTAACTTTGATTCGAAAACGGACACAAGTTAATTATTCAATAAATACAATAACACTACTAACAAGCCAAGCCAAGTCAGTAGTATGTCTTCACCAACCGAAGCCAGCGTGCCGCAGGTGAACTTCCAAAGCTCCAAGCTGGAGATTGGCGATCCGGCCTACGGCGGCGCCGACTCTTATCCACAGGGCCAGCAGCAGCAGCAGCCGCTTCCGCCGGAAGGCACCTCTCTGCTCGACCCCACCTTGCTGGCCTGTCCCCCGACCAGGGAGAGGTTTTTCGTCACCAAGCTGACACCTCAGGAGATCACGGACGCCTGCGTGACCGCCGCTGTGAATGCCGAATCTGACGGGGCGGTGAAACAGCAGTTTGTGCTCACAGAAATCGACCACTGGAATAACAACTACGAGAAGGTTGTGCTGCTGTGCGAGAACTCCGTGCTGGCTATTAAATTCGATTTTGTTACCAGGAAGTTTAAGCACGCCAAGAGGATTCTGCTGTCCTCTGTTGTTAAAGTGAGCTTTGCTCTTCTCTGTTATGTAGTTTGAACTGCTTGACTTGATGAATGGGGATTTATGGCGGATGGGGTGGGGATTTGAGGCAAGTGGGGTGGGGATTTGAGGCAAGTGGGGTGGGGATTTGAGGCAAGTGGGGTGGGTATTCGAGGCGGATTGGGTGGGGATTCGAGGCGGATGGGGTGGGTATTCGAGGCGGATGGGGTGGGGATTCGAGGCGGATGTGGTGGGGATTCGAGGCGGATGTGGTGGGGATTCGAGTCAGATTGGATAGGGTGGGGATTCGAGGCGGATGGGGTGGGGATTCGAGTCAGATTGGATAGGGTGGGGATTCGAGTCAGATTGGATAGGGTGGGGATTCGAGTCAGATTGGATAGGGTGGGGATTCGAGTCAGATTGGATAGGATGGTGATTCGAGTCAGATTGGATAGGGTGGGGATTCGAGGCGGATGGGTGGGGATTCGAGTCAGATTGGATAGGGTGGGGATTCGAGTCAGATTGGATAGGATGGTGATTCGAGTCAGATTGGATAGGGTGGATTCGAGGCGGATGGGGTGGGGATTCGAGGCGGATGGGGTGGGGATTCGAGGCGGATGGGGTGGGGATTCGAGGCGGATGGGGTGGGGATTCGAGGCGGATGGGGTGGGGATTCGAGGCGGATGGGGTGGGGATTCGAGGCGGATGGGGTGGGGATTCGAGGCGGATGGGGTGGGGATTCGAGGCGGATGGGGTGGGGATTCGAGGCGGATGGGGTGGGGTTTCAATTCAGATTGGATAGGGTGGGGATTCGAGGCGGATGGGGTGGGGATTTGAGGCGGATGGGATAAAAAAGGTGAATAGGTGTTAGATATGTTATATTATATCATGTTAGCTGTATTGAGTATTTAGGAACCGCATACAATGATTTAGTGGAGGTAGAAGATACACTTTGGATATAAGGTGTACAACAAATTCAAATTCAAAGCCGGCTGGTTTTAAAAAGAAAAAATATTCAGATATTCAGCATACAGAATCAGCTTTTTTAATTCTAAAAAATGAAGTTCTACATACGTCTGGTTAATGCTGACTAATGAGTTAGCTGAGGTCTCAACCATACGTGCTGCTTGTGCTGTGCTAGCCATTTTCTGTCAGTCAGTCAGTCAGTCAGTGATCTCTCTCCTTTCCGCTGTATAATTGCATACATGTATGTGCGAGCCAGCCAAGATAGGTAAGAGAGTCTATGCATAGTTCAATTTTAATGTTTGCACAGGCTCTGAGCAATACATGTACCCGAGTATGAGCCACGCATGTATCGCATGTATGCATTGTTGTAATACAATGTCTTAATGTCTTCGATACATATCGGTATCCTATAGCCAAGGACTACTCGAGTAGAAAACGGAAAACTACGTTTCTTAGAAAATGTTTGCGAGGCTAGTTTTCGCCGGAAAACACACTACTGAGATAGGAAGTATTGATGTTTATAAAGTTTTTAGTTCGGAAACTATGATAGGACTTTATGCCAATTTTTTAGTCTACGTACATTTCCTGTACCTAAGAACCATAAAAATGCATGGCACAGCTCGACTCACTGGTTTTATGAATCTATTTTATCATCTGTTACTCATATTGTCACATATTGTTACTCATAGAATGATAAAATTTATTCGATTAACATCGATGTCTTTTAGTGTTTCGATACATATCGGCGTGATTTAATGTTTCGATACATATCGTTTACTAATCGAATCCATCCACTACCCGCGCATCCAGCTGGCCATGGGCGAAGTCGTGTTCCCCGGCCGGACGATGGCCGATCCGCGTCGGCACGGCGCCGCCCGCATCTTCTGGGGCGACCCCGGCCAGGTGGCTCTCAGCACTCGCTGGAACCCGTTCAGCTCTGACAACATCCCCTACCTGACCCTGGCCCACCACCCGCTGCACTACTGCGACCAAGACCGTGGCGACGCCATCTACGATGTTGACGCGTTCTTTATTGAACTGGCCAACGTTATTCGGCAACGCAGCCCGGGCGTCCCAATAGTGGCCGAGGCCCTGCCGATCAGCCTGATGCACGGCCTGGCCTCCACAGTGTTCAACCAGAGCGGCCTCGGCTACTCCAAGGACCGCAATGGAGCCAGCTTCTAACCGCACTCGTCTCGCTAATCAATGTTTACAGACTAAGAAAAGAGGGCCGATTGCTTCTTAATTTATTGTAGAGTAGAATAGCGAAAAACTCTATTTTGACTACTTAAAGTAAATCTTCTGTTTGAAACACTCCTATCCTGTTACATTTTCAATGTATAATCGCGTTTTTGTTACTGTTTAAACCGAGCCGACAACAAATTCAAGTTACCAGAGAAATAACTTATTAGTGCCAGCGCGTCCGTTACAGAAATTCAAAATGCCGCTGTTTTTTAACTTTTTTAATGGTGTGAGTGTGTTTTAACCGCATAATCGTTTCCTTGTTTTGAGATTGGATCCGCGCTGTCATTTAATACGTCTGCCTCCCAATTATCGTTGTTGTCAAACATTTTTTAAAGCTAATTAGTTTTTCAGAGAAACTTCGAGTATGAAAGCTTATGTCATTTTACAATCTCACCATTTGGTGTTAAACAAAAATTATAAGCTTTCTTGGTTATTAGTTCTATTTTTTGTTTTAATATTAAAGTAGGGCATTGCTATTATGTATTGCCGCTATTCTGCTCTCGTATGATGCGTTTTTATATAGTCAGTGTGATGCGTTTTCAGTTATTAGCCTTGTGCATTATTTATGATCATTATTTCCTTTCAAATAGCGATCTTTAAACCTGGGCTCGGCAAGAGAGGGGAGTGGAGGGGAGGGAACAATGCTGAGAAAAGACGCAGACTTTAAGCAGCCCGGATAGAGAGGTTTAGGGGGCGAGCCGGGCTTTGCCGACCGATGCTTTAAAGCAATAGTCGCCATGAATATCCTGTCTGTATCTAAATATAATAAATACATATGCTATTCATCATTATTAAACCTCTAATGCTACTGTTCATATTATAATTAAATTACCTTTCCTTGTTATAACAGTATAAATGCTTTATTCAATTAACTAATACACATTTATTCAGCAAAATAAAAAAGGACAAAAACAAAACATTTTACAAAAATTCTGCTTTTTCAAATTCAACTATTAATGAAAAGTGTATTATTTTGTTCGATACATGGAGACAGGTAAATGCATCAGATAAGAGAAGAGAAATAAAAAGCGGAATTCATTGTCTTGTTAATTGAATGCACACCCTTCTGCGGGTCTACCTTGAAGAAAGCGGTACCTAGGGCAAAGAAGAGTCAGTTTGAAGCGTTTTATTGTCTGCGACTCTGGTCCGTACAGTCGTATCTGAGGCGTGCTAGAATCACTGAGTTTTTATTTTAGCGCCTCAGGCACTCATTTTAGCGCTGCAGGCACTCATTTTAGCGCTGCAGGCACTCATTTTAGCGCTGCAGGCACTCATTTTAGCGCCTCGGGCACTCATTTTAGCGCCTGGGGCACTCATTTTAGCGCCTCTGGCACTCATTTTAGCGCCTGGGGCACTCATTTTAGCGCCTCAGGCACTCATTTTAGCGCTGCAGGCACTCATACTTATTTTAGCGCCACAGGCACTCATTTTAGCGTCACAAGCACTCATTTTAGCGCCTGGGGCACTCATTTTAGCGCCTCTGGCACTCATTTTAGCGCTACAGGCACTCATTTTAGCGCCTCAGGCACTCATTTTAGCGCCTCAGGCACTCATTTTAGCGCCTCGGGCACTCATTTTAGCGCCGCAGGCACTCATTTTAGCGCTGCAGGCACTCATTTTAGCGCCTGGGGCACTCATTTTAGCGCCTCTGGCACTCATTTTAGCGCCTCAGGCACTCATTTTAGCGCCGCAGGCACTCATTTTAGCGCCTCAGGCACTCATTTTAGCATCGCAGGCACTCATTTTAGCGCCGCAGGCACTCATTTTAGCACCGCAGGCACTCATTTTAGCACCGCAGGCACTCATTTTAGCGTCTAAATAGCGGCACTATGTTTTGTCGCCCTGTCCCCCCTGTTGGCGACCCCCCTGAACATGACGACTCTTTGGATTCTACAACTCACGTGATGCGCTGCTGACTTAACAGTCGCCTCTCCGTTGCATTACAGTTATTTTATTCGTTATGGGGTTGTAGCTTAGTAGTTAGAGCGGCGGACCCACGACTTGAAGGTCGGGGGTTCGAGTCCCGATCCCACTGGAACAATTTGTGTCCTTGAAAAATACACCCAACTCTGCATTGCTTCAGTTCACCCAGCTGTAAAATGGGTGCCAGCATTAGCTGGGGTAATTGAGGGTGTGTGGCGACCCCCCCCCCGTCCTTGGACTGAACAGCCGTACGCAGCTTTCAAATGCGCCGCGCAATCGCTGCGGCTGAGCTGTCGGTTGCACATCTTGTCACGGTAACCTTTTCAACGGGCCCAACTCCAGTGAACTACTTAGCAGCAGCAAGCAGGATTAAACTACCCCGCCCCGCGTTGTCAATAGCAACACAGCCGGTCACACCCGATAGAAGGCCGGCCCGAGCCGCAGCGCCTGTCCCAGGCCAATCTTATCCAGCTTCAATCGCAGCGCAGGCTTCTTTCTCACTTCTCCATCGCCGACAGCTGATAAATAGTAGGATGCTGTGTGCGAGGTCGCCAGTTCGAATCTCGGCACGGCGTACACCAGCCGATGGTTGGCCAGCCAGACGGCAGTGAGCAGAGCGGGCAGACGGCAGGGCGCAGCGGCCAGAGCCAGCAGGCCCCAGTCGCAGGCCCGCCACACCAGGTGGAAGGCCAGCAGCACACCGGCAAAGGCGGCAAAGGTGGGCAGCATGAACAGCAGCACAGCGAATGCCAGGGTGCAGAGCAGCAGCTGGTCCAGCTGGTAGGGCGCACTGTCGGCTCTCAGACGCAGCGGATTCCACTTGCGGCCGCGCAGCAGCCGGGCGGCGGCGCCGAGCAGTCGGAGCTGCAGACAGCAGAGCCGGCAGCACAGAGAGTCCAGCAGGCGCAGGTGCAGCGCTACGAGGCGGCAGAAGTCGGACAGCAGGGCGAGCTGGCAGGGAGCGCCGCCCACAGCCGCTAGAAGGAGGCTGGCCCGCCACAGGTTGGCCGTGACAATGGGCAGCAGGAGAGAGTCGGTCCACTGGTGCCAGATGCTCAGCTGGTAGGCCAAACCCTGGGAGAAATTATTTAGGTAGAGAATAATTTGCGAATCTTACTACTCACAAGACTGACTGCAAGTAGTGTGTTCAATCCTTGCTTACTGTCTTATTGGCACACAAGCGCGCGGATACGTACGCAGACATACGCACAGGCACACACTCACACAGGAGTGTACAGCGGCCCTAACTTTATATATCGTTAGGCATGTACACTTCACTGTGCCTTGGGGGTTTGGCCAACAAGGCTGTTAAACTAAACTAAAAAAAAACTGGGGGAATCCCTAAAAACACGCAAGGGAAATCTCTAAACTAAAAAACTGGGGGAATCCCAACAAACACACAAAGGAAATCCCTAAACTGAAAAACTGGGGGAATCCCTTACAAACACACAAAGGAAATCCTAAAAACCACGCAAGGAAAATCCCAAAACTAAAAAAACTTGGGGAATCCCTAACAAACAAACAAGGGAAATCCCTAAACTAAAAAACTTGGGGAATCCCTAAAAAACACGCAAGGGAAATCTCTAAACTAAAAAACTGGGGGAATCCCAAACAGAAAGGGAAATAAAAAAACGAAAAAGACTGGGGGAATCCCTAACAAACACGCATAGGAAATCCCTAAACTGCGCCAATGTAAAAATCAATTGCAAATTAGCATTCAAGCGCAGCAAATGTGTCACACAACACCACCACACCGCGCACACACCTGAGCCAGCACCCTCGCAGCCCCGCTATGCAGCTTCAGTCCTGCCGGGTAGCGCCTCAGCCATTCGAGAGCCGAGCGCAGCGCCAACTCCAACTGCGCAGTCCAGTGACGCAGCGCAAACGCGCATCCGCCGCTATCGCCACCCCGGCAGCAAACCGGATTCAAGCCGCTGACTGCATCGCAGAAGCAATTCGCAGCCAGAACCAAGCAGGCTCCTAGAAGCAGCTGCAACGCCAGCTGTGCCGCAGCGTGCGGATTCGAATTCGGCGGCAGAGATAATTTGAAATTTTGCCAAGCGGAACGAATCCGACTGATGGTTGCGCACCAGGATAGTGCGGTTGCTAATAGCGACGCAGGCTTCTGGTTAGCAACCCCGGCTGCAGGACCAGCTGGTCTAGCCAGACTGCTGGGACAGCCCAGCTGCTGTCTGAAGGCATCCAACCGAGGCCCAGTTGGTGGCAGAGCTCCCAGCGAGTCCGATGGGTGAGTCATGAACAGGCTGTCTCTGACAGACCGGGGATCGTAGAACACAATGAGTGTGGATTCACTTATTAGCAGGGCATCCAGAGGTTCAACATTATCAATGTCATCGGCAAATTCCAGCACAGTGGCCACTCGTTGAGCTTCGTTGCGGCGGCCTGTTAGCGTAGTTGAACTAGTTTTATTAAGCGGCAACTTCAAAGAGGTTGCCAGCATCGATTCAGGTAAGAATAGAAGCCACTGAGGGCTGCTGGGTGGAGCAGCTGTTGCCTCTTCGTGCATTTCGGTACGTGAGAAATTTGCATGAATAGGAATGTACATTTTTGTTATCTTATGGAGAGGCTAAGTGACAGAGTGTACACTAGGGGCACGTAATCCGGGTAGGGGTTAGATGTACAGAAAATCCGGGTGGGGTTAAATGTACACTTGGGGCAGGAAATCCGGGTGGGGCTGAATGTACACTTAGGGCAGTAAATCTGGGTGGGGTTAAATGTACACTTGGGACAGGAAATTCGGGTGGGGCTGAATGTACACTTAGGGCAGTAAATCTGGGTGGGGTTGAATGTACATTAGGGGCAGGAAATCCGGGTGGGGTTGAATGTACATTAGGGGCAGGAAATCCGGGTGGGGTTGAATGTACATTAGGGGCAGGAAATCCGGGTGGGGTTGAATGTACATTAGGGGCAGGAAATCCGGATGGGGCTGAATGTACACTTAGGGCAGTAAATCTGGGTGGGGTTGAATGTACATTAGGGGCAGGAAATCCGGGTGGGGTTGAATGTACATTAGGGGCAGGAAATCCGGATGGGGCTGAATGTACACTTAGGGCAGTAAATCCGGGTGGGGCTGAAGGTACACTAGGGGCAGGAAATCTGGGTGGGGTTGAATGTACATTAGGGGCAGGAAATCCGGGTGGGTTGAATGTACATTAGGAGCAGAGAAGGGAATCCGGGTGGGGTTGAATGTATTCGAGTACATTAGGAGCATGGTCTAGCATTAATAAAGTTAACGTAGGTGGTAGGCATCGGAACACTTGAAACAATTGAACCAAAAAGTGAATTCGACGGAGTAATTGTCACTGAAAAATCGGGATGCTTGTCATTAAATCAAAGCAAAAAAACTCTAATGGGACAACTCTAATTTAGCATGTATTTTTATAGAAACTGCAGAAAGGCGCTAAAAATGCGACACAAATAAAAAGCAGAAATTGATATCTCAAAATTTAGACGTACGAGTACATTCAAGGCAGATGACATTAGAGCCAAGAGAATCCAACGATGGTCGGATGTACAGTAGGGGAACAGGGAGTCAGATGATGGCTGGATGTACATTGGGGGGGGCAGAGAATTCGATGATGGCTGGGTGTACACTGGGGGGGGGGCAGAGAATCCGATGATGGCTGAATGTAACCATTAGGGGGCAGAGAATCCGATGTACGATTGTACATTGAATGTACATTGAAGGACAGACATACACCATCACAGTCATCACGAAGATCCATCCTGGCCACCATCGGCAGCTTTAACTCTCTCCGGATCAGGCTGACACCGACAGATGACGGAAACCCGCCTGCCCTTCCTCACAACCTGCTTTCCAATGCAATTATTGGCATCGTCATTGCCCAGCACAGCGTGCGCGTAGTCGTACCGCAGCCGGTCTTTCATAACGTAAAGAGACCGACGCGGCAGCAGCACTTTGGCCCAAGCGGATTGCTCGGCGGTTGCTAGGGTGAATCGCATCACGCAGTCGGACAGCAAGCTCAGGCCCGCTATGATGGAGCCGCAGAATCTCACCGCATCCACGTGCGGCCGGATGTGACCGTCTTCGGCCAAGTCTAGCACATGGACATGCTCCAGCTGGGACTTTCCGGTCAGTCCGGCTGTCTCGGCCACTCGCTGAAGCAGCGCGCGATTCGCATCCGACCAGACGGTGCGCTCCGTCTCCCGGTAGTTTTGGATGGCGTCGTCCCAGTGTGCAGACTCGTAGCGCAATTTACGGAGAATCGGCTGCAGCTCCGACATCAGGGCGGCCTCCTCCGACTCTGAGATGAACTGGGGGAACAGGCTGAGATGACTGCGGATGTCCTGTTCAGTAGCGGCGTCAGATGCTTCAACACGAACGACTGGAGGAGGGTGACCGGATGTCGGCGATGCTGTGGTGGCGGCGCAGCATCGAACTAGGAGGCATCGATGTGCCCGAAGAAGATGGACAAGAAGACGCGAAGGAGAGGTGCTGAGCATGTTGGGGATTGCAGGAAAAGTTCAGCGGGTATGAAGGTTGGAATACGGCGATTGGATGTTGCAATAATATATAGATGACAGCTAAGGACTGTGTTGGACAGACTGGGCTGGTGTTGGATAGACTGGGCTGGTGTTGGATAGACTGGGCTGGTTTTGGATAGACTGGGATGGTGTTGGATAGACTGGGATGGTGTTGGATAAACTGGGCTGGTGTTGGATAAACTGGGATGGTTTTGGATAAACTGGGCTGGTGTTGGATAAACTGGGATGGTGTTGGATAAACTGGGATGGTGTTGGATAAACTGGGATGGTGTTGGATAAACTGGGATGGTTTTGGATAAACTGGGATGGTGTTGGATAAACTGGGATTGTGTTGGATAAACTGGGATGGTGTTGGATAAACTGGGCTGGTGTTGGATAAACTGGGATGGTTTTGGATAAACTGGGATGGTGTTGGATAAACTGGGATTGTGTTGGATAAACTGGGATTGTGTTGGACAGACTGGGCTGGTGTTGGATAAACTGGGATGGTGCTGGACAGACTGGGCTGGTGTTGGATAGACTGTGATGGTGTTGGACAGACTGGGCTGGTGTTGGATAAACTGGGCTGGTATTGGATAGACTGGAGTGGTGAAGAATCGATGGATCGATGTTTAGTGTAATAGTCAAGCCTGAGGGATAAGAAGGCCCAGAAACAGTGCCGAGTTTCTGCTGCAAAACAGGCTCATAACCCTGAAACCCTAGGAAGTGCACATCGATCGTCACACCGGCCATTCCGGACCAGAACCGACACTCAATAAAAAATCTTATGTGTCCCTTCTCCACTCCGGCTCCGCTAGCGACTCTTCACTAGAAAGACCGGGAATTAAGCGCCAATGACTGTAACTATACAGCCTGATTGAACCCCGCCCTTGAAATCCCAATCGCGTATCCATAATAGATCCCCTCTTTTTTCTATCCCACCCACTCCAACATGCCAACGCCCTGAGAGGGACCAAGGCAGAGTGAGAAGGGCAGAGAGGCCAAACCAACTTTTGCGACACTCCCTGAAAACTCCCCCCAGTGTACGCGGGACTCTAGGGATAAAGAAGTGCGGAGAGAGCAGAGAATAATGGCCAATTCTTTGCGTGCTACTGCCGCTACAAAAGCCGCTGGCTCCCTGACTCACACAGAAAATTGCAAAGCCAACTGTTCTCAGCGTAAAAGCCACACAAAACAGACAGAAATGCTGAATACGCCGCGTCAGCTAACGCTAATCTACGCGGCCTGTCAGTGCCTGTCAGCCTGTCTGGACATCGGAGCTTTGATTGCCTCGGCTGTGGCAGCTTTCGGTGACGCAGGCGGAGGCCGAACCGGCGACGTATGCAAGAGGGGCAGCGGGAACCAGGAGATCTGCCGGTTCCCAGTCTGGTCTCTCAGCGTAGCCATTGTGGGACACCTGGGCATGCTAGCCTACAGTGCGGTGGCTGTGCAAGGGCCAGTCTCGGCCACTCAGACCACTGCCGCTGTGCTCATTGGAGGCGGCTGCCTAGCAGCTGAACTGGCGCCAGCTATCATTATCAGTTCATCGTTCAGTTCAGCTGAAGCCGGATGGCGACCAGCGGCGACACTGATGTACACAGCTTCAGTAATCAGCCTGGCCCAACTCCTGCTACTTGCAGCGTCAAGAAAGCTGTTCAAAAAGCCGTCAAAGACAACTAATAGTCATCTCTCTACCAAGACGCCTGTTTCAACCGTGGACAGCAGAGTAACGGCAAGCGATCAGGGCGGCTTTGCCGGTTCAACGATGCGCAAATCCTTCTTCACAAGATTGGCGTCGCTGGGGCGACGAAAGCAGTCAGAAAAACAGGAGCGGCCCGATTCGGGTGAGAATGCAGCATTGGTTGACCTGTGGCCACCTTCTTTGGACTTTTAACACTTGTTTTGATAAATTCTGCTATTACTAACAACTCTTCGTAATTTAGATGATTCACTAATCATTAATTTTATTAGACTGGGACACTGCCACCCTCAGATATTTGTTGCTGGGCCAGACTTATAGATCATCAGCTGCTTGGTCATCTTACTATTGCAATAGATCATCAGTGCCATCTTCCCAGATCCTCAGTTGCTGGGCCAGCCTGCCAGATCCTCAGGTGCTGGGCCAGCCTCCCAGATCCTCAGTTGCTGGGCCAGCCTCCCAGCTCCTCAGTTGCTGGGTTCGCCTCACAGATCCAAGTTAATGGGCGACCCTTCCAGATCCCATTTGCTTCCCACAGTCCCAGATCCCATTTGCTTCCCACAGTCCCAGATCCCATTTGCTTCCCACAGTCCCAGATCCCATTTGCTTCCCACAGTCCCAGATCTCATTTGCTTCCCACAGTCCCAGATCCCATTTGCTTCCCACAGTCCCAGATCTCATTTGCTTCCCACAGTCCCAGATCCCATTTGCTTCCCACAGTCCCAGATCCCATTCGCTTGCCACAGTCCCAGATCCCATTTGCTTCCCACAGTCCCAGATCCCATTCGCTTGCCACAGTCCCAGATCCCATTCGCTTGCCACAGTCCCAGATCCCATTCGCTTGCCACAGTCCCAGATCTCATTTGCTTGCCACAGTCCCAGATCCCATTCGCTTGCCACAGTCCCAGATCCCATTCGCTTGCCACAGTCCCAGATCCAGCTTGCCGAAAACTCCAAATCCAACACACAGACCAGTACCCGAGACCGTACAGCAGCGCCAATCCTGACGATGCCAGCCCCTACGCCGTATCGAACGTATTCGGCGTGCGAGAACAACAGATGAACCCAGTGGCAGCACCACAGCAGCAATACTTATCACACGACAACTACCAGCAGCCATATTACGGTACAGTCAGCACATCAAACGAGGCCGCCGCTAATAACAAAGGCTTCACTTCAGACGAAGGAGGAGGAGAAAAAACAGAACAATTAAAGTCGCAAGCGGCCTGGCCCTACAGTACTACTGAAATATAAACTCAAGTAGTGTGTTTAACCACTAGAAATCTAACATTTTTCTAGCTTATCCTATTTCTAAGCATATTATAAACAGTTTTTAATAATTTGTCAATACAGTTAAAGAAAATTTGCAACACATATTTCTACGAGTAACATTAATAATATAATTTTATTCTTATTTCATATATTTTTTAAACCGACTATTTTCAAGTATGCAATTAACATTATTATAAATTACTGTATAAGTCAAAGCCATAGTTTTACCTGGCAGTTTATAAATATGCATGACACTGAATAGCACTAGACAGAATTATAAATGCCTAACAGTTTTTATTGACATAATTATTTTGAATTAAGCAAACTATTTTAGACAAAATTTCACCTGCTGTCAATTCATAATTATTATAGTTAGCAGACAGCTTGGCCGAGGATGCCAGGACTTTGGGAGCCTAGTAAGCGCTGGCAGCCACGCCAGGGTCATAATTCTCCTTAGCAACCAAGGAAGCTGGCGCCACCGCAGCAGCTGCAGGATTAGCGGCGCTGGTCGGATTGGCACCGTCCATTGTGTCGGAGTTTTTATTGCTACTCTCCGACACCTGCTGGTGCCGCTGCTGCGACTCAGCTGACTGGCTAAGTGGCTTAAATGGAAAACAATGCAATTTTCAAGAGTCAAAAGTAAGCAGCCAAAATGATAATTTTAAACTTTACACTTCGGAGTTCATAGTCTACTTGAAAAGCAACATATACTACTTGGTACTTAAACTGATTTTTAATTGAGGACTACTAAGTATTGATTTTTAGTTGGGGGTCATAAAGTATTGATTTTTCTTCAGGGGTCAAAAAGTATTAATTTTTTGGGTTCATAAAGTATTGATTTTATTTAGGGATCTTAAAGTATTGCTTTTTCTTCGGAGGTCAAAAAGTATTGATTTTTCTTCGGAGGTCAAAAAGTATTGATTTTTCTTCGGGGGTCATACAGTATTAATTTTTCTTCAGGGGTCATAAAGTATTGATTTTTAATTGGGGGTCATAAAGAATTGATTTTTAATAAGGGGTCATAAAGTATTGACTTATAATTTGGGGTCATAAAGTATTGATTTTTAATAAGGGGTCATAAAGTATTGACTTATAATTTGGGGTCATAAAGTATTGATTTTTAATTAAGGTTAAAAGGTTATGATTTCAACTTGGGACTATGAAGGAAATTTTACTTTAAAAAAAACATCAGTCATAAAATGAAAACGAAATTATCAATCACAATACCTGCTGCTGCTGTGGCTCTGCATCAGTGGACTGCTGCTTCTGCACAGAACCGGACCCGGAGTCGGCAGCCTCAGCAGCGCCAGCGACAGCCTGGCAACCAGCCACGGCTGCTTCGAAGGCAGAATCCGCAGTGGCGCCCGCAACACTCTCGCCCCAGTCGATGCCGCGTCTGGTGATCCGCGGATTGCCGGCCAGGATCTGCCTGGCCAGCTTGTCGTACTGCGGCCGGTCTGGCGGAGTCTCACGCAGCTGCTCGTCTGAGTACTCGTTGTTCACGTAGTAGCCGACGCGGATGAACTCCTGTCGGCAGGTGCGCGGCGGTGGGCTTGAGTAGATGTACTTGAATCTGTCTAGTCTAGTAGAGGCTGTCTCTGGTTATTTATGGAGTTTTCTCTGCTAGCCTGTCTTCTGGGGTCTGTCTTTAAGGTTGTCTTTGGGGGATCTGATTTTGGGGGATCTGTTTTTGGGGGATCTGTTTTTGGGGGATCTGTTTTTGGGGGATCTGTTTTTGGAGGATCTGTTTTTGGGGGATCTGTTTTTGGGGGATCTGTTTTTGGGGGATCTGTTTTTGGAGGATCTGTTTTTGGAGGATCTGTTTTTGGGGGATCTGTTTTTGGGGGATCTGTTTTTGGAGGATCTGTTTTTGGAGGATCTGTTTTTTGGGGGATCTGTTTTTGGGGGATCTGTTTTTGGGGATCTGTTTTTGGAGGATCTGTTTTTGGGGGATCTGTTTTTGGGGGATCTGTTTTTGGAGGATCTGTTTTTGGAGGATCTGTTTTTTGGGGGATCTGTTTTTGGGGGATCTGTTTTGGGGGGATCTGTTTTTGGGGGATCTGTCTGCAAGGGATGTCTCAGGGGGATATCTCTAGGGGTTCTGCCTCAGGGGGAATGTCTCAGGGGGAATGTCTCAGGGGGAATTTTTCTGGGGGATCAGCCTCAAGGGAATGTCTCAGGGGATCTGTCTCTGGAGGGGATCTGTCTCTGGGGGCATCTTTCGGGGCGCTGACGCCTTGGGATGGCAGACTTCAAGAAATCGTAATTAACCAGAATTAACCGAGCTTCGTACTTCCTGGTACACAATCTCACTAATAGAAATAAAATTTTCAGTTGAAAGCGACAAACCTGATCGCGATACAGACAGGCCACAATCACAACGGTGACTCCAACAGCATCTTCAACTGGAATAACGTCAGTATTTGGCGGGCCAGCCTCGAACACGAACTGATGCTTGCCAACTGGCACTGGGCCGACCAAGATGGAGTCCAGAGTCTGGTCTAGCGACATATTATAAGCGCTAGAAACGTAGATCAATCGCCACTCCAAGTCCTCCTCCAGCGGTTCGTAGCACTCGAATGTGATTTTGAAGCGAAATGGGCTGAGAAAGGTGGCCTCTGTGTCCAGGACTTCCACATTTGAAATGTTAACTTTGGCCATGGCTGCGTTCAGATTATTGCTTGCGGACAAAAATTCCAATCTATTAGCATAGGGTTATGAATAAATTTACTTATTCAAGTAAGAGACAAGCAAGTAAAAATAATTTTCAAATTTATTGTTGAAAAATACAATTGGTAGTCTTTTCTTGTATTTTCATGCAATACATTATATAAAATTCAATTTAGATTTAGAATGCTGATGAGAAAAGTAGAAGAATAAGTAATATGGATCACTCACTGGGGCCATTGGATAAATATTTAGGGCACTGATTACTGATTTGGGGCCACTAAATACCGGATAGGTTCACAGAATACTAATAGGGCTATTTAAATAACAAATCAAATAGTATTAAATAACTAATTAACTAAATAACTAATATCTAGAACCTAGTATTTATCCTAGATACTTAATACATCCAATATAATGTTGCTCTTAAGCTGACACACTCCTAGACTTTATTTCAATGCATCATTACATTTTTATTGGGTCATTAAATTTCTTTTTATTAATATTGCCTTATATATTATTACTTCGGGTTAGGATTTGGCAAGGAACAAGTCAAATTTATCACAATTCAATTTGCCAAAAGCAGTTTTTTCTGCTAAAAATGTTTGTCTTTACTTTTGAGTTAATGGTCCTAGATGATTATCTTATGTATGATGCTTATATAATTATATAAGTTGATAGTCCCATGTATGCAATATAGCCAATGAGTTGCTATTGGTATCATGATAGTAAATGAGCCAATATATATCATCTAAATGAATATGATTAATATGTTCAATGATTCATAATGAGCCAATGTTTATAGCACTGAGGGAGATATTATTATACAATTATATATATACATAACAAAAATGATTTAAACTAGCCATGCAGCTTATCTTTTTACCAATGCAACTTACCTAGGTAGAAAAGAGATGTAAGAAAAATTAATATAGTTATGGATAAATGATAGGAGTAACTATGGTTGTCTTATTAAAGTTAATCGTTTCATTATCTAATTTATATTACATTTATATTTTTAGATATTTTAAGTAAGCATTTTTGCAACTTACCTTGGCTAAGAACCTTGCTATTTGCCAGCCAGCCAGCCAGAGTGGCCAGCTTAGCTGAGTGGTGCATATGTATATATACAATAGAAATAAAATTTTAAGTTGGACCTAGTCCTAGTGCATGCATAACAGACAAATGTATATACGAGGGGTGTCCCAAAAGTTCCCGGAATGTCTAACGTAACTCTTCTACAGAGCCATGAAATTTCATGCCCATGGTGTCAAATGAAAGGAAATTTTGTCACAAATAATACAAAGTTAAAATCATGTTGATATCTTTTTTTATTCAAGAGCTACAGCAAGAAACTTGCGCAAAGGTCAGGGGTAGTGTTATACAACCTCAACAATCTATGGCAATAATTTTTTCATCTCCAAAATGGCAAATATAAAAACATTGATATTATAGTTATCTAGAACTTACAAAATAGCTAAATATTATTGATTGACTTTCTATAAAATTTTAATTATTGTACATTTATAGTGGCTATAGACAAATTGTATACATGTATAACAAGAAAGGTCAATGTATAATTTGATAGAACTTTTTATTGCATATTTCCTTTCTTTTCATAAAAAAATCTTTTTATAGATTTGGCCAATATCTACCAATATACAAGTACACTAGATATTCATTAAAAAATAAATTTATTAATGAACAAGCTTACAAAGTCAAAATAGTTTTGTTAGAAAAACTATGGTATATAGTCTTTTTGTGAATATAATTCACTTCAATAAAAGCCACTTCAATAACAAAGTAGATTTAAAACTACCAACAATCTTTATAGTAATTAACTTTTGCAACTATTAGTTTAGTCAAATCTGTCAAATCTGGCATACCCTGCCCCAGGTACGAGGGGAGTGCTTCAAAAAGGTCCAGTTTTTTGGCCTGCAGCCTATAAATACGAACCCCTTGCAGGCCCCACAGACCCCATAGCTTACCACTTCTATTCCTCTTTATTTTAAGAGAATTAAATGGACAACTCTATTGACTTCCTACAAGATCTAATTGGCAATCCATCAGAAGATATGGAGCCACCACTAATGCCCAACATTGACAAAAAAGGCATCACTTCATTGCCCAATGCAATTGAAAGTACCCGGCATAAGCAACAAATGGCTAAGGACATCACTGCAGGCATCATCATTGCCTTGTTGCCAAATGAAGTCAGATAGCCCTGAGCAAAAATGAGCTACTCATTGGAGACTAATTTGCAGAGATATATTAGAGTTTTGCCATGACCTTTTAGTCTTGGTAATTCCCAATTAGACTAACTCATGTATTAGTACTAGACTGCTCATGCCATACATTAGATGCTACTAGAATAATACATTAGATGCTACAAGTACCAGACTAATATATAAGAGGCTATCTAGAAGTATACTAAAGAGAAATCATTAACTGATTCTAAGAAATAATTAGAGATATAAATAGGACAACTTTGATGGCAGCCTATAGAATATTTAAAAGACAGAGGAAGATACACCTATCACAGCTGGTAGCATCAGACCATCAATAGAGTTTATAATATAGAAAAACAAGAAGCCTGTTATAGCTAGTGACTAACAGACTAATTGATAAGATTGTTTTAAAGGATAGAAGTGACATACATCTCTACATATAAAAATCAAAATCTGCTATACTCTTTAAATAGTAGTTTTTCATTCATATTTTAATAACCAATTTTTCAATCATCTATTTATTAAATAATGGACAAATAAAACAAAATATATTGTTTAACTAAAGACTAAAATTAGTTAAGGTTAAACTAAAAAGTAAAGTATATCACTAATTAGTTTTTAATTAAAATTTACTATAAGGCCTAGGCCTAGTGTTTAGAAGATGGTTGAAAATTATTTTTTTTCATTGGTCTATTTATTCTTATTGAATAATTAAGTACTAGGCCTATTATATAATTAGACGTTAGACCTATAATATAATAATCCCAAATCATAATAGGCTTGCCACCTACCTAGGACCTAGATCCAATGGCCTAACTAGGGGGGGGGGGGGGGTGGGATAGGGGCAGGGGGCAGTTGTTGAAAATCAAAGCATTGTTGAGGCGGCCCTAGCCTTAGTCTGGAAGAGGGGTAGTATACCAGATAATTCTAGCATAGGCCTATACTCACAACTTTTGACATATAATTTTTTTTATTTTTTTAAATTTGGCAACCTATTTGGTATAAAAAATGGATGGTGAAAAAGTGGCATACATCATGATATATGTTCCTGCAATTGCAAAATCAAATAGTAAAATAAAAATAAATTTAAATGGAATTATAGAAAGTACTTATTTTGAAAGAATGAAAGAAATCTTGGCATGTATTGACATCCTGCCAATAAGGAGTATCCGTGAATAAGCAAAAAAGTGAAATAAAAGAGCAAAATATGTCATTCAATGCGCCACAATGGCGCAATATAAGAAATAAGGCTCGTAATGAGGCTTATTTTTTCTTTAAATCTGGGATTTTAATTTTGGGTTGGAAAAAAATTGCCATATACTGGCATACAAAAAAAATTGTGGGAGATTTTAGTCTGGCATACATTCAGGATGTTGTAATTGTAAACTAGGCCTATGGAAAAGGCCAAAGGGGGACCAAGTGAATTTTTGCCAAAATACAAAGCCCAGAAAGCTGCACCTCCTCTGCCCTCTTGGGTCCTTACCCTTCAGAATCCATCCTCCGCAACAAATTTCTGGTTGCACTACTGGCTAGGTCCTAGCCTCTGCCCTCAAATATTAGAAATGAAAAATCAATGAAACAATTTGGCTTCTTAAAAAAAGACAAGTACAACTAGTCAAAACATTGTTTTTAACCAGTAGAAAAGATGTTGGTATTGACTAAGTCGTAATAACTGTTGTGAATGAAATAATTCAAACTTTTTTATATCGGCTCTCGCCCCTCCCCTGGGCCTTGCCCTTGGACTTGAGGACACGGGACAGTAGAATTGGTCTTGGACCATATTTATGCACATTGCACAAAGACGAAAATTCAACCTTTAATTTGGTCTAATTTATAAGCCGCATTACTAAAATTGCTCGTCATAGAAGTATTCTCGTTTTTTGCATTATCTTGAACACTGAACAGCTTGAGCGAGCCAGCTTGTAAACTGTAAACTATGTCTAAACTCGATCAGTTGCAAGCACATTGCGGCTTAATTTAAAAAACTTTCTGTGAACTATTGTTCGTTATAACAAAGCTAGTTTATTTTTATTCCAAGTAACTAAAAATTTTGTTTCTAGGCTAATAGAGCTTATGCTGTACTACAAAATTTGTTACAAAAAGTAGAAGACTAGAAGACATAATTTCTATTTCGAGGGTAAATAATATGCTTTTAACACGACAACCTGCTGTAAATTACTCGATTCCTTCTGGCCTGGCTTGATTTGACTCTCCTGATTCCTTTGTAGTTAGTTTGTTGCCAATGATAAATGGCTTTGCCCTCAATTCATTGGTTGTCTTCTATCGCAGAAGACTCTGTTGAACAGCTTAAAAGGTATTTTTAACTTCTGAACAAGAGTTAATTTGCTTTCGCTCATGAGTTTTACAAAAAAATATTATATTTTGTATTTCTATAAATAATTATTAAACAATATAAATTTCTAATATAACAAGTAAAGTATTAATATAAAGGGCTAGCGAAAAATTGGGTCAATGGCGTTTTGTAAGAAATGTATTTCTTTCAGCCAACAACTGCTCCCTTGTAATGTAATTAGTCTCAATGCTCTAGGTTCTTTCTTTTCCTCGACGCAATTCCTTTATCCAACTCATAGAAGCCGCGATATCCATATTGATCTCATTTAAAAAATTTTGAATCAGCATGTATTCTTTTTAAGAACTCTGACAAGGGCTCAGATACAACAATAATCAGGGTTCGTGCACTCATTAAACCCATTATTTCAGACACAACACAGCTATAACGGAGACTAGGAATAATGATTTGTATTTGCACGGAGGGTTCAAGCTTTCGAAGGTAAGAATACATTTTTGAAGATAGAATTTCTTGCTTAATGCATTCCTGCGGAAATTCCTTACTTTGATCTGGTTTTTGCAATTTTCCAGTCTGGAAAGAAAATCACATTCTACAACGACATCTGGAAAATCTCAGGTACATTGGACTAAATTGATTATTAAATTTCTGTGCAGTAATGCTTTCAAAGATGGACAAATATCTTAAAAGAATTTATACATAACCTTCCTTATCAGCTGGCATCATAAAATTCATTTTTTCAGTTCAGGATAGTCAAAGATTAAAATGTGTGAAAATTTCGTCAGGGCATGGAGACGTGCCTGAGGCCAGGGCCTATCACCACTTGCAGTAAGTGCCCCCTTTTGCACTATTTGTAGTAGTAAATTTGCTAACTTTATCACAACTTTATCAACCAGAAAAATACAAATCTGAACTTAAGAACTGTCATTGACAGAACGAAAAAAAATATATTTTTAACAATGTATTTTTTTAATTCCAGCCTATTCGAGAATTTATTAATCCTGTTTGGCGGCAAGAGCAATCTTAATGAGGCCTCCTGCATTCCCGGAACCTACCAGTTCGACGTTTGTAAGCAATTCTAGTGTTGCATTTCAATGATATGAAATTGTATGCAGTATGACCCTCATAAGCGCTACACTTACCGTACAATGTCAAGGACTAATATAAGGCCATGCAGAGACGTAGCCTAGCCGCAAGGGGGTCACGGCCCCTCTCAATTGGCTGGCTTAAATTATGGCGCTCTTCTGACAGCTGATTTATCGACCCATGCAGCAGTTGAGGCGCCTCTGTTCCCATTTTTTCAGTTTCCTAATGCGTGATTATTTTGTTTTTGGCGCCTCTGGTGCTGGCGCCTCTGGTGCTGGCGCCTCTGGTGCTGGCGCCTCTGGTGCTGGCGCCTCTGGTGCTAGCGCCTCTGGTGCTAGCGCCTCTGGTGCTAGCGCCTCTGGTGCTGGCGCCTCTGGTGCTGGCGCCTCTGGTGCTGGCGCCTCTGGTGCTGGCGCCTCTGGTGCTGGCGCCTCTGGTGCTGGCGCCTCTGGTGCTGGCGCCTCTGGTGCTAGCGCCTCTGGTGCTGGCGCCTCTGGTGCTGGCGCCTCTGGTGCTGGCGCCTCTGGTGCTGGCGCCTCTGGTGCTGGCGCCTCTGGTGCTGGCGCCTCTGGTGCTGGCGCCTCTGGTGCTGGCGCCTCTGGTGCTGGCGCCTCTGGTGCTGGCGCCTCTGGTGCTGGCGCCTCTGGTGCTGGCGCCTCTGGTGCTGGCGCCTCTGGTGCTGGCGCCTCTGGTGCTGGCGCCTCTGGTGCTGGCGCCTCTGGTGCTGGCGCCTCTGGTGCTGGCGCCTCTGGTGCTGGCGCCTCTGGTGCTGGCGCCTCTGGTGCTGGCGCCTCTGGTGCTGGCGCCTCTGGTGCTGGCGCCTCTGGTGCTGGCGCCTCTGGTGCTGGCGCCTCTGGTGCTGGCGCCTCTGGTGCTGGCGCCTCTGGTGCTGGCGCCTCTGGTGCTGGCGCCTCTGGTGCTGGCGCCTCTGGTGCTGGCGCCTCTGGTGCTGGCGCCTCTGGTGCTGGCGCCTCTGGTGCTGGCGCCTCTGGTGCTGGCGCCTCTGGTGCTGGCGCCTCTGGTGCTGGCGCCTCTGGTGCTGGCGCCTCTGGTGCTGGCGCCTCTGGTGCTGGCGCCTCTGGTGCTGGCGCCTCTGGTGCTGGCGCCTCTGGTGCTGGCGCCTCTGGTGCTGGCGCCTCTGGTGCTGGCGCCTCTGGTGCTGGCGCCTCTGGTGCTGGCGCCTCTGGTGCTGGCGCCTCTGGTGCTGGCGCCTCTGGTGCTGGCGCCTCTGGTGCTGGCGCCTCTGGTGCTGGCGCCTCTGGTGCTGGCGCCTCTGGTGCTGGCGCCTCTGGTGCTGGCGCCTCTGGTGCTGGCGCCTCTGGTGCTGGCGCCTCTGGTGCTGGCGCCTCTGGTGCTGGCGCCTCTGGTGCTGGCGCCTCTGGTGCTGGCGCCTCTGGTGCTGGCGCCTCTGGTGCTGGCGCCTCTGGTGCTGGCGCCTCTGGTATCGACGCCCCTAAGGTATTAAAAGCCGAGTTGATATCCTTAAATTTTTCATTCCGAAGTTGAAAAGCCCAAAAATCTGCAAATAAACTCTGCAGTGGTGCGCAAGTGGACCCACGTCAAGGCCAGCGGAGAGGAGCCCGAGCAGGTGTACAACACCAGCAACATGATCGAATCGCAGCTTGTTGTATTCGGCGGCCATAGCAACGGCGTCCTTAGCAATACGACGTTTGTGTACGATATCATGGCGCAGCACTGGCACCGGGCAACGGTCAGCGGCGCGCCGCCGTCGCCCAGATGCGAACACGCGGCCGCTGCGGTGGGACAGAGCCTGTACGTGTTCGGAGGCACCGGAGGTCAGGGCTGCTTTTACAACGACTTGCACCAGCTGGACACTGGTGAGTGGCCCCGGTACTCAAAGACAAGGAAAAAGTGGATGAATAGTTTCATAGCCAGGGACTCACAGAGATGATGCATGTATGTGTGTTTGTCAACTGTTCTTGACGGTTGAGCTAGATGGACCCCGCACGTTCAAAATTGCGGATTCCAGCTTCATTAGCATGGATTCCAGCTTCATTAGCATGGATTCCAGCTTCATTAGCATGGATTCCAGCTTCATTAGCATGGATTCCAGCTTCATTAGCATGGATTCCAGCTTCAATAGCATGGATTCCAGCTTCATTAGCATGGATTCCAGCTTCATTAGCATGGATTCCAGCTTCATTAGCATGGATTCCAGCTTCATTAGCATGGATTCCAGCTTCATTAGCATGGATTCCAGCTTCATTAGCATGAATTCCAGCTTCATTAGCATGGTTACCAGCTTCATTAGCATGGATTCCAGCTTCATTAGCATGGATTCCAGCTTCATTAGCATGGATTCCAGCTTCATTAGCATGGATTCCAGCTTCATTAGCATGGATTCCAGCTTCATTAGCATGGATTCCAGCTTCATTAGCATGAATTCCAGCTTCATTAGCATGGTTACCAGCTTAAATGGCATGGATTTCAGCTTCATTAGCATGGATTCCAGCTTCATTAGCATGGATTCCAGCTTCATTAGCATGGATTCCAGCTTCATTAGCATGGATTTCAGCTTCATTAGCATGGTTACCAGCTTAAATGGCATGGATTTCAGCTTCATTAGCATGGATTCCAGCTTCATTAGCATGGATTCCAGCTTCATTAGCATGGATTCCAGCTTCATTAGCATGGATTCCAGCTTCATTAGCATGGATTCCAGCTTCATTAGCATGGATTCCAGCTTCATTAGCATGGATTCCAGCTTCATTAGCATGGATTCCAGCTTCATTAGCATGGATTCCAGCTTCAATAGCATGGATTCCAGCTTCATTAGCATGGATTCCAGCTTCATTAGCATGGATTCCAGCTGAACTAAATACCATATTTTCCAGTCAGTTGAATCTTCATAAAGCATCGAAAGCGCTGAAGTTCAAATGGCCTCTACTTACAGTAGCCAATTCAGAATAATTTCCCGATTTCTGCAGCCACCCTGCAGTGGTCGCGCGTCCCAGTCGAGGGTCACCTGCTGCCGATGCCGCGAGCCGGGCACAGCCTCACCGCGCACCAGTTCAAGGACCTGTTCCTATTCGGGGGTTACAACGACTGCGTGTTCCCGGATGGCGGCCCGGTCCAGGAGCCGCTGATGAAGTTCAGCCTCTACAAGCGGACTTGGAAGGTGCCGTCGGCTCTGCCAGCGTCTGGTGGGCAGCCGGAGAACCTGATCCACCACGGTGCCTGGATACACCGGCACATGTGCTACATCTTCGGGGGCGCGGGTCTGGAGGACAGCGCCAGCCTGATTCGCATCTTTCGCATCATCAACCCCAAGAAGCGCAAGGGTGAGACTGGGGATTATGATATGGAATTTAATCGAGAACTAGAATTAGGTAGAAAAAGAGAATTAGGGACTTCATATTGCTCTATTTGGGGGTAAAATGTCAATTTATTCAGGCTGAGTTAATCTTGATTGATATCATCACTGTCGCGTGCGTGCAAGAGGGACTCTCTGGTGCGGCACAGCAACCCATGAATCCAACACCTCAGTTCTAGAAAGGTAAAAACTGTCTTTTAACTAGTTTTGTGAGTCAAGTCTCGAACTAGGCGTAAGCTGGGATATTAAGAGAGCTACTCGAAAAGACTCGAAAAGACGGATGGTTGATCGCGGAACTTGCATAGCTACAGGGACTCTCGATCCATTAGTGTCGAGTGTTGTCCTTGAACTAATGGGAGTCAAGACACCTGCCTTACACATTATTGTTCTCAAACAATTTGTTACTAAATTATGCGTTAATTTATCGCATTTAGAATACCTGGCCGCTCTCAACCAATGCGAGAATGAAGAGGATCTTGAATGGGATTCCGAGGTAGGAGTAATACGCAATTATCATTTTTTTACGAAATTTTTCCGGAGTAATTATGATTTATGATTAAGTGCGAACTGAATTCTACAGGCGCACGGCCAGCACTCCTTGTCACGGATGAGCAGCGCTCGTTCCAGCGCCCGGAGTCTCAACCCGAGGCCCTTCAGCGTGGTGAGTTTGATAAATTCTTTGATGTGCCGCTACTATCCTAGATTCTTTGATGTGCCGCTACTATCTAAGATTCTTTGATGTGCCGCTACTATCCTAGATTCTTTGATGTGCCGCTTTTATCTAAGGTTCTTTGATGTGCCGCTACTATCTAAGATTCTTTGATGTGCCGCTACTATCTAAGATTCTTTGATGTGCCGCTACTATCTAAGATTCTTTGATGTGCCGCTACTATCTAAGATTCTTTGATGTGCCGCTACTATCTAAGATTCTTTTATGTGCCACTACTCTATCCTAGAAATTAAAATTTGATTTCAAGTATTCGATCTTATTCTCGACAAGTGCTTTTAAAAGTACATGTGCGTCTTGTCTTTAAAAATAGAGGCCATCTGCCTCAAAGCAAAACATGTTTTAAGCGATATTATGTACTTTTTCTTAACTCTGTTTCAGATAAAAGGGCTACTCACGATCACATCACCTGAGAGCATTGTCGCTGCATGAGTAAATATCTGTATCTCAGTCTGAGTTATCTTGACTCACTAATAGCCATCCTAGAACCTCATGTCTGTGTTCTAAAATTGCAAAGCTTTCTGTCAAAAAAAGTTCACCAGCCAAAGCTAATATACCACTATGGTTAAAGCAAGAAATTTAAAAGCCACGTCTTCTCGCAGCACTGCTTCTTGCTGACTTGTACACTATTCTTTGATTTGTTTTCAAGTTCCCATTTCATTTTCATAGGGAAAAAGTAGAAACAGCAAGATTCGCTCCCATCCCACAGAGCTACCAAGGGGGTCGCGGCGAGAGGCAGCCGGTTCTGTCCAAGGAGGAGAATGACCGGGCTGTAGAGTTGCTGATGGAGCGAATGAAAAAGATGGACATTTGAGTATACCCGAGATTATCTGCAGCAGCTGAACTGTTTCAGGTTCAACATGATCAAAAAGTTTTACCCAAAGACAACTTTAATGTAGAAACTTTGCGACTAACTGAAGCCTCTAACCAAAAATGTTGTTTATGAATGAAGTTGCCTATAAATAAAAAGTATTTCTCATATAATATATTAAAAGTAACAGAAACGCAACATTTATTTTTTGATTTAAAAAAAGATATTCTGGATCTTTGTCTCCTCGTTTAGTAGCTATTTTGACGCCATTTTGCTTGTTTGTTATAATTCCTATTTTACGTTCATTATAAAACAATGTGCTGCATGCACGCACTTATTTAATTCCGCAGTTGCTGACACGAAAGTGGCAAAAAATTTTTTTTTACCTAACCCTATATATCTTTGTTGCTCAAAATATATTCTTTAGAAGCTGAAGTAAACAAAGAATGAACATTGAAAATTTATATATTTAATTACTGCCTGTGTCAAACTGTATCAGCTTGTTTAATCGTTATTCTGAGGATATTTTTATAAATTGTAATTCTGCGTATTTATCACGAATCCCACATACGTAATTTAAATAATTATCAACTTCTTATTTTTAATTGTTATTTAACTTTTAATTCTCAAATATTAATTGTCAAATACATAGCTCTGAATTCTCAATATGAGTCTACCTTCTATCGTGACTCGTGTATTGTGTGTTAACTAAATCAAAATTATTTGAATAATATTAATAAATAATAAAATCTTAAAATGAAACTTTCATTAAAACAAAAAACTTGAAAATAGCCAATTTTGACGGCACCTCGCAAAATCACAATTGATGTGCAGAAACGATCGATCTCACTACAGTAAGATCGCCGACTGGTAAAGTCCAATGATCAACTATTTATTAATTGTTTACAATTGCGGGCTCATCACATTGCAAAAAGATATTACATCAGAACAATAACTGTTCATGCCGTGTACTTTATTAGTTCAACTTGGTGACATTGTGCGAGAGACTTCTTAGAAACAAGCCAACTTTGAACTGGATTCAGCCGAATCTGAAAGTAACCAGTTTTGTTATAAATTGGTGATTTAGTTTTTTCAAACGTCTCGAATATACTTGTAATTCGTCATAAAAACCTCACCGAATTCGAACCACGTCTTCTCCGGGCTCCTCAGCTGCCAGAGCGGCCGCGAGCTGCTTGGCGGCGGCGGCGGTGGCGGCTCCACCTTGTTTCCGATGCTCCGGCGAAGTCAGCAGCAGGCGGTACAGACTCCGCTCCAGCTTGTCAAGCGAAGCATGCCGCGGTCTGATCAGGCGGATTCCAGATTGGTCTTCTTCCAGCTCGTCGACGCGTGAGCAATGCGATGGAGCCATCATCGACAGTGCCACCAGGCTCACCAGAAGTACCTGAAGACCCGGCAGGGGCGAAACAGCACACAGTGACCAACCTAACTAACTAACTGGCTAGCTAACTAACTAACTAACTAACTAACTAACTAACTAACTAACTAACTAACTAACTAACTAACTAACTAACTAACTAACTAACAAACAAACAAACTAAATAACTGACCTGCAGGCAGAAGATTCGTAGCGTCATGTCGGCTTCAGTACTTTATCTGTAGGTTTCTCAAGTAGATTTCGATTTTTCTCGGTTCAGCGCGGCGGGCGAAGACCTGCTGCATCTCAGGTCGGCCTCCTAAATAGACGATTCAGCCTCCGAAAATTTGCAGTGGATCTGATGATGACAGCGGATTAAGGAAGGCACGGGACAGCGAATCAAAATGCGACACCAGCAACTCTACTGGGGAGGCCCTCCAGCTGCTGGTCTCATGCAGGAAGGTCTCATGCAGCATTGTGGTCTCTTGATCGGTCCGCGGAAGTCACTCAGTCGCTCATTCACTTACTCAGTTACACAGTTCCTCAGCCGCAAAACCATCTTGTGACTCAATCATTCAGTGACTCAATCATTTAGTGACTCAATTATCTAGAGACTCAATCATTCAGTAAATCAATCATTCAGTGACTCAATCATTCAGTGAATTAATCATTCAGTGACTCAATCATTCAGTGACTCAATCAATCAATGAATCAATCATTCAGTGACTCAATCATTCAGTGAATCAATCATTCAGTGACTCAATCATTCAGTGACTCAATCATTCAGTGACTTAATCATTCAGTGAATCAATCATTCAGTGACTCAATCATTCAGTGAATCAATAAATCAGTGACTCAATCATTCAGTGACTCAATCATTCAGTGACTCAATCATTCAGTGAATCAATCATTCAGTGACTCAATCATTCAGTGACTCAATCATTCAGTGAATCAATCATTCAGTGACTCAATCATTCAGTGAATCAATCATTCAGTGAATCAATCATTCAGTGACTCAATCATTCAGTGAATCAATCATTCAGTGACCTAATCATTCAGTGACTTAATCATTCAGTGACTTAATCATTCAGTGACTTAATCATTCAGTGACTTAATCATTCAGTGAATCAATCATTCAGTGAATTAATCATTCAGTGACTCAATAAATCAGTGAATCAATCATTCAGTGACTCAATCATTCCAATCATTCAGTGACTCAATCATTCCAATCATTCAGTGACTCAATCATTCAGTGACTCAATCATTCAGTGAATCAATCATTCAGTGAATCAATCATTCAGTGACTTAATCATTCAGTGACTCAATCATGAAGTGACTCAATCATGAAGTGACTCAATCATTCAGTGACTCAATCATTCAGTGACTTAATCATTCAGTGACTCAATCATCTAGAGACTCAATAATTCAGTTACCTAATCATATAGTGATTCAATCTTTTAGTGACTCAATCATTCAGTGAATCAATCATTCAGTAACTCCATCATCCAGTGACTCAACTAGACAAAGCGCTTCCTCCAAAATCAATATGCTACAGAGGCAGCAACAGCAGGATGTGTTTACACCATTCTCAGGTCATTCCGTCCTATAATATAGCTCAGTCCATCGACTCACTGTCCTAAAATCTGCTTTGGTTAGTCGAGACCAAAGATAGCCGAGGCCTCAGCAGCATATCGGATTTCCTGACGGCGGATCACTTTGGAATGTGAGAAATCACACAGGCCCACCTCAGCTCACTGGAATGAAAATTCCCAGTGACAGAATGACAGAGTGACAAAATGATAGAGTGACACAATGATAGAGTGACAGCATGATAAAGTGACACAATGATAGAGTGACAGCATGATAAAGTGACACAATGATTGAGTGACAGAATGATAGAGTGACACAATGACAGATTGACACAATGATAGAGTGACACAATGACAGATTGACACAATGATAGAGTGACACAATGATAGTGACACAATGATAGAGTGACACAAGGATAGAGTGACGGAATGATAGAGTGACGGAATGATAGAGTGACAGCATGATAAAGTGACACAAGGATAGAGTGACACAATGATAGAGTGACACAATGATAGAGTGACAGCATGATAAAGTGACACAATGATAGAGTGACACAATGATAGAGTGACAGCATGATAAAGTGACACAATGATAGTGACACAATGATAGAGTGACACAATGATAGAGTGACACAATGATAGAGTGACAGCATGATAAAGTGACACAATGATAGTGACACAATGATAGAGTGACACAATGATAGAGTGACACAAGGATAGAGTGACGGAATGACAGAGTGACAGAATGATTGAGTGACAGAATGATAGAGTGACAGCATGATAGAGTGACACAATGATAGAGTAACAGCATGATAAAGTGACACAATGATAGAGTGACACAATGATAGTGACACAATGATAGAGTGACACTATGATAGAGTGACACAATGATAGAGTGACACAAGGATAGAGTGACACAATGATAGAGTGACACAATGATAGAGTGACACAAGGATAGAGTGACACAATGATAGAGTGACACTATGATAGAGTGACACAATGATAGAGTGACACAATGATAGTGACACAATGATAGAGTGACACAAGGATAGAGTGGCGGAATGATTGAGTGACAGATAAGAGTGATGCGGAATGAGTGATAAGCATGCAGGCAGGACAGTACAAACAACTTGAATGTGAATCCTTGCGCACTACTAGTAGTAGGCTATATCAGTAGTCTGACAAAGAAGCTCAAGCTTACAAGCTGGCGGAATCAATATGAATTATGCTGTTTCAAGTGTCCCAAGAGAACTCAGCTTTGAATCTATGATTCTGCTCAAGCATCGAATACCCTTACCTGCAGGAGTTCAATCAATGCGTCAAAAAATGAATAATTCAAGCCTTAAGTCAGGTCTCGACTTGTTTACCTGCATGTCGCACGCCAGCTAATCTAAATGAAAGTTTCATCAAAAGATAATTATTTTTCATTAGGCTATCATTATTTTCCCAATAATGAAACTCCTGAAATATTCACCAGATACGTAGATGGGAATTGACAAGATACAGTTCAGTGAGCCAGTGTGACACTGACAAGATCCCAGTGAGGCACTGACAAGATCCCAGTGAGGCAGTGACAAGATCCCAGTGTGACACTGACAAGATCCCAGTGTGACACTGACAAGATCCCAGTGTGACACTGACAAGATCCCAGTGTGACACTGACAAGATCCCAGTGTGACACTGACAAGATCCCAGTGTGACACTGACAAGATCCCAGTGTGACACTGATAAGATCCCAGTGAGGCAGTGACAAGATCCCAGTGTGACACTGACAAGATCCCAGTGTGACACTAATGACCCAGTGTGACACTAATGACCCAGTGTGACACTAATGACCCAGTGTGACACTAATGACCCAGTGTGACACTAATGACCCAGTGTGACACTAATGACCCAGTGTGACACTAATGACCCAGTGTGACACTAATGATCCAGTGTGACACTAATGACCCAGTGTGACACTAATGACCCAGTGTGACACTAATGACCCAGTGTGACACTAATGACCCAGTGTGACACTAATGACCCAGTGTGATACTAATGACCCAGTGTGACACTAATGACCCAGTGTGACACTAATGACCCAGTGTGACACTAATGACCCAGTGTGACACTAATGACCCAGTGTGACACTAATGACCCAGTGTGACACTGACAAGTTCCCAGTGTGACACTAAGAATTGACCCTGTGTGACACTAATGACCCAGTGTGACACTAATGACCCAGTGTGACACTAATGACCCAGTGTGACACTAATGACCCAGTGTGACACTAATGACCCAGTGTGACACTAATGACCCAGTGTGACACTAATGACCCAGTGTGACACTAATGACCCAGTGTGACACTAATGACCCAGTGTGACACTAATGACCCAGTGTGACACTGACAAGTTCCCAGTGTGACACTGACAAGTTCCCAGTGTGACACTGACAAGTTCCCAGTGTGACACTAAGAATTGACCCAGTGTGACACTAATGACCCAGTGTGACACTAATGACCCAGTGTGACACTAACAAGATCCCAGTGTGACATGACAAGATCCCAGTGTGACATGACAAGTTCCCAGTGTGACACTAACAAGATCCCAGTGTGACATGACAAGATCCCAGTGTGACATGACAAGATCCCAGTGTGACACTAAGAATTGACCCTGTGTGACACTGACAAGATCCTGTCTCTGCATCTGTTCAATGCAGAGTAGTGCAGTGCATCCCAAAGCCCTAACAACGCTAAATAACAGTTAGGAAAACAGTGCACCGATAGCTGCACAGAGTTTAGAAAGGCAACTGAAGCTTCGATTCCGCATGGGATGAAGTTCTGACGCTGGGCCATAAACAGAAGATATTGTTTAACTATAGGCGTATGGAAGCTGGCACACACACTGTTGGGGTCGGCTTGTTCTGCAGCCATAACTTCATTCTGATGCATTGCGCATTTGAACCCTGATAGCCCCAAACCTCTCCCAGTCTCCCACTTTAATTCTGCCTCACTCCTGCGAACTTGCAACCGGATATAACCAAAGCTTTCACAATGGCGCCCCAGGATGGCACCTTCACTATGGCGCCTCCACAATGGCGCTTTTTGATGGCGCCTCCACAATGGCAATTTTACGATGGCGCCTCCAGTATGGCGCCCCTGGATGGCGCCTTCACTATGGCGCTTCCACAGTACAGTGACTTTTTGCTGGCGTCGCACGACAAGATTTAAATTCGACAGGAGTCGAAATTTTAGACTTGATGAACATTGACAGGACATGTCTACTATAGTATACCCTAATTACTATCGAAATTAGTGACATTGTACGGGACTTATTAATACCTAAGCGAGCCATCCGCTCACTGCTAGTAATTAGAAATAAAAGATGTAAAATTATTTCCCTGACCAAAATTTCTCACCCAAGAATACTTCTGGAATATCAGTTAGCGATATCGAGGTTATAAAATTCCCAGCATGAACTCTCCAGATGAATTATCGAAATTTTGGCTACTTAGGGAAAATTTAGGGAATAGAATTCGATCTATCCAATAATGTAGATCACTGTTGTAACTGCCTTTGCATGCCTTCTTTTTATGGACTTTACTTTCAAATTGGACAAGAAAATGTTGCAATTAGCGAATTGTGTCAAGACAATGACAGTGCTGGCAGTAATTAGTGCAGTTTCAGCTTTAATCCCACAGCTAGAGGGAGTTCAAGATTAGAAATAAGTAAATTGTGAAATGCTCTGAGCTCAAATTAGGTCTTTGCTTCGCTTTGCTGTGCCTGCTAGGGATGTCACCTGTTAGACAGGAGTGTCACCTGTTAGACATGAGTGTCACCTGTGTGTTAGACAGGAGTGTCACCTGTTAGACAGGAGTGTCACCTGTTAGACATGAGTGTCACCTGTGTGTTAGACAGGAGTGTCACCTGTTAGACAGGAGTGTCACCTGTTAGACAGGAGTGTCACCTGTTAGACAGGAGTGTCACCTGTTAGACAGGAGTGTCACCTGTTAGACAGGAGTGTCACCTGTTAGACAGGAGTGTCACCTGTTAGACAGGAGTGTCACCTGTTAGACAGGAGTGTCACCTGTTAGACAGCAGTGTCACCTGTGTGTTAGACATGAATATCACATGTGTGTTAGACATGAGTGTCACCTGTGTGTTAGACATGAGTGTCACCTGTTAGACAGGAGTGTCACCTGTTAGACAGGAGTGTCATCTGTTAGACAGGAGTGTCGCCTGTTATACAGGAGTGTCACCTGTTAGACAGGAGTGTCACCTGTTAGACAGGAGTCTTACCTGTTAGACAGGAGTGTCACCTGTTAGACAGGAGTCTTACCTGTTAGACAGGAGTGTCACCTGTTAGACAGCAGTGTCATATGTGTGTTAGCCATGAGTGTCACCTGTGTGTTAAATGGGAATGTCTTCATGTTACAGATGCAGCAGGAAACCCATTAGTCTTAATCCTTAGTACGAGTAATTACTTCCGAGTGTGCAATCAAGTAAATTTTGTGAATTTTTTCCGGCTAGTTAATGAAGGTCAATGTTTTCTCGATACATTAGCAAAACATTTTACCATCGAAGGGGTTTGAAAAAATGTTGAAAAGCTTTCAAAAGCAGCTTCCTAGGAGATTGGGTGTCTTATCGCTACCCAATCAGCTTTTTGGGGAAATGACTTAACTAGCATAGAAATCCTAGAAACATGAAACCACCGTCAGAAGGAGTGTTTTCGGCACAGACCAAAACCAATCTTCACCTAACACAGGCAACATGACTACTCCAACGGAAGTAGAAGCTGACAGCGACTTGTGGTTCGCTGAGAACTGCTCAAATCTTGAATTGCCATCAAGGATGGTGTTTTGGTTCGGATCCAATCCCGAACAGACTGCCACGGACGTGCTGTACCTGTTCAAAGCAGGGCTGGCACTGCTGGCTTTGGTCGTCTCCGCTGCGTCCTTCTACGTGTTCTGGTATCGGCACTACCGCCAGAGAAATGTCCGGCACAGCAACAGCAGCTTAAACCACTCGATTAGTAACGAAACTACAGGTAACTTATGCACCTGCAGCGCCCTGTCCCAGATGCTGCTGCACCTCACCGGTTGCGAGGTGGTCCTCAGTCTGTCGGCGCTGCTGTTCGAGCTGTACTACCTGCTGACCGCGCCGCCTGCCGGCCACCGGCTCCCGTCGGGTCCCGGCTGGCTGTCTAAGCTGATGCTCTACCCGCTCTGGCTGGTGTACAAGGCCAGCTCGCTGACCCGCAACTGGCTCATCGTGCACATCGCCTGGCGAAGGTGGCGCGCCGTCAGCGGACGCACCCTCATGACGTCCCCGCCGCCGAGCCGGTCGGTGAACCAGGCATCCGGCCTTCTGGCTGGGCTGTCGCTGCTGGTGACTCTGCCCCGGGCGCTGGAGGTGAGGTACACCATGTGCCCGGCTACTCAGAAGATTGTAGCGATCAAGGCCGCCCCATTTGCCACATCCGCTGCCTACTGGATCTACCCCAGGTGCTTCTTTGCGCTGCACTCGCTGCTCCCAGTGTTCTGTCTTCTCGTAGTCAGCTGCCTCACCCTGTACCAGCTGAAGCGGGCGGACCGCCAGCTGTTAAGGAATGTCCCGGCTCCGTTCTTCGTCAGACTGAGACGGCAGCGAGAGGCGCAGGCTGGGTAAGCGCAAAATTTGGTTATAAGATTGAAACGACTTTTCAGAACTGGCGGTTTACCTGTCGACTACTATTCTCCGTTGTTGGGCCAGAAGTAGGTGTAAAATCTGGCTGGTTGACGACACTTCTGTCCTTTTCGCTAACTCCTGAATACACACTGTACACACGCTCACATAGGGTGTACAGCGACCCTGACTTTCCAATCGTCATGGATGTACACTCTCTGACATCTGACATCTGACATCTGACATCTGACATCTGACATTTGACATTTGACAGAGAAACCAACACTCTAAAATTCACTTTCATTCTGTTACTCATCTGACGTAGTTAAGAATTTTGAAACCGCTGTCTGCTTTTCGTCAGGTCGGTGAACCGCACGGTCCTGGTACTCTGCTCGGCCTTTGTCATCTGTGAGCTGCCTCTGCTGGTTGCTGGGGCGATTAAAGATCTAGAATGGCCGGGCATCAACATGTTCATGGGCGTCGCCAACGTGCTGACCACGGCCGATTCTGTAGCGAATTTCGTCATCTATTCGCTATCGATTCCTCATTTCAAGTCGCAGCTGCGGCGCTGCTGTCTGAACTGCCGGATGCGGTGAACATTGTCAAGACCATCGTTCCACGTGTTGGAGAGGAACTATATTTCCAAAATTTACTTCAATAATATGGCTGTTGTATCCATTGTTCACGATATTCCAACAAGGATCTTAATGAGTTGCATGTCGCAGGCAAGTGTCCTGAAGTCAGGGTCACTTAAAGCGACATTGACCCTTGGGGGTTGGCCCTCAAGGGCGATAACTGCACGAGCAGAGCCAGGCTGAGATTCCGATTCAGCCCCGAATTAATGTGACTGCACTTGGAATCGAGCCTGGGCCGCTGGAACATCAGATCGCCGCGCCAGACCACTGGGTTACGGCCCCAACGTGACTTCCCTAAGCCTCTTGTCTGTTGAATTTAGTACCTGTTTATGCCACAGTTTAGTAAGGAAATATCCAATTTTTCCCTGTGTTTAACTTCTTGTTCGATGGATCTTCGGTCGTACGCACCCAGCTCTCATCAAACTTGAATTGATGTGCAGACTGCATGTGCAGACCCTGCATGTGATTTTTCTGTAACTGAGCGGATATGCGACAGCGAAGTTTTATCAATATGTTAATAATAGTACGAGCTAAAACCGATTGCAATTTGTTGTATTTTCAATTTTTTGACATTGCATATTTATTTGTAATCAAGTAATATTTTTGTGTATTATATGTTCAAGATAATTAAGTTCGTGTATCTTCGTCCGCTTTTTCTGTTTTGTGCATTCGATCTTATTACTCTGGTTTGATTCGTGTAGTGAACTCGACTTTTCCGATGTAACTGTCCGCTTGTGTATTTTTTTAATTTAATTTTACAATCATTTGCGGCTTGTGTGCAGGAAAATGGGTTGTCGTACGATTCACGCCCCATAGGTCCAAACCCCCGAGGCACACAGAGTGTACATGCCTGACGATTAGAAAGTCAGGACCGCTGTACACTCCGCGGTTCATGATGTTACCGACTGTTGCATCGGCCTGCTCATTCATTTGAAGTATTCGCCTGGTGTATTCATCTATCCATCTGAGTTTATGGTTCGCATTGTTCGTTGGCTATTCTTTAGCTATTTCGATATCGAATTTAAACACGAAACGACAAAGAGCTTGGAAAAAATGTTATGAAATGCTACCCACCTTTGTAGCCAAGCGCGCGAGTAAAGTGTCTAGAAAAATTAATAATCCTAATAGGCTGGATTTTTTTCTTTTAATCCAAGAAGATTCGAGCGGATTACCGACGGACGGTCTGTGTAGTCGCCCGCTGTGTAATCCTGTGCAATTTTGCTTAATAAAAGTAATGAAAAACACTTTGCTAAATTAAAGAACAAACCCATAAAAGGAAAGGGTGATTACTATATGTTATTCAAAAGATGCTCATCAAAACTCGTGCGAGGACAAGGACGTACTTTAAAAGGTGAAAAACGAGTGACGCACAGCCTTTGCTGATATCCCATTAAGGATTCAATTTGGTGTAAACTTCTATAGTGGCACGAGAATGGTCAGAGTGCCAATAAATTTAAACAAAAATGAAGATTAATTAAAAGCTAGTTGACAATTCTTATACCTAAGAGGACCTTTCGAAACTTTCGGCAAATCTTACCCTTTTGCCAGTCCTATTTGATTCAAAATCATTTATGATTATTCCTTACAAAAGTAATTCTAACTTGACTTGATTTTTTAAAACTGATCGATGCTGCTTTCCGGTACGCAACCAAAAATCGGTGCAAATCCGGGTGAAAAATGAATTCGACAATCTATATCTACCGTATCTCTACTCCTAGTAAGAATGACGATGCATGATAAAGTGGAAGGGAATCTGAGACAAATTCAATTTTGCGATTTTTGCGGTCGTCTAGATGAGTTGAAGCGGTTAGAAACTTATAGGAGTCCTTTTTAAGCCTAATTTCGGAATAACAAGGTTGTTAGGCCGTACAAGTTTATGGGGTGATTTTTCGTACGCGCTCTTAGAGAATGGAGTTAGGATCACAAATTGTGCGTGACAATTAGCTTCATGTGATGACGAATTCGGAGTTGGTGAGGGGCCTCAAAATTTTCTAATAAAACCCTTTTTTAATCCCTTAGTGTAGAACTCAGAAGACTGGCTTGGGGAGAAGACGGTTGTCGCTGCAACGAGGAGGAGAGGCGCTTGCGGCTCGGAACTGGAGGATGAAGATAGTGGTACAGGTGGAACGTTGAGTCTGCTGAGCAGGTTGCCGTGGGCTGCGTTGACGGCGGGGCATTGGACAGGTTGGGTTTCAGCTTCAATTGAAATCGGTTGAGCTGAAGGAGACTGAAGGCTGAACAGGATTCTTCCACTCTAGTAAACTATCCCAAGATCTAGGTCGCAAATCGTCGCTGGATGCGGACTGACCCGTGGCGCTTGTTGACTTGTTTGACTCAACTGCAGGGGACTCCGTGCATCCGGATGGATCGAGGAGGCGTTGCCGCCCATTTCGCTAACCCCTAGCGACCACGGGCAGGTGGTGCTGCGGTGTCCAGCAGGGAGATCCGGTGGATGGTCGCTCTCCCGGTAGCCCTTAGGTAGCGGACGAGCTGGCAGAGATTCTGGGGCCTGAAAACGTCGGAGAGGTCCGGGTTTGGGCCGAGGTAGGTGAGCAAGGGCGGGGCATTCACATATGAAGTGCTCCGCATGAGAGGGAGAGAGGGGAGAGAGAGGGAGTGAGAGGGAGTGAGAGGGAGAGAGGGAGAGTGGAAGGGAGTGAGAGGGAGAGAGGGGGAGTGAGAGGGAGAGAGGGGAGTGAGAGGGAGTGAGAGGGAGTGAGAGGGAGTGAGAGGGAGAGAGGGAGAGTGGAAGGGAGTGAGAGGGAGAGAGGGGGAGTGAGAGGGAGAGAGGGAAAGCGAGAGGGAGAGAGGGAGTGAGAGGAGTGAGAGGGAGTGAGAGGGAGTGAGAGGGAGTGAGAGGGAGTGAGAGGGAGAGAGGGGGAGTGAGAGGGAGTGAGAGGGAGTGAGAGGGAGAGAGGGGGAGTGAGAGGGAGAGAGGGGGAGAGAGAGGGAGAGAGGGGAGTGAGAGGGAGGGGGGGAGTGAGAGGGAGAGAGGGGAGTGAGAGGGAGAGAGGGGGAGTGAGATGGAGAGAGGGGAGTGAGAGGGAGAGAGGGGGAGTGAGAGGGAGAGAGGGGGAGTGAGAGGGAGAGAGGGGGAGTGAGAGGGAGGGAGGGGGAGTGAGAGGGAGAGAGGGGGAGTGAGAGGGAGAGAGGGGGAGTGAGATGGAGAGAGAAAGAGAGGGCAGGGACAGGGGAGGTGGCTCTAGTTGTTGAAGTGTGCATTGTAATATTTAAGTAGTATTGATACAAAACTGACAAGAATCGATTCTCACATCTTCAGAAACTCTCATATGTGAATGTGGTGCAATAAATCCAGTAAATTTTTAGGGAATTAATGTAAAAATTACAGTAACAAGAATTTTCATCCTTCACAAAATTATTTTTCCAATTTCGGGTCTCGATAGAAAAAAATCACTAATAAATGACTTTCAAAAGAATCTGGAACTTTTGAGCTGCTGCTCTTTGCAGCTTAAAACTTCTCATCTGCGCAAAAAGCAAATTTAAACCTTAAATTTAAATCTTCAATACATTCAGTAATGCTGAATTGGTCCCTATAGCGGTATAAAAATGCAACCTAGCTTATAAAATGGTTGAATGCCGACTAATGCATGTTAGAATAAGAAATTTTGCACCTCTGCATTTTCTGCGCAAAAGAGAATTGTAATTTAATCTAAAGCAAGATTTATAAAGCATATAAAGTCTTTGCTACAAAGTGTTTTGAGTTACGGATTGCCTATAAATTCGGATTAGCTTATCAACGTTTGTAGAGAAGAGAGCAGTTGGTTTAACAAAAATAGCCTACAATAACTTCATCTCGCAATGATGTCTGCTGGTAGCAGTGCGGCAACTTCAATGGTAAGAACATTTTCATTGGGAAATTCCATCTGTCAGACAGTCAAACTGGATTAACCCCACCCTCAAATCGCTGCATTGCCAACAGAGCATTCTCGATGGCGGCAGAGTTGAGTTTTCAACTCGACTGGATCGAGCAAGACGCCTGCTTATGCTCTTGCTGATTGCGGTTCTGTCAATTCTGCTTCTAGTTTTCGTTCTGCTCTACGCTCTCAGCACAGCTCGGTTACCACCTGGAGCAGCCACTCCCAAGCATCCCAGCCTGTGCACCAGCGAGGCCTGCATAAGTGCAAGCGCACTGCTGCAGAGCCACATCGACCGATCTGCGGACCCATGCCAAGACTTCTACAGCTTCGCCTGCGGCGGTTTCCATAAAAGCCACCCCTTCACCGCCGAGACCGTGGGCTCAGTACTACAGGAGGACAACTCCATTCAAGGAAATCTATTTGAGATGATGTACTTCAAGAACTTGTCCAAGCCCAGAGACGCAAGCGAAGCGCAGCTGTTCCAGACTCTGCGATCCATCTACGGGACCTGCATGGATTGGCGCGGCTCCAGCGTTCTGAATTCTAAGAAAGAGGAATTTCTCCCGAACAGCTGGCAGACTGGAGAACGACCTTTCGACATGAAATCATTAGTGAGACCTTTGTTGGACTTTCTAGAGGGCTACTCAGGCATCGAAGACTTCCTAGCGAGACTGGTGATATCCGGTACATCGGATCTGTTCAGATTGTCGCCAGGCTCGGTGGAGCGGAGTCTGAGATTGCACTCGTCACCATACTACCTATTTACCCTGAAATCCTGGAATAAGGTTTTCAATGACGGAATTTCTGCATTAGAAGATTTCAGTGATCTCATAGACCTGAATTTGACTGTTAGTATAAATCAGATAAAGCCTGCAGTTCAGCAAATGTTAAACAAAGGCGAATCGTATTTGAAAGTTGGTCCTTACCATCTGGAACAGCTGCAGAATTTTACTCAGTTTGAGGCAGAAAATCTCAACTTTAACTGGACGGAGTTTTACAGCGCTGTGAGCAAGTATTCAGCCAATAAGTTACCTCCCTCAATGAGAGTCAAGATTATTAGGTACCCGCTATTATTTTTTGTACTCGAGCAGCTCACAACGGAGCTGGAGCACAGACAGGGACCGTACTACGACTTTATTCTCCTGGACTCTGCACTGTCGGCAGTCAATTTTCTTCCAGACGAATCGTTCAAATTCTTTAAAAACCTTTTCGGGCAACAAAAGTATCTCATTCATGAGAAAGAAGGCCGGAACAGCTCAAGACTGTGCATGGACATGATGCTGGGCTCCATGCCGCCAGTGGCTTTGCAGATGTTCAGCAGCGCCTTCGTCACAGACGACTTCAACTCAGTGAAAGTGGTAATCGGCGACATCAAGGAGGCCATGTGGGAGAATGTGGACAGCGAGGCGTGGATTGAGCAGCCGAGTAAGGCAGCAATTAAGAAGAAGCTCGACGCCATTCGGAGCACCGTCGGCTACCCCCAGTTCAACATGTCCGAGTTCACCGAAGGCTACTCAAACGTTGCTGCTCAAGTTAACCAAAGCAGAACATTTGGCGATGTTGTTTTGCAGTTTAAAAGCACTCAGCTTCAGAATCGACTTTGGATTTTGACAGCTGACAAACAGGACTTAATGCCGAGTGACATTTTTTCAAGAATGTTTACTGTCAACGCTCATTACTCGCTACACCTGAATTCGCTCTTCATCTACCTGGGCCTGCTGCTCACCAAAGTCTACATGAAGGGCTACCCCGACTGCCTGCTGTACGGAGGCATCGGCGGCACAGTCGGCCACGAGGTCGGGCACGCCTTTGACAAATTAGGCAATAAAAAAATTAGCGTTGGAGAGGAACAGATAGGTGTATTTGACAATGTCACAGCGCTGCGGTATGACAAGCAATCTCAATGTCTGGCAGATTTCTACAACCAGATCATCGATCCTGAGTTTGCAAAATCTGACATTTGGGACAATTCAATGAATGCAGGAGTGCGGAAGTTTGACGAAAATTTTGCCGATATTGTTGGCATCAATTCCGCATTCCGAGCCTACAGAAGCAGTGCGGCAAAGTCTGGGAGGCGGTCTCGGCTGATTCCAGGAGAGAAGCTGGCGGGGCTGACACCGGATCAGCTGTTCTTCATCCACAATGCTCAGCTGCTCTGCACAAAGGCGGAAAAGAACACCCTGATCTCTGTATTCAAGGGTAAGCGTCACTCGCCTCCGCATCCCAGAGTGAACGGTCAGGTGATGCAGTCGAAGGACTTCGCCAGGGTGTTCAAATGCAAGCCGGGAGATCCAATGTACCTGACTGATAATGACAAGTGTCACTTCTGGTGAAGTCTGACCATTTTAACCATGCTAACTTCAATACTCTCTCAAACTCTAATCAGACTTGTTTTTATTTACTCAATAATTTTCACTCAATTTATCCACCAGAATTGGTGGAGTTATCAACTGGTGCACCCGGATTTCATATTAGCTCCTTTGAGAAATTATCAATTGGATGCGTACAAAAATTAGTGCTTATCGATGTATAGATCTATCAAGCCTATAGATCTGCTAATCCAATGTACTATATATTATCTAAGCTTCGGTCTGTTAATACTCTCGGTGAGTACATTCACTTTATACTACTATCCAATATATATTAGTACGTTAGGTAAAACCCTTTAAAATCAGGCATAATCCAAAATGGTCAGCGATGCTTAGAACTGGTGACGCTCAAATTATTAAAACAAAGACTGATAATTCTACAAAGCAACATGTATACATATCTTCAACCATTCATAAAGAATAATGTAGTCTCGATCTCTACATAATATCATCTATAATATTTTATCCAATCTAAATAGTACCTAAAATGTCAGTCGCAGAATTGTTGCAATTGTGTTGTCTTATTGTTGCAATTGTGTTGTCATATTTCTGCAACTGTGTTGTCATATCGTTGCAATCGTGTTGTCATATTGCTGCAATTGTGTTGTCATATTGTTGCAATCGTGTTGTCATATTGCTGCAATTGTGTTGTCCTATTGTTGCAATTGTGTTGTCATATTGTTGCAATTGTGTTGTCAAACTGTTGCAATCGTGTTGTCATATTGCTGCAATTGTGTTGTCATATTGTTGCAATTGTGTTGTCCTATTGTTGCAATCCCGTAGTTTTATGTCAGTCATTCTGCTTTAAAAAATCTTTAATGGACCCAGCCGAGGAGCTATCTGATTCAAAATAATGAAAAATCAATTCTAAGCTTCTACTTTTAGTAGGAAGTTTCGCTTGAAAAGAAAATTTTAGAATCAGAACCGGAAAATCCTTTTCTTAGAATATTTCTGAACTTCTGGGAATTTTAGTTCGTTCTGGGAGAAGTCCGCGTGGGAAAACTATAGAGATGGGGAAGAAATGGAGATTAGAGGGGAGTAGCAGTCAGCATTAATGATGGAATTTGAAAGCAGATTGGCAGCACGCCAGTGCCACTCAATTCCAGGAAATCGTGTCTTCATCACGAGATTGTTTCGATTCACTGACTTCGCAGCCTCCTGGGGTTTAGGCACTGGCAGCGGCTTTAGAGGTGCTGGTAGTAAATGCTGGTAGCTTCATCCAATATCTGCGGCGAGTTTGATTGGAAATATTTCTCTCGGGCCGATTGCGGAGAACGAGAGACCCTCTGCATGGTTGGGACCGATATGAAAATCAAACTTGTGGAACATGTTTTTTGGGATTGAATGAGCTGTGCGCTGCCACAAAACCAATGACTACACATACTGCTCTGTAGCTGTCACCCCTCTGCAGCTGTCACCCCTCTGCAGCTGTCACCCCTCTGTAGCTGTCACCCCTCTGTAGCTGTCACCCCTCTGTAGCTGGCGTCCTTCTGTAGCTGTCACCCCTCCGTAGCTGTCACCCCTCTGTAGCTGTCACCCCTCTGTAGCTGGCATCCCTCTGTAGCTGTCACCCCTCTGTAGCTGTCACCCCTCTGTAGCTGTCACCCCTCTGTAGCTGTCACCCCTCTGTAGCTGTCACCCCTCTGCAGCTGTCACCCCTCTGTAGCTGTCACCCCTCTGTAGCTGTCACCCCTCTGTAGCTGTCACCCCTCTGTAGCTGGCGTCCTTCTGTAGCTGTCACCCCTCCGTAGCTGTCACCCCTC
This sequence comes from Macrostomum lignano, assembly GCA_002269645.1. NCBI lineage: Eukaryota > Metazoa > Platyhelminthes > Macrostomidae > Macrostomum > Macrostomum lignano. Next base: position 285,957 of record NIVC01000157.1, on the reverse strand, counting down.
TGTAGCTGTCACCCCTCTGTAGCTGGCATCCCTCTGTAGCTGTCACCCCTCTGTAGCTGTCACCCCTCTGTAGCTGTCACCCCTCTGTAGCTGTCACCCCTCTGTAGCTGTCACCCCTCTGTAGCTGTCACCCCTCTGTAGCTGTCACCCCTCTGTAGCTGTCACCTCTCTGTAGCTGTCACCCCTCTGTAGCTGTCACCCCTCTGTAGCTGTCACCCCTCTGTAGCTGTCACCCCTCTGTAGCTGTCACCCCTCTGTAGCTGTCACCCCTCTGTAGCTGTCACCCCTCTGTAGCTGTCACCCCTCTGTAGCTGTCACCCCTCTGTAGCTGTCACCCCTCTGTAGCTGTCACCCCTCTGTAGCTCCTAAGTATTAAGTTAACCAAATTATTCAGTCAAATTCACAATGCAACTACATGCCAGCTTATACTCGTAGTGGCTGCTATAAAAACATACAAAAACACTGCAATACCATCTGGCACTCTCAATCGAAACAGCTAGACTTAATTAGTAAGGAAATGCTTTCCAGAGGAGCATATAATCCTTTCTGCAAACATCTGCCATTAGAGGTACTCGAGTCGTTTTAGCAGCTGTCCTCCGTGCTCAAGGGTTCTGATTCTCACTGTTCCAGTCGTAGGCGTTTAGCGCTGAGTTCGTGACTATCCATGATGATGAAGATCATGTGTGTCATGTCATTGAGAGAAAGTCAGGGCTGCTGAGCAACCTCTGTGCGACTTTTCTGGACCAGAGATAGCCGGGGTATTTTTTACTCCAAAATAATTGCCTTTCATCCCGTGCTGGGTCGCAGGTGCAAAAACAAATCGTCAACATCGTTTTGAATAGAAGCTGAAACGCGAATTCCCTGTGTTTTTCTGCTGTCTCAAACGACATCAGGTGGTGCCTTATAAAAGCGCTTGTTTTGAGGCAAAAATTCTCAGACCGACTGTAAAAACATCAGTACACGACCGATCGGGTACAGTCCCCCGCCTCCCAATGAGTAAAAATAGACAACTGACTATCAACACCAAGGTTTGCATGCGTCTCTCACTCTGAACTGCGTCTTCAGGTTTATTTTTTGACGACAGAATAAACATAACAGCCAGTGCACAATTGCTGAGAAAATACTGAGGTTTGAAGTCTGGGTCTCATCTTTTCTATCCTCATCGAAGATATGAAGTGAGAAGCGACTTCATATCTCCGACACTTCACATCTCCGACACTTCATATCTCCGACACTTCATATCTCCGATACTTCATATCTCCGACACTTCATATCTCCGACACTTCACATCTCCGACACTTCATATCTCCGACACTTCATATCTCCGATACTTCATATCTCCGACACTTCACATCTCCGACACTTCACATCTCCGACACTTCATATCTCCGACACTTCATATCTCCGACACTTCACATCTCCGACACTTCATATCTCCGACACTTCACATCTCCGACACTTCATATCTCCGACACTTCACATCTCCGACACTTCATATCTCCGACACTTCACATCTCCGACACTTCACATCTCCGACACTTCATATCTCCGACACTTCATATCTCCGACATTTCGCTCTAAATTTATAATAAATAAATAAATAAATGAATGGATTTTGACAATTCAAATTTTATGGAGTGGTATATATATTTTTCCGAATAATGAGACACTCAACAGTTATTACAGGAGTCTACATGGGTAGTGCAGTCTCGCAGGGTGTGATATAGGATAATATGCGCGAATGTTAGGATTAAGGATTAACAAAACAGTCTGTCCTGATCAAATTTTCCTGATCACTGATCAATCCGGATCTTCCTGATCGCTTCGATACCTGCAGGGGAATAACGCACTGACTTCAAAGAAACATGGGAAAATAACAGCTGAGATGGACTGAAACGATATATATCGACTGCATAGCAACAGCATAGCAATAGCATAGCAACGGCATAGCAACTGCATAGCAACTGCACAGCAACAGCATAGCAATTGTATGAGTATGTGCTGCTACTACATACTGCAATAGCTAAGTGACAAAAGCCAAAATTGTAAGACAAATACATTAATTATAGTATCTAGGTGGCAATAGCCTAGCAACGGCATAGCAACAGCATAGGGACAGTACAGATACAGTTCGCTGTTACCGCAACATGCCGTTAAAATAGAAACGCCAAGCTCAGAGACGCACAAAACCGTTTGGTGTTGGTGGGGTTGATGACATTCGGAGAAAACGACACACGATACAATACGTAGAACTTGTCGGCCTCCAAAAGGTTTGTCTATAAGATGAAACCAACCAAGATAGCAAGAACTGCTCAATCATAGTAGTAATAATAGTTGTTGTGCAGGCCGTTCAGGATGCTGCAGGCGGCGGGGTCGCCAGTCTCGCCGCAGGCTTTGCCCAGCCAGTACGGATGGTCGTTGCCGTAGCCGTAGGACCGCTTGGACGGCCGGCGCTGCTGGTAACGCCACATGCCAGGCCAGTAGTAGGCGCGCTTGCCCTCCAGTGGCGAGCTCTCGTCGTAGTAGCGATCGAAGTTCCACATGCCCGGCCAGTAGTAGCCTCGCTTGGCGTACCTGGCCCCGCCGTAGTAGTCGTAGTAGCGCTCCCCGTAGCCGCCGCCGTCGCTTCGGTCGAACTGCCACATGCCCGGCCAGTAGCTGGCTCGGCGCTCCATCAGGCTGGCGGAAGCTGGCAGACCGGCCGTTGGTTTGGCGCAGAAGCAGATGGTGTACAGCAGGAGCAGAGCCAGCGGAGCGGCCAGGCGGACTGTCTGCGGCCTGAGCAGGGTAGAGTGGCGAACCGATGCGTTCGAGATTAAGTTTGAAATAGCATGGAAACCGCATAGCAACCGCATTACAACTGAAAAGTAACTGTATATTAACCGCGTAGAAATTGCATGGTAATGGCATATAGCATCGGCATGGGAAAAGCATAGCAACTACATAGCAACCCCATGGAAAGCGCATAGCAACAGCATAGCAACTGCATGGAAACCGCATAGCAACAGAATAGCAACTGAATAGCAACTGAATAGTAACGGTACAGCAACCGCACAGCAACTGCATAGCAACTGCATGGAAACCGCATAGCAACAGCATAGCAACTGCATGGAAACCGCATAGCAACCACACAGAAACTGCATGGCAACTCAGCGCAATGGCATTCTTGAATGGCTGCCCTAATGCAGCGATGCCGCAAACAGTTTCTCTTGGTCATGGGGCCTACAGGTCCGAACAAAAACGCTCATTTATGAGAGCCGAGTGAAAAATCGGTTAGCAGAATCTGGTGAAACTGAGCAAAACGAAGTGAAAAAGTAAAAAATAAAAGCCAGCTTACTTTCCAAGAGTTGTCATTCCGGACGCGGTAGAGTTAAACAGCAGTCAGCTCAGAGCCTCAAAAGTTGCAGCAACTCGAAGTCCAGCGGTTCCTCCCAGCAGGAGGGAACTGGGATAATTTATAGAGCATTCGGCCAGCCAATCAGAACCTCCTTGCCAGCAATGCGCAATCGATAGGATATTTAGAATCGCCTCATCAAGGATCTGCCGATCTAGGTCTGGTTTGATCTGATGGCCAAATATGGATCTGGTGGTGGCCGCCTACACGTGTCCTGACCCGTTCCTCCACGGGCTGGTTCCTGACAGGATATGGGATATTATTCCAAAATTCTAAAATTAGCCTTGAAAGATGAGGAAACAGCAATAAAAAATCTTGGCTGCAGAGACGCCTTCTCGACTCTCGGCACAGATTTGAGTCTAAAAGTCAACAGACTTGCCTCGATACAGGACGGCAGGGCAAAATATCCGACTGCAATGTTTTTGACATTGTAAAATGACTCATGAGGTTTCTCATCGTTTTAAATAATTATAGCATTTGCATCTTAAGAAAAATATATATAAAAACAACCTTCGTAGGAGTTTCTTATGTGTCAAAAATTCTGTCTAACATGCAAAATCGTTTCTAACATGTACACTTTTGTCCAACATGTACACTCCTATCTAACATGTACACTCCTCTCTAACATATACACTCATATCTAACATGCACACTCTTATCTATCATGTACACTTTATCTAACATGTATAGTCCAATCTGACATGTGCACTCTTATCTAACATGTACACTCTTATCTAACATGAACACTCCTATCTAACATGTAAACTCTTATCTAACATGTACACTCCTATCTAACATGTACACTCCTATCTAACATGTACACTCCTATCTAACATGAACACTCTTATCTAACATGAACACTCCTATCTAACATGTACACTCCTATCTCAATGTACACTCCTATCTCACATGTACACTCCTATCTAATATGTACACTCCTATCTAACATGAACACTCCTATCTAACATGTAAACTCTTATCTAACATGTACACTCTTATCTAACATGAACACTCTTATCTAACATGAACACTCCTATCTAACATGTACACTCCTATCTCAATGTACACTCCTATCTCACATGTACACTCCTATCTAATATGTACACTCCTATCTAACATGTACACTTTGATCTAACATGTACACTTTATCTAACATGTACACTCCTCTCTAACATATACACTCATATCTAACATGCACACTCTTATCTATCATGTACACTTTATCTAACATGCATAGTCCAATCTGACATGTGCACTCTTATCTAACATGTACACTCTTATCTAACATGAACACTCCTATCTAACATGTAAACTCTTATCTAACATGTACACTCCTATCTAACATGTACACTCCTATCTAACATGTACACTCCTATCTAACATGAACACTCTTATCTAACATGAACACTCCTATCTAACATGTACACTCCTATCTCAATGTACACTCCTATCTCACATGTACACTCCTATCTAATATGTACAGTCCAATCTGACATGTACACTTCTATCTAACATGTACACTTTATCTAACATGTACAGTCCAATCTGACATGTGCACTCTTATCTAACATGAACACTCCTATCTAACATGTACACTCCTGTCTAACAAGTACACTCTTTAACATGTACACTCCTATCTAACATGTACACTCCTATCTAACATGTACACTTTATCTAACATGTATAGTCCAATCTGACATGTGCACTCTTATCTAACATGTACACTCTTATCTAACATGAACACTCCTATCTAACATGTAAACTCTTATCTAACATGTACACTCCTATCTAACATTTACACTCCTATCTCAATGTACACTCCTATCTAACATGTACACTCCTATCTAACATGTACACTCCTATCTAACATGTACACTCCTATCTAACATATACACTCCTATCTAACATGTACACTCCTATCTCAATGTACACTCCTATCTAACATTTACACTCCTATCTAACATGTACACTCCTATCTAGCATGAACACTCCTATCTAACATGTAAACTCTTATCTAACATGTACACTCTTATCTAACATGAACACTCTTATCTAACATGAACACTCCTATCTAACATGTACACTCCTATCTCAATGTACACTCCTATCTCACATGTACACTCCTATCTAATATGTACACTCCTATCTAACATGTACACTCTTATCTAACATGTACACTTTATCTAACATGTACAGTCCAATCTGACATGTGCACTCTTATCTAACATGAACACTCCTATCTAACATGTACACTCCTGTCTAACAAGTACACTCTTTAACATGTACAATCCTATCTAACATGTACACTCCTATCTAACATGTACACTCCTATCTAACATGTACACTCCTATCTAACATGTACACTTTATCTAACATGTACAGTCCAATCTGACATGTGCACTCTTATCTAACATGAACACTCCTATCTAACATGAACACTCCTATCTAACATGTACACTCCTATCTCAATGTACACTCCTATCTAACATGTACACTCCTATCTAATATGTACACTCCTATCTAACATGTACACTCCTGTCTAACAAGTACACTCTTTAACATGTACACTCCTATCTAACATGTACACTCCTATCTAACATGTACACTCCTATCTAACATGTACACTCCTATCTAACATGTACACTCCTATCTAACATGTACACTTTATCTAACATGTACAGTCCAATCTGACATGTGCACTCTTATCTCAATGTACACTTCTATCTAACATGTACACTCCTATCTGACATGTACACTCCTATCTGACATGTACACTCCTATCTAACATGTACACTCCTGTCTAACAAGTACACTCTTTAACATGTACACTTTGATCTAACATGTACACTCTTATCTAACATGTACACTCCTATCTAACATGTACACTCCTATCTAACAAATACACTTATCTAACATGTACAATCCTATCTAATATGTACACTCTTGTCTAACGTGCACACTCCGAAAATAATTTGAATAAAACGCCCAGCTTACTTTTTTTCAATTCCACGATGCCCCTCCCAGCAGGGCAGAACCAGCTCAAAAATGTTCAAGAATGCCCTGGCGTCAACTCCCGCTGTGCCGAGCTTGTCTAGAAAGCTTCACGCGCAAACAGGTTCAGAATTTTACAATCTAATAGAAAAATTTTGAAATCAGCTTTTTGACGAGGCTGACGACCTGTCGAAAGTCGAGGCTAATGAAGCGTGGTTGTCACGCATTACATGGATCTCATTAAAATCCTGTTTCCCCACTCAAACTGGACTAACGAAAAAAAAATGAAGAAGCTAAAAATGATTTAAAGAGATACATTTTTGTCACAAGATTTAATAGAAAAGATGGATAGATAGATAGATAGATAGATAGATAGATAGATAGATAGATAGATAGATAGACAGATAGATAGATAGATAGATAGATAGATAGATAGATAGATAGATAGATAGATAGATAGATAGATAGATAGATAGATAGATAGATAGATAGATAGATAGATAGATAGATAGATAGATAGATAGATAGATAGATAGATAGATAGATAGATAGATAGATAGATAGATAGATAGATAGATAGATAGATAGATAGATAGATAGATAGATAGATAGATAGATAGATAGATAGATAGATAGATAGATAGATAGATAGATAGATAGATAGATAGATAGATAGATAGATAGATAGATAGATAGATAGATAGATAGATAGATAGATAGATAGATAGATAGATAGATAGATAGATAGATAGATAGATAGATAGATAGATAGATAGATAGATAGATAGATAGATAGATAGATAGATAGATAGATAGATAGATAGATAGATAGATAGATAGATAGATAGATAGATAGATAGATAGATAGATAGATAGATAGATAGATAGATAGATAGATAGATAGATAGATAGATAGATAGATAGATAGATAGATAGATAGATAGATAGATAGATAGATAGATAGATAGATAGATAGATAGATAGATAGATAGATAGATAGATAGATAGATAGATAGATAGATAGATAGATAGATAGATAGATAGATAGATAGATAGATAGATAGATAGATAGATAGATAGATAGATAGATAGATAGACAGATAGATAGATAGATAGATAGATAGATAGATAGATAGATAGATAGATAGATAGATAGATAGATAGATAGATAGATAGATAGATAGATAGATAGATAGACAGATAGAATCAGCAGTCGCAGCGGATGGTGCCAGGCAGTCATAAATAAGAAGGCAATGCTGAGGCGCTCGCAGACTCTCAGCCCCATCTCAATGCTAATTATGCTAATCCAGTCTATAAAACTGATTGAACTGCAAGCTTTTTACGAGCGCGGCATTCCGGAAGCGCAAATAAAACCCCACGACCCGACTCTGGCCGCCTCCGCGATGGCGGATCCGGTAACACGAAAGTGAGCAAGCAGGAGCTGAATTTGAATTACAGCCGTTAATAAATTTTTGAATTGAGTTGGTAATTTTGCTTGGCAACGGAGGCGAGCCAACACTGTTTCATTTCTGAGCCAGCTGCTTTTGCGCAAGGAATGCCTTGTGCGGTTCGGCTGTGCAGTGCACTAAAAGCCACTTTTAGTTCATCATAGCTTTACGTAAAAACTGTAAGTCTATGGAGACTCTATAGGGTATTCTAATCTCAGGGGGGAGATTCTCTAATCTCTTTGGGGTCGGTAAGTCTCTGATCTCATCGGGGAGATTCTCTAATCTCTGCGGAGTCGGTAAGTCTCTGATCTCATCAGGGAGATTCTCTAATCTCTGCGGAGTCGGTAAGTCTCTAATCTCATGGGGAGATTCTCTAATCTCTGCGGAGTCAGTAAGTCCTAATCTCAGGGGGAGATTCTCTAATCTCTGCGGAGTCGGTAAGCCTCTTGAATCTCATGGGGAGATTCTCTGATCTCTGCGGAGTCGGTAAGCCTCTAATCTCATGGGGAGATTCTCTAACCTCTGCGGAGTCGGTAAGCCTCTGATCTCATGGGGAGATTCTCTAACCTCTGTGGAGTCGGTAAGCCTCTAATCTCGGTGGGAGATGTTTCAACCTCTGAGGTTGGGAAATGTTTAATCTCAAGGAGGCAAAACCTTATCTCCCACTGAATCGATGCAGCTCTCTATATACCTGTCTATAAATAGCGATATCATGGCTAATAAAAAACGGAAACAATGCTGCAGGTTTCCACAAAACGTGCTGAATAGCTTGGGTTAGAATTAATACTTCAGGCAGCCGGCTCTCTCAGCTTGCAATCCGAAGGATTCTGCAAGACACGGGGCTGGGGGTGTGGAAGCAGGTTCAAATATTTGAACAAGCAAGAGGCGGAGGCAGGCAGGGAGGGAGACAGACAGTCACATCCCAACAATGTCCATGGTAGGAAATTTAGTCTCGAATGCTCAAAGGAAACTTTTTTCTTAGCTATTTTTGACTATTTGGGAAATAGGATCCGGCCGCCTGATACAGTGACTGGTTCTGGGCCACTTTATTGACACAGTCTCTCTCATCTCTCTCTCACTGTCTCTCTCTCACCCTGTCTCTCTCTCTCACCCTGTCTCTCTCACACTGTCTCTCTCTCTCACCCTGTCTCTCTCTCTCACCCTGTCTCTCTCTCTCACCCTGTCTCTCTCACACTGTCTCTCTCTCTCACACTGTCTCTCTCCCTCTCACCCTGTCTCTCTCTCTCACACTGTCTCTCTCTCTCACCCTGTCTCTCTCTCACCCTGTCTCTCTCTCTCACCCTGTCTCTCTCACACTGTCTCTCTCTCTCACCCTGTCTCTCTCACCCTGTCTCTCTCTCTCACCCTGTCTCTCTCTCTCACCCTGTCTCTCTCTCTCACCCTGTCTCTCTCTCACCCTGTCTCTCTCTCACCCTGTCTCTCTCTCACCCTGTCTCTCTCTCTCTCTCTCTCTCACCCTGTCTCTCTCTCACCCTGTCTCTCTCTCACCCTGTCTCTCTCCTCACCCTGTCTCTCTCTCTCTCTCACCCTGTCTCTCTCTCTCACCCTGTCTCTCTCTCACCCTGTCTCTCTCTCTCTCTCTCTCTCTCTCACCCTGTCTCTCTCTCACCCTGTCTCTCTCTCACCCTGTCTCTCTCTCTCACCCTGTCTCTCTCTCTCACCCTGTCTCTCTCTCTCACCCTGTCTCTCTCTCACCCTGTCTCTCTCTCTCTCTCTCTCTCACCCTGTCTCTCTCTCACCCTGTCTCTCTCTCACCCTGTCTCACTCTCTCACCCTGTCTCTCTCTCTCACCCTGTCTCTCTCTCACCCTGTCTCTCTCTCACCCTGTCTCTCTCTCTCTCTCTCTCTCACCCTGTCTCTCTCTCTCACCCTGTCTCTCTCTCTCACCCTGTCTCTCTCTCTCACCCTGTCTCTCTCTCACCCTGTCTCTCTCTCACCCTGTCTCTCTCTCACCCTGTCTCTCTCTCTCTCTCTCTCACCCTGTCTCTCTCTCACCCTGTCTCTCTCTCACCCTGTCTCTCTCCCTCACCCTGTCTCTCTCTCTCTCTCTCACCCTGTCTCTCTCTCTCACCCTGTCTCTCTCTCACCCTGTCTCTCTCTCTCTCTCTCTCACCCTGTCTCTCTCTCACCCTGTCTCTCTCTCACCCTGTCTCTCTCTCTCACCCTGTCTCTCTCTCTCACCCTGTCTCTCTCTCTCACCCTGTCTCTCTCTCACCCTGTCTCTCTCTCTCTCTCTCTCTCTCACCCTGTCTCTCTCTCACCCTGTCTCTCTCTCACCCTGTCTCACTCTCTCACCCTGTCTCTCTCTCTCTCTCTCACCCTGTCTCTCTCTCACCCTGTCTCTCTCTCTCTCTCTCTCACCCTGTCTCTCTCTCTCTCTCTCACCCTGTCTCTCTCTCTCACCCTGTCTCTCTCTCTCACCCTGTCTCTCTCTCTCACCCTGTCTCTCTCTCACCCTGTCTCTCTCCCTCTCTCATCCTGTCTCTCTCCCTCTCACCCTATTCTCTTTCCCTCTCACCCTGTCTCTCTCCCTCTCACCCTCTCTCTCCCTCTCACCCTGTCTCTCTCTCTCTCTCTCACCCTGTCTCTCTCTCTCACCCTGTCTCTCTCTCACCCTGTCTCTCTCTCTCTCTCTCTCTCTCTCTCTCTCACCCTTTCTCTCTCTCACCCTGTCTCTCTCTCTCACCCTGTCTCTCTCTCACCCTGTCTCTCTCTCTCTCACCCTGTCTCTCTCTCACCCTGTCTCTCTCTCACCCTGTCTCTCTCTCACCCTGTCTCTCTCTCACCCTGTCTCTCTCCCTCTCTCATCCTGTCTCTCTCCCTCTCACCCTATTCTCTTTCCCTCTCACCCTGTCTCTCTCCCTCTCACCCTCTCTCTCCCTCTCACCCTGTCCCTCACCCTGTCTCTCTCTCTCTCACCCTGTCTCTCTCTCTCTCTCATCCTGTCTCTCTCCCTCTCACCCTCTCTCTCCCTCTCACCCTGTCTCTCTCTCTCTCTCTCTCACCCTGTCTCTCACCCTGTCTCTCTCTCTCTCCCTCTCACCCTCTCTCTCCCTCTCACCCTGTCTCTCTTCCTCTCTCATCCTGTCTCTCTCCCTCGTCTCTCTCTCTCTCTCTCTCCCTCGTCTCTCTCCCTCATCCTCATCTCTCCATCTCACCCTCGTCTTTCTCCTTCTCATCCCGTCTCTCTCCCTCTCACCCTGTCTCTCTCTCACCCATTCTCTCTCTCTCTCACCCTGTCTCTCTCTCTCACCCTGTCTCTCTCTCACTAAAAGCCACTCTTTCCACCCGAAGCGGACGTTCCGGGGCGTGGTGAAGTCCCAGCTCCTCAAATACGCCCGGCGGTGTTCCCTGATGGCCGATTTCGACGCAGCGTGCACCGGGCTGTTTTCAAGTCTGGTGCAACACCAGGGCTACAATCGGCGGTTCCTGCGCACGATCAAGTACGAGATGCTGACGGAGCTGGGCTTCTACCCGACGAGACGGTGGGAATTCGGCTTTCTGCCGTGAAACCCGACCCGGCTGTGCAGGTGTTGCCAGGCGCACGCCAGGTTCGCCTCCGTCTGCCCCGGATCAGCAGCCACGACAGTCCAGCTCATCATCAGTCAGCGGATCGACTGCAACGCCACCAACGCCGTCTACGCCGTGTTCTGCCGCCGGTGCGACCACACGGTCTACGTAGGCGAGACCGCCAACAGCATCCGCGGCCGCATGCTGGCGTACATCGGCGACATCCGGCACGCCCGTGACACTCCGGTGGCCCGCCATTTCACCAGTGATGGCCACAGTCTGGCGGACTTCGCCTTCACCGGCATCTGGTCTCGTGACGGCACGGGACCCAGAGCGAACGAGCGGCGGCAGCGCCACGAGGCCAAGCTCATCGAGGTGTTAAAGACTCAAACCCGCACGGCGTCAACGAGCTTGCCGGCACGCTGCACAACCCGGCCATCCCGCTGATCCTGCCCCATTGTGCGAGGTCGGACGCCCTGGTGGCCGCGGTGAAGGACCGCGTGGCCCGGTGCTGCGAGGCCCCGGTGCTGCCCGCCTACACCAAAGGGCGGAACCTCCGGCAGCTGCTCTGTCCCAGTCGACTGGAGTCCACCACTGATTGAATTTTTTTATTTTTTCCTTTGATTTTTTACTTCACTTTCCCTACTACTTACCTTTGTCAGACCGTGCCGGTACCTTCCAAGCCTTTTATTGCTCCTTTCTTAGAAATTTTTTTATTCTCATCGCTAGCCCAAGCACAGCTTTTTTATATTCTCAGCATTTATTCTGCATCAACATTTCTATTGTTTCTTGACACCCTGTACTTTTTATTACACTTTTTACTTTTACTCTTTTGCTTATCGTACAATTGCTCTTTTTAGTTTTTGAGGGCCTTTTCACCTTTTTTATTTATTGAGGTCAATTTTGTAAAGTGCTTAGAACTCTTTCCCCTTTTTAGACACCGGTGCAGTCGCACTATTCCATTATTTATTTCGTGTGTAGGATCGCTGCAGCCCACGTGCGGTTCACTTTATTTGTGCACTGTTTTTTATTTTGCATTTTCAACTCTAATAGTGTTTTATCGACTCACACCAAGTGTACATACCGTACGCTCTCTATCTACCTGCCTACTCTCTCTCCCCTCTAACCCGCCTATTTAATAACTTTTACAACACCACTTGTCGCTACTTTTCATTTGCCCTGACGAAGAATTTACCTAATTCGAAATATCGGCAACTCAAATCAACTTGACTTGTTTGTCCTTTTTACATGTACCGCGTCCGTGCCTGAGATTGGAGGCGCCCTCCTCTCTCTCTCTCTCTCCCTCTCTCTCTCTCTCTCCCTCGTCTCTCTCCCTCATCCTCATCTCTCCATCTCACCCTCGTCTTTCTCCTTCTCATCCCGTCTCTCTCCCTCTCACCCTGTCTCTCTCTCACCCATTCTCTCTCTCTCTCACCCTGTCTCTCTCTCTCACCCTGTCTCTCTCTCACCCTGTCTCTCTCTCACCCTGTCTCTCTCCCTCTCACCCTGTCTCTCTCTCACCCTGTCTCTCTCTCTCACCCTGTCTCTCTCTCACCCTGTCTCTCTCTCTCACCCTGTCTCTATCTCTCTCACCCTGTCTCTCTCTCTCACCCTGTCTCTCTCTCTCACCCTGTCTCTCTCTCTCACCCTGTCTCTCTCTCTCACCCTGTCTCTCTCTCTCTCACCCTGTCTCTCTCTCTCACCCTGTCTCTCTCTCTCACCCTGTCTCTCTCTCTCACCCTGTCTCTCTCTCACCCTGTCTCTCTCTCACCCTGTCTCTCTCTCTCACCCTGTCTCTCTCTCACCCTGTATCTCTCTCACCCAGTCTCTCTCTCTCTCACCCTGTCTCTCTCTCTCACCCTGTCTCTCTCTCACCCTGTCTCTATCTCTCTCACCCTGTCTCTCTCTCTCACCCTGTCTCTCTCTCTCACCCTGTCTCTCTCTCTCACCCTGTCTCTCTCTCTCTCACCCTGTCTCTCTCTCTCACCCTGTCTCTCTCTCTCACCCTGTCTCTCTCTCCCACCCTGTCTCTCTCTCTCACCCTGTCTCTCACCCTGTCTCTCTCTCTCACCCTGTCTCTCTCTCTCACCCTGTCTCTCTCTCACCCTGTCTCTCTCTCACCCTGTCTCTCTCTCTCTCACCCTGTCTCTCTCTCTCACCCTGTCTCTCTCTCTCACCCTGTCTCTCTCTCACCCTGTCTCTCTCTCACCCTGTCTCTCTCACCCTGTCTCTCTCTCACCCTGTATCTCTCTCACCCAGTCTCTCTCTCTCACCCTGTCTCTCTCTCTCACCCTGTCTCTCTCTCACCCTGTCTCTCTCTCTCTCTCTCTCTCACCCTGTCTCTCTCCCTCTCACCCTGTCTCTCTCACCCTGTCTCTCTCTCTCACCCACCCTGTCTCTCTCTCTCACCCTGTCTCTCTCTCTCACCCTGTCTCTCTCTCACCCTGTCTCTCTCTCACCCTGTCTCTCTCCCTCACCCTGTCTCTCTCTCTCTCTCACCCTGTCTCTCTCTCTCACCCTGTCTCTCTCTCACCCTGTCTCTCTCTCTCTCTCTCTCTCTCTCACCCTGTCTCTCTCTCACCCTGTCTCTCTCTCACCCTGTCTCTCTCTCTCACCCTGTCTCTCTCTCTCACCCTGTCTCTCTCTCTCACCCTGTCTCTCTCTCTCACCCTGTCTCTCACCCTGTCTCTCTCTCTCACCCTGTCTCTCTCTCTCACCCTGTCTCTCTCTCACCCTGTCTCTCTCTCACCCTGTCTCTCTCTCTCTCACCCTGTCTCTCTCTCTCACCCTGTCTCTCTCTCTCACCCTGTCTCTCTCTCTCACCCTGTCTCTCTCTCACCCTGTCTCTCTCTCTCACTTAGTCTCTCTCTCTCACCCTGTCTCTCTCTCTCTCTCTCACCCTGTCTCTCTCTCTCACCCTGTCTCTCTCTCTCACCCTGTCTCTCTCTCTCACCCTGTCTCTCTCTCTCTCACTTAGTCTCTCTCTCTCACCCTGTCTGTCTCTCACCTTGTCTCTCTCTCACCCTGTCTCTCTCCCTCTCTCATCCTGTCTCTCTCCCTCTCACCCTATTCTCTTTCCCTCTCACCCTGTCTCTCTCCCTCTCACCCTCTCTCTCCCTCTCACCCTGTCTCTCTCTCTCACCCTGTCTCTCTCTCTCTCACCCTGTCTGTCTCTCTCACCCTGTCTCTCTCTCTCACCCTGTCTCTCTCTCACCCTGTCTCTCTCTCTCACCCTGTCTCTCTCTCACCCTGTCTCTCTCTCACCCTGTCTCTCTCTCTCTCACCCTGTCTCTCTCTCTCACCCTGTCTCTCTCTCTCACCCTGTCTCTCTCTCTCTCACTTAGTCTCTCTCTCTCACCCTGTCTGTCTCTCACCTTGTCTCTCTCTCACCCTGTCTCTCTCCCTCTCTCATCCTGTCTCTCTCCCTCTCACCCTATTCTCTTTCCCTCTCACCCTGTCTCTCTCCCTCTCACCCTCTCTCTCCCTCTCACCCTGTCTCTCTCTCTCACCCTGTCTCTCTCTCTCTCACCCTGTCTGTCTCTCACCCTGTCTCTCTCTCTCACTTAGTCTCTCTCTCACCCTGTCTGTCTCTCACCCTGTCTCTCTCTCACCCTGTCTCTCTCCCTCTCTCATCCTGTCTCTCTCCCTCTCACCCTCTTCTCTTTCCCTCTCACCCTGTCTCTCTCCCTCTCACCCTCTCTCTCCCTCTCACACTGTCTCTCTTCCTCTCTCATCCTGTCTCTCTCCCTCGTCTCTCTCCCTCTCTCTCGTCACTCTCTCTCTCTCTCTCTCTCTCTCTCTCTCTCTCTCTCTCTCTCTCTCTCTCTCTCTCTCCTTCGTCTCTCTCCCTCATCCTCATCTCTCCATCTCACCCTCGTCTCTCTCCTTCTCATCCCGTCTCTCTCCCTCTTACCCCAGTCTACTCTCGCTCTTATCAGCCTAATAATATAACTATTGACGACTAACCGCAGCCATGCATGCTTAACCTTCATGTCAATCTGTTTCGCTCTCAGTCAAAAGAGGAACTTGTTTTTCCCTCTCCCAGTCAAAACAGACTCCACTGCCGCTACAACAAGGCGTTATCTGGTTGCCCAGAATGGAGTATAGATTACACAAAAAACCATATAGCCGACATCATCAGCCACTCGTAGGACTCTCCATCATCGCGCAGCCTCCCAGGTAATATTGAATTAAGATAAAGGCAGATGGCCAACTTACCCAGAGTGGAATATAAATAGACAAACATCTGGTGCGTGCCAGTTTAGCACTGCCCGCTCCAATACCCTGGTAAATTGACAGGTCAATAACCGGTAAGTGCGGGGGACCCGGGGGCCATGTCTACTGGAGTCGGGAGGTCCACCATCAATCTCTCTGCTTATTTGCGCCAGGCGATCTTCTTTTAATTTCCGATCCTTCTGCGTTTGAGCGATGAAAGCGCGTTGGGATGAAAAAGTGCAGTGAATCCAGAGGGAATGCTGGAGTCAGTTGGTGTTCTTGGGAAACTATCGGGATGATAAAAGCTTAAATAAATATTTTCCTGAAATTTGAAGATCTGACTAAATTTTATTGTTGGATTTTTAATGAGTGAATTTAATTTGGGATTCAATAGTAAACCCGATGGAGTTCTGATTCCGGAGTTTTTGAGGAGAATTTGAGCATGAATAGATTAATTTTTGAGGGGAATTCCAGAGGGGAATCTCAAGAGTTCCAGGGAGAATCTCAAGAGCTCCAGAGGGGAATCTCAAGAGTTCCAGAGGGGAATCTCAAGAGTTCCAGAGGAGAATCTCAAGAGTTCCAGAGGAGAATCTCAAGAGTTCCAGAGGAGAATCTCAAGAGTTCCAGAGGGGAATCTCAAGAGTTCCAGAGGGGAATCTCAAGAGCTCCAGAAGGGAATCTCAAGAGTTCCAGAGGGGAATCTCAAGAGCTCCAGAAGGGAATCTCAAGAGCTCCAGAGGGGAATCTCAAGAGCTCCAGAGGGGAATCTCAAGAGTTCCAGAGGGGAATCTCAAGAGTTCCAGAGGGGAATCTCAAGAGTTCCAGAGGGTAATCTCAAGAGTTCCAGAGGGTAATCTCAAGAGTTCCAGAGGGTAATCTCAAGAGTTCCAGAGGGGAATCTCAAGAATAATTCCAGAGGGGAATCTCAAGAGTTCCAGAGGGGAATCTTAAGAAGAACTCCAGAGGAAAATTTAAAGAATACCAGAAGGGAATCTAAAGAGAATTCCAGAGGGGAATCTCAAGGATAATTCCAGGGGGGAATCTCCAGGAGAATTCCAGAGGGGAATCTCAAGGATAATCCCAGAGGGAATTTCAGTAGAAATCTCAGGATTCTGAAGACAGTTAAAATTGAGCACTAACAAGGAAAATCCAATTAAATATTTTTGAGACAATAGCAGAGTGCGCAGAAGTGCAAGAAAAAAATTGCAAAATCAAAATTCAAAGTCAAAAACCCGATTAGAAAGTTGAACTTCATTTATTGAATTATTTTTACTTTTTTCATTGAAACTTTCGAAAAAACGTAACAAAAAACTTCAGTATTGCAGAGAGTCGGTTTGTAAGCGAGATTATAAAATATGTAATTCGGGTTAAACAAACAACTAAAGAGCTAAATTTTCAATTTTCGGTTAATTAAAAATTGGGCCATTATTATGCGATTAACAAAACAAATAACGAATGAATAAGATTGTTGCAAGATACATTCTATGTAGCTATTCAAAAATTATTTTTCAAGATATCTACGAGTATATGGTACTCGTAATACTATTGCAAATAAATCTCTTAGCACAGAGATTAATAATATTTATTAACATAAATCGTAACGAAAAATCTGTCAGTTTTGCGCTTTAGCTGAACTGCATGACCAAAGCTCAGACTCCCATCACTTTGCGAGCGGCGAGGCCCTGCAAAACTTACAAAAAAATAATTTCTGATAAATTAATTTTTAATAAATTATTCGGGGATTTGTGGATTTGGGTAGATTTTGGGAGATTTAGGGGATTTGGGGAGATTTAGGGGATTTCGGGAGATTGAAGGATTTTGGGAGATTTTGGGATTTGGGGAGATTTGATGAATTCGGGGACATTTGAGGAGATTTAGAGATTTGGGGATTTGGGGAGATTTAGAAGATGAGGGATTCAGAAGAAACTACTCATTGGCATTTAGTCAGTAGTGTAAGTAGGCTATGAATACAACAAGACAAAGAGGACCTGCAGCTCACTTGGGCGGCTCCAGATGCGGGTTCTCGTTGGGCTCGTCTTGGCCGAAACCGGCGGGACGAAGCTGCGCCTCTTCGACCGTCAGCAGCTCCAGCTCCATCTCCACCTTGCCCTGCCGATGCGGGATTTCAGTATTAAGGTGTCGGGACCAACCAGCATCTCAGCAAGATGTAGAGTGTTCTATCTCCCGTAAGAAGACATAAAAGTGTTAATGTACTACTCACACATTTTATTTAGTAGTAAATTGAAGAGCATGAATAAAGGTATGCTTTGAACTATGCGTAGATTCTGACTAACCAATAGGAAAAGAGAGACCTCGAGCATGCTAAATTTAGAAATCACCCAATCACGTGTAACCTGTACGTGTCGAACGCAAACCCCAGGAAAGATGCATCATTCAACCGTACGCACGTGACCCAATCAAATGTAACTAAAAATAACTCGAATGCGATGACCAATCACGCGCTTTTACACTGAACCAATGGAGTAACTTTCTACCCTGCCAAGTTTGACAGCAACCAAACCGTGACCTTTTTGACAGCTGAAGAGTTGGACCCACGTGACCTCATGGGGGTCCATTTGCCTATAAATACAAGTGGTCCGGAACGGACCCGGAGCCACAATTCCTCCGGAAGGAGAAGAGCTCCGAAGAGGAAGCCACAGTCGGACTTCCTGGACCAAGACTCGGTCGGTTGTTGCGGTAAGCCTTCCTTATTTGCGCCCGTTGTTGTTAGAGACGTCTCGCTCAAGTCCAGTGTGACTTGAGTTTAGTTTGAGTCTGTTTAGACTCCACTGGTTGCAGTCTCCAGAAGGACTGCCCCTGATAGATCTTAGAAGACTATCAGTGGTTTCCGGAGCTATTCCTAGAGTGTATAGAGGCACTGCTAGAAGAAGGAGGCTTAATTAAGACCGCAGTTTGGCGCAGGGTACCCATTGTTAATTTGGAAGCTTCCTATTGGTCCGAACGACAGATTCCGGCCGGAACTACTTCTACGAAGAAGAAGGAAACTCGGACCAGGTCTACGCCTGAAGTCAACTAGACGTCTACGAGATCTACTGAGAGATCTACGGTTGAGGACATCTCAAGGACGAGATTTACGAATCCGGATTAAAGGTAATTAAATACCTTCTGTTGACTCACTGGGTTGCCTAGCTACAGAGCTAGAAGTGATTGTTCCTTGATTACAGCTGAGGACTGGTAATAAGGAACACATCAAAGACTGCCCGATCTTCAACTTCTCATTTGACTTCTTATATTTCTAATCAAATTTCAGCTCTACTTCCAAGTTGATCACCGTCTCCCCAATCACGTCATCGGAGCTGAGGAAGTCGTAGTCCTTGACGCGGATGTACAGGTCTTTGTCGATTGGCAGGATGCACTTCAGCTCGAATATCCTGCGAATGTGGGGGATGAGCGGCGCTGGCTTTAAGGATTAGGAATTTGAGGATCAAGGACTTTCGGGTCAGGAATTTGAGGATCAGGGATTTAAGAATCAGGGATGCGAGGATCAGGGATTTGGGGATCAGGGATTTGAGGATCAGGGATTTGAGGATCAGGGATTTGAGGATCAGGGATTTGAGGATCAGGGATTTGAGGATCAGGGATTTGAGGATCCCAAGGACTTTCGGGTCAGGGATTTGAGGATCAAGGGATTTGAGGATCAGGGATTTGAGGATCAGGGATGCGAGGATCAGGGATTTGGGGATCAGGGATTTGAGGATCAGGGATTTGAGGATCAGGGATTTGAGGATCAGGGATTTGAGGATCCCAAGGACTTTCGGGTCAGGGATTTGAGGATCAAGGGATTTGAGGATCAGGGATTTGAGGATCAGGGATGCGAGGATCAGGGATTTGGGGATCAGGGATTTGAGGATCAGGGATGCGAGGATCAGGGATTTGGGGATCAGGGATTTGAGGATCAGGGATTTGAGGATCAGGGATTTGAGGATCAGGGATTTGAGGATCAGGGATTTGAGGATCAGGGATTTGAGGATCAGGGATTTGAGGGTCCCAAGGACTTTCGGGTCAGGGATTTGAGGATCAAGGGATTTGAGGATCAGGGATTTGGGGATCAGGGATTTGAGGATCAGGGATTTGGGGATCAGGGATTTGAGGATCAGGGATTTGAGGATCAGGGATTTGAGGATCAGGGATTTGAGGATCCCAAGGACTTTCGGGTCAGGGATTTGAGGATCAGGGATTTGAGGATCAGGGAGTTGAGGATCAAGGGATTTGAGGATCAGGGATTTGAGGATCAGGGATTTGAGGATCAGGGATTTGAGGATCAGGGATTTGAGGATCAGATTTGAGAAACAAGTAGGCAACAGAACAAGAGAAAAACGAGTATTCTGGAGATTTTACCTTGATGTCTAACTGCTTTTTTGATAAGCGAGTATTTCTTCTGTAGTAAATTTAAAATTTTCTCATAATTATTTGAGCTGATAAAAAGAAGAATTGCATGGAAAATTGTATTGAAATATACGTGTACTAATAAAAAGTAGTAGAAAAATAAACGTCAACGAAAATGTATAGTACAATTTTTCTTCTTAGCCAACGCGTTTCGTCAAACATTGAGTCAAAGACGTCGTCAGGGCCAATTCACTAATTCACCTTAATTCAATCAATGGTAGGTTAATATGAAGCACGAATTCAAGTTAATGGCCAAGGGCTACCGTTTTTTATTAACAGCGTTTAAAATTTGAAAAACGTCATTTTCCTATGTGACACCGTTGCTACATCTTATCAGGGACGATTTCGCAAAAGTAAGTAGCATAGGAAAAAATGCGAGCGAAGCGAAGCGAAAATTTGGCCATTAACTTGAATTCGTGCTTCATATTAGCTGCATTGATTGAATTGTCTATGGGTGAAAAGGCGGGAAAGAAAATATCGATGCGTACACTTCATGTCAATGGACAGTACCGCAGATAACATTGGTGAATCAGTTGTCTATGGCCGAAATTGGAGGCCATAGACATCGAAATTGGAGACTGGCCGTGATATGCAAAAGCTTGCATGCTACTTTGAGGGAGGTACGGCAGTAGCAGAGCAGGACAAATTTATTTCTGTTTTATGTCCTTTAATTATTACTTGGGCGAAAGAGGCCAAAGAGCACCTGCAGCATCTGACATGACGAGCTGCATTGGAGCTGCACATCGACTCTGATGGTAAGGAGTTCTACTGTCTGCCGCCTCTTCCGTCTAAGAATAAGTCCGCGGATCCAGTGAGAAGTAAAGCACAACCCGACAACCAGCAGGCAAGGATTTACGATATTGAAAAGGTACGACGGTATCTAGACCTTCTACCAGTTGAAACCAAGGATAACCATCTAGTTCCACGGCCACTGGCAAACTCTGCGAACGGAAGTCCTACGTATTCAACGAAGCAGAATCGCGGTGTCAACTATCTTGTTCGATTCATGCATAACTTGAGCGAGACGGCTGGGCTATCGAAGATGTATTCCAACCATTGCATCAGGTAGTACGACTAATTTTTTGATCTCGAAAATAACAGATCTTAGATCTTTAATTTATCTGCGAGAACATTGTAAACTACATGCGTTAGTAATGTAATCATCTTTGATCATATTTTCTTAGGGTCACCAGGATTACGGATCTAGAGGCCGCGGGACATAGCATGGCCGACATTATGTCCATCACCGGCCAGACATCTGAACGAACGGCACGCAGGTACCTTACAAAACGTCAGGACCGATCTCTGCAAGCGAGCAGCTATTCTGTGACGTCGGCATTGGCACTGCAAACTAAAGAAGAAGATGTTAAAGTTGACCAGGCCGGACACGTAGGACCAAGCGATTCTGGGGCCAGTGAGCTGGATATCAATGTGGTGTCAAATTGGAAGCCCAATTGTTGAAGTTTCTTGAATTTGAAAGTCAATATTAAATACCTTTTGTTTCTTGCGTTGCGTCTGCATGTTGCGAGACAGTTACGAGTTGTTATTTTGGATAATCGGGATCCCGGGATTTTCCTAAAGTTTTAAGCGGATTTTTCGGGATTTATAATCCCGGGATTTCAGAGCCACGAGATTTCGGGATTTTTTAAACCAGGGATTGTCAATTGTCAGGGAGTTTGGAATCCCTAAGAGAGAGAGAGAGAGAATAGGCACGGAACCGCTCATAGCACTCTTACATGTAGCTGACGCTCCACCCCATTGCCAGCTATAGCTGCAAATTCAAGTTGGGTTTGTGCATTCTGATCATATTATACAAAGCTTCAATAATCTTAAGCTTATGGTCAAATTTGCACCCATCCAGCACTTTAAAGAGCTGAATCGGTTCACCGTCACAACATTTTTTTACAAACAAGCAGATGGTCATTAATCGCAGAGCTTTTTAGCCAATGTTCCCTTGCTCTAGTGTGCAGGTGTAGCTTCGTTTTTCCAATGTAGGAAACGCTCTGATCCTCAGAGCAGCGAAATTGGTAAACAGCACCAGCCCTTAGAGCAGGTGGAACAGCTGACTTAAGCCTGCTAGCATAGCGACCAATCTTTACGGTGCGAAACACAATCCTAACGGTGCACTTAAGCCATTTGCTAATTTGCTAAACGTTTTCCCAAAAAAGCAAAACTAACGAGAACAATAATAGATGCCATCAAAGAACTCCTTGCTGTACGATTTAACTATAAATGAGTTTATAGAAATTGAAATGAAAAACTAATAAAAATAAATTCATGTCAGAGTTTGGTTCATCAATTGTTTTTAGTCTTTTTGGTGCCACGATTTAGCCGGGGACGGTCGCTTTCTCTGCTCGTTTGAAGAACCAGTTGACTGTTGCTTTTTCTTGCGGATAACCGGTAGATATTTCCTTAAAATTTTTTTCAATTTTTCTTGGCGTCCCTGATAAGTTTAGAAAACGTTTGTGCTTCTTGAGCGTCGGTCCGCGTTCGTGTGAGCGTTCATACACCTGCATGCACACGTAGGGGCTGCAGTCGTTCATTTCTATGGGTCTCAAAATCATTCTGTATTTTCTGTTGAGATTTACATGAACGAAGTTCTGATTCTCATAGTGAACGAGACACATGTGCAGCGTGTTTTTTACATAATTTATTATTTTAGCAAAGCCAGCACTTTGCTCCAGCTGTATAATATATTCCGCTATATTTTTTATAGTAGATTTCAAATTTCTGTTTCTCTCGACTTCCGGCATTGGCCACTGGTTTTCCAGGAATCCACAACGCATTTCTTTGAATCGGTGTCGCACCTGTCAGTGAATAGCAATTAGGTAGGACTGAGTCAGACTCATGGTTAATAGCACAGAATAGCAGTGGCTTAGCCAAGGGGGGCCGCCCCCCTCTAATCGCCTGGGAGTGGGGTTGGGCGCGGCGGGTACCCAAAACCATGAGGCAATTGAGTGCCTGCGGCGCTAAAATGAGTGCCTGCGGCGCTAAAATGAGTGCCTGCGGCGCTTAAATGAGTGCCTGTGACGCTAAAATGAGTGCCTGCGGTGCTAAAATGAGTGCCTGCGGCGCTAAAATGAGTGCCTGCGGCGCTAAAATGAGTGCCTGCGGCGCTTAAATGAGTGCCTGCGGCGCTAAAATGAGTGGCTGTGACGCTAAAATGAGTGCCTGTGGCGCTAAAATGAGTGCCTGCGGCGCTAAAATGAGTGCCTGTGACGCTAAAATGAGTGCCTGTGGCGCTAAAATGAGTGCCTGCGGCGCTAAAATGTGTGCCTGAAGTGCTAAAATGAGTGCCTGCGACGCTAAAATGAGTGCCCGCGGCGCTAAAATGAGTGCCTGTGGCGCTAAAATGAGTGCCTGCGGCGCTAAAATGAGTGCCTGTGACGCTAAAATGAGTGCCTGTGGCGCTAAAATGAGTGCCTGCTAAAATGAGTGCCTGCGGCGCTAAAATGAGTGCCTGCGGCGCTAAAATGAATGCCTGCGGCGCTAAAATGAGTGCCTGTGACGCTAAAATGAGTGCCTGTGGCGCTAAAATGAGTGCCTGCTAAAATGAGTGCCTGCGGCGCTAAAATGAGTGCCTGCGGCGCTAAAATGAATGCCTGCGGCGCTAAAATGAGTGCCTGTGACGCTAAAATGAGTGCCTGTGGCGCTAAAATGAGTGCCTGCTAAAATGAGTGCCTGCGGCGCTAAAATGAATGCCTGCTAAAATGAGTGCCTGCGGCGCTAAAATGAATGCCTGCTAAAATGAGTGCCTGTGACGCTAAAATGAGTGCCTGTGGTGCTAAAATGAGTGCCTGTGACGCTAAAATGAATGCCTGCGGCGCTAAAATGAGTGCCTGTGACGCTAAAATGAGTGCCTGCGGTGCTAAAATGAGTGCCTGTGACGCTAAAATGAGTGCCTGCGGCGCTAAAATGAGTGCCTGCGGTGCTAAAATGAGTGCCTGTGACGCTAAAATGAGTGCCTGCGGCGCTAAAATGAGTGCCTGCGGCGCTAAAATGAGTGCCTGTGACGCTAAAATGAGTGCCTGCGGCGCTAAAATGAGTGCCTGCGGCGCCAAAAAGAGTGCCTGCGGCGCTAAAATGAGTGCCTGTGGCGCTAAAATGAGTGCCTGTGGCGCTAAAATGAGTGCCTGCGTCGCCAAAAGTGACAATTGCATGAGGCTTGGCCAGCCAAGCCAACCTGCCCGCCCCCAATCGAAATTCCTGGCCAGCAATCAGCGCCCCCCGTACAGAAGTTTTTGTATAGTGGACCCGGGTCGGTTCGGGTGCCCAGCCCAAGTACCCTAAGGCTGTACCAGCAGGCGTTGTGATGCTCTGCCAATGCGGTATTACTGCTGACAGGCGCTAAGATGCTCTGAGTACCAAGTTGCTCCCAGAGGTGTTGCGACACTCTCTTGTGCTTATTCAGTGGTACAGTATAAGTATAAGTAAAGTTTGGTATATGCTCTTCCAGCGTTATGACGCTCTGGCAAGAATTCACTGTAGCCAACTTACAAGCCTCCCCAGGAAGCAGGCGGCTTACCAGTGGCCTAGTTACCGGACGCGCGTTTATTGGACTTCTTATTTGATTTTGCTCGCTGGTCTGCAGAGAGGTGCTTAACTGGCTTTGGCTTCTCTGGCTTCAACAGGTGATGTCTATTTACTGTAAGTCTATCTTCTGCTTTTAACTTTAACTGAAACTGACTTGGAGAGTTACTCCAGACCGCTGTCACACAAGAAAAGCGGACGCGAGGAGAATAATAGTGAAGCAAGAAGGCGCAGTGCGAGAAAGGGCGCAACACGATCGATACCAGCACAGGCCTGGGGGGGGGGCAGACGACCCCACCGGATAAGCTAATCAAAACACCGCCTGGGGAAGAGGGTGCAGCACCCGGGGAGGCACCCTGACCAACTCAGAGCACAGGGCAGGGCAGGTGAGAGGCACTCACAAAGGCCCAGACCTTGCCCCATGCACTGCAGCATCCAGCCTACCAAAACAGGCAAGGGCACATGCACTAAATTTGAATAAGCAAAGGGAGAATCAGAGCTAAGCCCTAAGATTACAGGCCGATGGTTTTTGCTTTGAACATAATTTTTCTAAGGATTACTAACAATAGTGACTGTACAGTGCACTTCAGGGCCAGATCCGGTCCCAAAGGCTCTTGATGATCTGGCATTGCATCCGGCCCCTAACTCCTTCCCTCTCGCTCTCATCTTTCTCATCCCTCTCCTGTGTTGGGCTGCATGCAGGTCTGAATGCTTCCAGAGGAGGGAAGAGGCAGCCCTCCGTTGAGTTTGATTTCTTATTTTTTATATGAAAAATACACATTATCATGCACACATGAATGTACATGGTATGCATGAACATGCACCTTATAGTAGTCTGCGCCCCGTCTTTAAAATTTTCTGGATCCACAACCGGGTTGCAGGGGTCCATGAGATTTACCCGCCCGCAATGCTTCTTTACTGCAGCGCATTTGGCAGCTAGATTCTGTCTGAATTGCCCCCCCCCCAAAAAAAAATATGCATTTGATATGCAGTTACTATCAAAACGTTTTTTTTAATCTCTTTATTAAGATTTACATGTTATATTTACACTAAGCATTGGGAAGGCAATGCCAAAAATATTTTGCCAAAATTACGCCGACTCAGCGGCCGCGACGCGTGACTAAAAAGCACAGAGCGGAGGGGGAGGCTGCCCTAGCCCTGCACGCACGCAGAGCACCAGCACCCCACCAACCCACCAAAGCGAGGCCAGGCCGGCGCAGGGGGGGGGGTTAAAACCAGTTAGAGTCAGATCCCTGCCTCAAACTGACGTATTGCGGGCAAACCTTCACGAGAGAAAATTTCGCGGGCAACTCGCTCGCCGGCAAACTGCGGGCAAATCTCCGCGGGCAATTCTCGGCGGGCAATTCGTCTGCGGCAGGGGCGTAGCCAGAGGGGGGCAAGGGGGGCCGCGGCCCCCCCCCCCCAATCACCAACTCTGGCCTTAGCGCCCCCCCCAGAACTGCGCTTTGCCGCCCCTTTGGAAATGCTGCCGCTTTCCTGGCGCCCCCATAAAGAAACTGCCCCCTCCCCTATAAAAAACTGCCTCCCCCCCTATAAAGAAACTCATGGCGCCGCCCCCCTATAAAGAAACTGCGGCAGCCCTCCCCCCTATAAAGAAACTGCGGCAGCCCTCCCCCCCCCTATAAAGAAACTGGCGCCCCCTAACTCACGCCCCCCCCACCCAATCAAAAGGTTTACCCCCGATTTGCCGATTCCCGATTCGCCGATTCCCGACTCGCCGAATTCCTGACTCGCAAGGGATGCTGACTGACTGGTAGACTCAGTGAATCTGGGATGCTGAGTGACTGAGAGACTCAGTGAATCTGGGATGCTGAGTGACTGAGAGACTCAGTGAATCTGGGATGCTGAGTGACTGAGAGACTCAGTGAATCTGGGATGCTGAGTGACTGAGACACTCAGTGAAACTGGAATGCTGAGTGACTGAGAGACTCAGTGAATCTGGGATGCTGAGTGGCTGAGAGACTCAGTGACTCTGGGATGCTGAGTGACTGATAGACTCAGTGAATCTGGGATGCTGAGTGGCTGAGAGACTCAGTGACTCTGGGATGCTGAGTGGCTGAGAGACTCAGTGAATCTGGGATGCTGAGTGGCTGAGAGACTCAGTGACTCTGGGATGCTGACTGACTGATAGACTCAGTGAATCTGGGATGCTGAGTGGCTGAGAGACTCAGTGACTCTGGGATGCTGAGTGACTGATAGACTCAGTGAATCTGGGATGCTGAGGGACTCTGAGAGACTCAGTGAATCTGGGATGCTGAGTGACTGAGAGTCTCAGTGAAACTGGGATGCTGAGGGACTCTGAGAGACTCAGTGAATCTGGGATGCTGAGTAACTGACAGACTCAGTGAATCTGGGATGCTGAGTGACTCTGAGAGACTCAGTGAATCTGGGATGCTGAGTGACTGAGAGACTCAGTGAATCTGGGATGCTGAGTGACTGAGAGACTCAGTGAATCTGGAATGCTGAGTGACTGACAGACTCAGTGAATCTGGGATGCTGAGTGACTGACAGACTCAGTGAATCTGGGATGCTGAGTGACTAAGAGACTCAGTGAATCTGGGATGCTGAGTGACTGACAGACTCAGTGAATCTGGGATGCTGAGTGACTGACAGACTCAGTGAATCTGGGATGCTGAGTGACTGACAGACTCAGTGAATCTGGGATGCTGAGTGACTGACAGACTCAGTGAATCTGGGATGCTGAGTGACTGACAGACTCAGTGAATCTGGGATGCTGAGTGACTCAGTAGAATCTGAGACATTGCAGAATTCTTTAGAAATATGCTTGAGAAATTTAAAATAAAAATGAGTACATACAAGGCACAACAATCAAAGACAACACAAATTATACATGAAATACACGTAAGCCTGTGACAGTGAACAAGCACCATTCCACTTTAAGCTTGAACTCTGTTAGTGACTAACTTACCGAACTCAATGCCAAATTTAGGTGCTCAACTACGAGTAGTAAATATTTGCAGTGAATTGTTTTCTGATAAAACAAAATAATTGATAGGCAGCCAGCAGGACAAGAGAAATATTCTGGAGATGTTAACTGATGTGTAACTGATTTTTTAATAAGTATTTTTGTAGTAAATTTAAAAGTTTCTCATAATTGTTTAAGCTGATAAAAAGGATGAAGTGCATGGATTATTTTATTGAAATCTACGTGTACTAATAGAGAAAAAAGCAAAACTACGAGTAGCTAAAACTGATGCTGAGCAAGGGAATTTTTAATTAAAATATATTTTAGCTAAGATTATAAACTACATAAAATTGAATTTGCGTCAGAGTTTGTCTCATCAGTTTTTTTTAGATTTCTTGGCGGCTTCTTGGCGGCGCGATTTAGCTGGGGACGGTCGCAGTTATCTCTGCTCGCGTGAAGAATCCCCTGACAGATACTTTTTCTTCTCGAGCGAAGAATCCCCTGACAGATACTTTTTCTTCTCGAGCGAAGAATCCCCTGACAGATACTTTTTCTTCTCGAGCGAAGAATCCCCTGACAGATACTTTTTCTTCTCGAGCGAAGAATCCCCTGACAGATACTTTTTCTTCTTGAGCGAAGAATCCCCTGACAGATAATTTTTCTTCTCGAGCGAAGAATCCCCTGACAGATACTTTTTCTTCTCGAGCGAAGAATCCCCTGACAGATACTTTTTCTTCTCGAGCGAAGAATCCCCTGACAGATAATTTTTCTTCTCGAGCGAAGAATCCCCTGACAGATACTTTTTCTTCTCGAGCGAAGAATCCCCTGACATTTTTCGTCCGTGTGCCACTCAGGGAAGGTCAACGAGCTGGTGGAGGACTCCAAGGCTGACTGTGCCGGCGATGCTCCGGCAGCAGCTTTCATGACGGTGGAGAAGCCGAATGCTCGCCAGCCCAAGTTGCAAACAGATGCCTCGTCGATGATGGTCTGCCTGTCAGTCACGGACTCCGGAAGAAAGCTGCACTTCAAGGTAGACACTGGGGCGGATGTTAATGTGATTCCTCTGAGACAGCTGATCCAGCTCGCCTCAGCATCAGCAATTGAGCCTACGTCCTGGACACTGACCACCTACGATAAGCAGCTGTTGGACGTGGTCGAAACCACGTACTTGACAGTGTCATCGCCCTGCCGTAAGAATGTCAGACTTCAGTTTGTAGTAATCGGCGAGAGCTCTACACCGATTATCGGCTGGAAATCAGCAATTGAAGAGCTGCAGTTAGTCAAGAAACTATTTGCTGTGCAGAGCCAGAACAGCAGCATCAGAAAAGTGCAAAAACAGCAGGTGTCATAACTCACAGCCTCTCAGGTGAAAGCCGCATACCCTGAAGTATTCAACAGCGTTGGCTGCATGGAGCAACCGTACACCATCCGGCTTGCTGACAGCGCCGCGCCAAAAGTGCAGCCTCCTCGCAAGGTGCCGTTCGCTGCGTATCAACCACTCAAATGTGAGCTCGAAACACTGGAGAAAGAAGGCACCATTGTGCCAGTTGATGAGCCGACACAATGGGTCTCTAATGTGGCCATCGTCTGGAAGAAGGACGGATCCATGCGGCTGTGCCTGGATCCGACGTACCTGAATAGGTTCATCGTTCGTGAGTACCATCCAATTCCGACTGCCGAGGAGGTGCGAGCTGTGACTGCTAGAGCCATCCTGTACAGCTCATTCCACGCGAACGAGAGCTTTCATCAGCTGAAACTCGAGGACGAAAGTTCTTTCCTGACAACATTCCACACTCCATTTGGCCGATATCGCTGGAAGCGCGTGCCGTACGGTCTCTCGTCTATCCCGGAGGTCTTCCAGAAAAGAATGGAAGAGAACGTCACCAACCACGTGAAGAACACCAAGAATTTCTTTGACGACATCATCGTTTGGGGCAAGACTATCGAGGAGCATGATCAGGCAGTGCGAGAGCTCCTTGAGCAGTGCAAGCGAGCCAAGGTGACGCTGAATCCACAGAAGATGCGAGTTGGCGTCCAAGAACTCAACTACCTGGGAGATGTGCTGAGCTCTGAAGGATTGCGTGCAGACCCGATGAAAGTCAAAGCGATCAAGGAGATGACGAGGCCAAATGACATCGAAGGCCTCACGTCAGAGAAGGAGCAGCTTCGCAGATTTCTCGGCTGCGTCACGTATCTGGCTAAGTTTTGTCCACATCTGTCCTCCACTGCAGAGCCGCTTAGACATCTGCTAAAGAAGGAAGTTATCTGGAGTTGGACGCATCAGCATGATGAGGCGTACGATGCAATCATCACTGAGCTCTGCTCAGACAGAGTGTTGGTCACATTCGATGTCACCAAGCCAGTCACTGTGTCTGTAGA
Organism: Macrostomum lignano; assembly: GCA_002269645.1. Classification (NCBI taxonomy): domain Eukaryota; kingdom Metazoa; phylum Platyhelminthes; family Macrostomidae; genus Macrostomum; species Macrostomum lignano. Next base: position 256,115 of record NIVC01000157.1, on the reverse strand, counting down.
TGTCAGTAAGAGCGGCATTGGGGCTGTGCTGCTCCAAGAGGATCGTCCGGTTGAGTTTGCGTCGTCGGCAATGACAAGTGCTCAACAGTCTTATGCCCAAATTGAGAAGGAGCTCCTAGCTATTGTCTAAGGCTATAAGAAATTTCACCGCTACCTCTGGGGCCGCACTGTCCATGTTCAAAGCGACCACAATCCGCTAGAGGCCATCTTTAAGAAGCAGCTCTGTGACACCACGCCGCGGATCCAGCGTCTATTGCTTCAGCTGCAGCCGTACGACATCCGGGTGAGGTACACCCCAGGAAAGGAGTTGTACGTTGCCGATACGCTGAGCCGAGCTCATGGACGGACAGACAACTTGACACTTTTGCTGGAGGAAGCTTTAGACGGACAAGTGTTGGCTGTAGAGTGGTGCTTCAGTGGTGACCGTGAGATCCTGGACATGATCAAGAAGGCTACTACAGCAGATCAGACAAGTCAGCGTCTACAGAGCGTCATTCTAGCCGGCTGGCCAGAGCAAAGAGCGCGGTTGCCTGAAGATTTGAAGGCCTTTTGGGACCTTCGGCACGATCTGACTCTCGTATCAGGACTGCTGTGTTTGAAAGACCGCATCTACGTTCCAGCTGGCAGTGCGAGAAGCTCCATCCTCAGCATCCTGCACGCTGGACACCCTGGTATCGTCAAGATGGACCTTAAAGCCAAAGACTACTTCTACTGGCCAGGAATGCGCAACTGCATCCAGTCAGCCAGTGCGAGGCCTGTCAGCGGAACATGAAGGCGCAGTCGAAGGAGACTCTGATGCCCTTTAAAATGTCTGAGTTCCCGTTTCAAGTTTGCTCTACCGACCTGTTCGAGTACCACGGTGCAACCTATCTGGTGTACGTGGACGCCTACAGCCACTGGATGAGCGTCACCCGACTGCGCTCGATTACCAGCACGGCACGATTGGGCGGCTGCCGAGGTAGACAACGAAGTTGACGGCAGTCCAAGGTCCTACTGGCTTCGCACCGAGTCGGGACAGCTGCTCCGGCGCAATCGGCGGTTCATCCGGCCTCGTCAGATTGGCGTTCCGTTCCATGAGAGCTACCCGGAGGTCGGCGAGGATGGCGAGATGGAAGCGGATGTGCAGCCGGCACTTGTGCAGCCGGCACCTGAGCAGAGGGCACCTGTGCAGCCGGCACCTGTGCAGCCTGACCAGACGGAGTGCTCCGGTTCGGAGCAGCCTGGATTCCGCACCAGACGAGGTCGACTCGTACAACAGCCAAAGCGGTACCAGGCCTCGTGGTGAACCAACCCAGTGAACTGATAATTGATTGCGATTGACTGTATTGACTGTAATGGCGTATTGGCCCCTGTACGATAAATGCGAGAAACTTTATTGTTGGTATATTCCTTGTTTGATTCCTGCTTTGCTACAAATATTTAAATGTTATCTTGTGCGACTTTGCAATGCAAGAACTAATATTTTATTTTAATGTTCCGTTACTTTTACTCTCCGAACTCTAGGATTATCGTTAACTATTGTTGGGAGGTGTTGTGTGTGGCTTGTGTGCACTAATATTTACTCTCGTAGTTTCGTGTACATCTCTGTACACTGCCCCCACCCTTTCTATGTACAGTGAAGTTCTCAACAGCATATATCGGTGTTTACCCAGTGTCTGGGTCTAAGAGTTTTCTCGCTCGCTCGCAAACATGACTTGGCATTTATCATAACAATCTAGACACACTTGGACTTGGACACATCTAGATACACCTGGACACATCTAGACACACCTGGACACATCTATACAAATTGGACACATCTAGATACACCTGGACACATCTACACACCTGGACACAGCTAGACACAGCCAGCTTGAGAAGAATCTCAAGAATAATTTCAGAGGGGAATCTTCAGGAGAATTCCAGAGGGGAATCTTCAGGAGAATTCGTGAGGAGAATCTGCCGGAGAATTCCAGAGAAGAATCTCCAGGAGAATTCCAGAGGGGAATCTCAAGAATAATTCCAGAGGGGAATCTCAAGAAGAATTCCAGAGGGGAATCTCAAGAATAATTCCAGAGGGGAATCTCAAGAAGAATTCCAGAGGGGAATCTCAAGAATAATTCCAGAGGGGAATCTCAAGAATAATTCCAGAGGGGAATCTCAAGGATAATCCCAGAAGGGAATCTCAAGGATAATCCCAGAGGGGAATCTCAAGGATAATCACAGAGGGGAATCTCAAGGATAATCCCAGAGGGGAATCTCAAGGATAATCCCAGAGGGGAATCTCAAGGATAATCACAGAGGGGAATCTCAAGGATAATCACAGAGGGGAATCTCAAGGATAATCACAGAGGGGAATCTCAAGGATAATCACAGAGGGGAATCTCAAGGATAATCACAGAGGGGAATCTCAAGAAGAATTCCAGAGGGGAATCTCAAGAAGAATTCCAGAGGGGAATCTCAAGAATAATTCCAGAGGGGAATCTCAAGAAGAATTCCAGAGGGGAATCTCAAGAATAATTCCAGAGGGGAATCTCAAGAATAATTCCAGAGGGGAATCTCAAGGATAATCCCAGAAGGGAATCTCAAGGATAATCCCAGAGGGGAATCTCAAGGATAATCACAGAGGGGAATCTCAAGGATAATCCCAGAGGGGAATCTCAAGGATAATCCCAGAGGGGAATCTCAAGGATAATCCCAGAGGGGAATCTCAAGGATAATCACAGAAGGGAATCTCAAGGATAATCCCAGAAGGGAATCTCAAGGATAATCACAGAGGGGAATCTCAAGGATAATCCCAGAGGGGAATCTCAAGGATAATCACAGAGGGGAATCTCAAGGATAATCACAGAGGGGAATCTCAAGGATAATCACAGAGGGGAATCTCAAGGATAATCACAGAGGGGAATCTCAAGGATAATCACAGAGGGGAATCTCAAGAAGAATTCCAGAGGGGAATCTCAAGAATAATTCCAGAGGGGAATCTCAAGAATAATTCCAGAGGGGAATCTCAAGGATAATCCCAGAGGGGAGTCTCAAGGATAATCCCAGAGGGGATTTCAGTAGCAATCTCAGGATTCTGAAAACAGTTACAATTGAGCACTGACAAGGAAAAGCCAATTAAATATTTTTGAGACAATAGCAGAGTGCGCAGAAGTGCAAGAAAAAACTGCAAAATCAAAATTCAAAGTCAAAAACCCGATTAAAACGTTGAAATTCATTTATTGAATTATTTTTACTTTTTTCATTGAAACCTTCGAAAAAACGTAACCAAAAAACTTCAGTATTGAAGAGAGTCGGTTTGTAAGCGAAATTATAAAATTTGTAATTCGGGTTAAACAAAAAAACTAAAGAGCAATAAGTTTGGTTTCGAATTTTTGATTTGTTAAAATTGAGCCATTACTATGCGATTAACAAAACGAATAACGTCGAATAAATAAGACTATTGCGAGATACATTCTATGTAGCTATTCAAAAATTGACTTTTAACATTGTCTATATGTAAATGGTAATACTATTGCATGTAAATCTCTTAGCACAGAGATTAATAATATTTATTAACATAAATCGTAACGAAAAATCTGTCAGTTTCGCGCTTTGGACTGCGGCAAAAGTTTCAGAATGTCAAGCTGAACTGACCAAATTTCAAACTCCCATCACTTTGCGAGCGGCGAGGCCCTGCAAAATTTACAAAGAATCATTTTTGATGGATCACTAAATTTGACGCTTTTCCTGACACTAAACTTGACGCTTTTCCTGACACTAAACTGAGCGCCTTTCCTTACACTAAATTTGGCACTTTCCTGACACTTAATCTGACGCTTTTCTGACACTAAATTTGGCGCTGTCCTGACACTAAACTTACGCTTTTCCTGACCGTAAACTTGACGCTTTTCCTGACACTAAACTCGACACCTTTCTGGCAGCTGACTTGACACCAACTGATACTCTATTTCGGCAACTTGTGACACTGTTCACAACTGTCTAAAGCTCAATATGCTACTATCTGACACTCAATATGCTACTATCTGACACTCAATATGCTACTATCTGACACTCAATATGCTACTATCTGACACTCAATATGCTACTATCTGACACTCAATATGCTACTATCTGACACTCAATATGCTACTATCTGACACTCGATATGCTACTATCTGACACTCAATATGCTACTACCTGAAGCTCAATATGCTACTACCTGAAGCTCAATATGCTACTATCTGACACTCAATATGCTACTATCTGACACTCAATATGCTACTATCTGACACTCAATATGCTACTATCTGACACTCAATATGCTACTATCTGACACTCAATATGCTACTATCTGACACTCGATATGCTACTATCTAACACTTAATATGCTACTATCTGACACTCAATATGCTACTATCTGACACTCAATATGCTACTATCTGACACTCAATATGCTACTATCTGACACTCAATATGCTACTATCTGACACTCAATATGCTACTATCTGACACTCAATATGCTACTATCTGACACTCAATATGCTACTATCTGACACTCAATATGCTACTATCTGACACTCAATATGCTACTATCTGACACTCAATATGCTACTATCTGACACTCGATATGCTACTATCTGACACTTAATATGCTACTATCTGACACTCAATATGCTACTATCTGACACTCAATATGCTACTATCTGACACTCAATATGCTACTATCTGACACTCAATATGCTACTATCTGACACTCAATATGCTACTATCTGACACTCAATATGCTACTATCTGACACTCAATATGCTACTATCTGACACTCGATATGCTACTATCTGACACTTAATATGCTACTATCTGACACTCAATATGCTACTATCTGACACTCAATATGCTACTATCTGACACTCAATATGCTACTATCTGACACTCAATATGCTACTATCTGACACTCAATATGCTACTATCTGACACTCAATATGCTACTATCTGACACTCAATATGCTACTATCTGACACTCAATATGCTACTATCTGACACTCAATATGCTACTATCTGACACTCAATATGCTACTATCTGACACTCATGCGGCTTGAACTCACAGGCACAGCGTAGATGAACATGGCCAGCAACAAGCCGAAAATGACCACCAAAAAGGCGCCGAGGATGTACCACTTGTAGTTCTTCCAAACGATGTGCTTGAAGGTCTTCCACGGAGACGTGAACCACAGGAAGGAGGTCTCCGGGCGCCTGGGCGAGGTGAAGAGGTTTGCTGTGTAGAAATACTGCCATGTGTGGAAGGTATTGTAAAGATTTGGGATTTGGGACGGTTTCGGGATTTAGGGGATTTGAGGGATTTTAGGGAGATTTAAGGAGATTTAAGGGACTTGGGGGAGATTTGAGAGACTTGAGAGATTGGGAAGATTCGAGAGATTTGAGAGATTTGAGAGACTTGAGAGATTGGGGAGATTCGAGAGACTTGAGAGACTTGAGAGATTGGGGAGATTTGAGAGATTTGAGAGACTTGAGAGATTGGGGAGATTTGAGAGATTTGAGATACTTGAGAGATTGGGGAGATTTGAGAGACTTGAGAGATTGGGGAGATTTGAGTGACTTGAAAGATTGGGGAGATTTGAGAGACTTGAAAGATGGGGGAGATTTGAGATAGATTTGCGAATATTTAGGGAGAAACTACTTATTAGCATTTAGTCAGTAGTGCAAGTAGGCTATGAATAAAACGAGAAAGACCCCGCAGCTCACTTGGGCGGCTCCAGATGCGGGTTCTCGTTGGGCTCGTCTTGGCCGAAACCGGCGGGACGAAGCTGCGCCTCTTCGACCGTCAGCAGCTCCAGCTCCATCTCCACCTTGCCCTGCCGATGCGGGATTTCAGTATTAATGTGTCGGTCTGCAGAACCAACCAGCCTCTCAGCAAGGCTGCCCGATCTTTATCTACTTCTCATTTGACTCGAACCTGTCTCTCACCCAATCCTAACCCTACTTCTTCTCATCCAGTATCAACCCTACTTCTCACCCAATCTCAACCCTTCTTCTCACCAAATCTCAACCCTACTTCTCACCCAATTTCAACCCTACTTCTCTCCCAATCTCAACCCTACTTCTCTTCCAATCTCAACCCTACTTCTCACCCAATCTCATCCCTAACTCTCTCCTAATCTCAACCCTACTTCTCAATAAATCTCAACCCTACTTCTCACCTAATCTCAACCCTACGTTTCAACCTCCCCATTCCCACAGCTTCATGGATCTCACGGTCAGTCTCTCGCCATCGGGCTTCTCATCGTTGATGCAGGGCCAGTAGCCGTAGGCGCGCTTGCAGTCGAACAGGTTGATCATCTTGACGCTCTTGCCGTAGGCGGGCAGCTGCTCAACTCCGCACTGTCGCGACTTCTTCTTCGGCGCCGGCATGCTGGACAAGTTGAGCTCCAAGGTGCCAAGGAAGTCGTCAGCCGAGAACTTGTCATTGTCCCAGATCTGCACGACCAGGTTCGGCGGGATGCACTGCTCAGTGGCGTCAAGAGACCAGAAGTGCTCCTTCTTCTTCACCACCATGACGTTCTCGGCGGGCAGGTAGTCCATGGGGAATTTGAAGCGCCAGTTGAAGTTGCCGACCCCGTCAAGGCTGCGGTAGTGCACATCTGTCTCCTGCTTCTCGTCAAGGCCCGCCAGCCAGCCCTGGGGGATGTGGAAGGGGATGTTGAGCTCTGATTACTAGGGAGATTACTGAGATATCAAGGCTCATGGGGGAATTGCGGAGGTGTCATGGCTCAAAGGGGAATTGCGGAGGTGTCATGGCTCATAGGGGAATTGCGGAGGTGTCATGGCTCATAGGGGAATCGCGGAGGTGTCATGGCTCATAGGGGAATCGCGGAGGTGTCATGGCTCATAGGGGAATCGCGGAGGTGTCATGGCTCATAGGGGAATTGCTGAGATGACCCCTCAACACACACTAATCCAATCCCAAAGCCGACACTAATCCCATCCCCAGAACCTACACACTAATCCCATCCCCGGAACCCACACTAATCCCATCCCCAGAATCCACTCTAATCCCATCCCCAGAACCCACACTAATCCCATCCCCAGAACCCACACTAATCCCATCCCCAAAACCTACACTAATCCCATCCCCAGAACCCACACTAATCCCATCCCCAAAACCCACACTAATCCCATCCCCAGAAACCACACTAATCCCATCCCCAGAACCCACACTAATCCCATACCCAAAACCCACACTAATCCCATCCCCAGAACCCACACTAATCCCATCCCCAGAACCCACACTAATCCCATCCCCAGAACCCACACTAATCCCATCCCCAGAACCCACACTAATCCCATCCCCAGAACCCACACTAACCCCATCCCCAGAACCTACACTAATCCCATCCCCAGAAACCACACACTAATCCCATCCCCAGAACCCACACACTAATCCCATCCCCAGAACCCACACTAATCCAATCCCCAGAACCTACACTAATCCCATCCCCAAAACCCACACACTAATCCCATCCCCAAAACCCACACACTAATCCAATCCCAAAGCCGACACTAATACCCATCCCCAGAACCCACACTAATCCCATCCCCAGAACCTACACACTAATCCCATCCCCAGAACCCAAACACTAATCCCATCCCCAGAACCCACACACTAATCCCATCCCCAAAACCCAGACACTAATCCCATCCCCAGAACCCACAAACTAATCCCATCCCCAGAACCCACTCTAATCCCATCTCCAGAACCCACACTAATCTCATCCCCAGAACCCACACTAATCCCATCCCCAGAACCTACACACTAATCCCATCCCCAGAACCCACACTAATCCCATCCCCAGAACCCACACTAATCCCATCCCCAGAACCCACACTAATCCCATCCCCAGAACCCACACTAATCCCATCCCCAGAACCTACACTAATCCCATACCCAAAACCCACACATTAATCCCATCCCCAGAACCCACACTAATCCCATCCCCAGAACCCACACTAATCCCATCCCCAGAACCCACACTAATCCCATCCCCAAAACCTACACTAATCCCATGCCCAGAAACAACACACTAATCCCATCCCCAGAACCCACACACTAATCCCATCCTCAGAACCCATACTAATCCCATCCCCAGAACCCACACTAATCCCATCCCCAGAACCTACACTAATCCCATCCCCAGAACCCACACACTAATCCCATCCCCAGAACCCACACTAATCCCATCCCCAGAAATCACACTAATCCCATCCCCAAAACCCACACACTAATCCCATCCCCAGAACCCACACACTAATCCAATCCCCAGAGCTCACACTAATCCCATCCCCAGAACCCACACTAATCCCATCCCCAGAACCCACACACTAATCCCATCCCCAGAACTCACACTAATCCCATCCCCAGAACCCACACTAATCCCATCCCCAGAACCCACACTAATCCCATCCCCAGAAATCACACTAATCCCATCCCCAAAACCCACACACTAATCCCATCCCCAGAACCCACACACTAATCCAATCCCCAGAGCTCACACTAATCCCATCCCCAGAACCCACACTAATCCCATCCCCAGAACCCACACACTAATCCCATCCCCAGTACCCACACTAATCCCATTCCCAGAACCTAGGCAATCTGCCCAGCTGCTCACCCGGACATAGATGTCGGACATCTGCTCCCCAGTGATGGACGTCTCCTCCAGCACGACGTCCTTGGTGTTCCACACGATGACTCGCAGTTCGTATTTCTTGGGCTCGCGAGGTCGAACATCGGTTGGCGGAGGCAGGGTGCCAGCCAAGCAGGGGAAAATGTCCACCCAGCACTGCAGCTTGCCCTGCTCGATGCCCGGCTGCAGCGGAGAGTACAGCGGCCGGGTCTCGACGTGCTCCTTCACCAGAGGCAGGCAGTTGAGCACGTGCAGCGCCAGGCGCTCGTCCTCCGGTCCAAAGTGCGGGTTGGACTTTCTGGTGGGCTCAAAGCTGTCCAAGTAGAAGGTCTTGGCGCCTAGTCTCAAGCAGTCGGCGCCTTCGAATCGGGGCTCAGGGAGGAAATTTTTTGAGCAAAAATCGGCCAGAATCTCTTTGGGTTTTTGAACGTCGCGCCACTGATTCGGACCTTCGACGTAGTAGGACTGCGGCAGGCCCACTCGGGCGTTGAACTTGCTCAGGTAGCGGTTCTCCAGGTCGATCACCGTCTCCCCGATTACGTCATCGGAGCTGAGGAAGTCGTAGTCCTTGACGCGGATGTACAGGTCTTTGTCGATTGGCAAGATGCACTTCAGCTCGAATATTCTGCGAGTGTGGGGGTTCAGCGCTGGCTTGAGGATCAGGGATTTGAGGATTGGGGATTTGAGGATCAGGGATTTGAGGATCTGGGATTTGAGGATCAGGGATTTGAGGATCAGGAATGTGAGGATCAGGGATCTGAGGATTAGGGATTTGAGGATAGGGATTTGAGAATCAGGGATTTGAGGATCAGGGATGTGAGGATTGGGGATTTGAGAATCAGGGATCTGAGGATTAGAGATTTGAGGATCAGGGATTTGAGAATGAGGGATTTGAGAATCAGGGATTTGAGGTTTAGGGATGTGAGGATTGGGGATTTAAGAATCAGGGATCTGAGGATTAGAGATTTGAGGATCAGGGATTTAAGAATGAGGGATTTGAGGATCAGAGATTTGAGGATCCCGGATTTGAGGATCAGAGATTTGAGGATCAGGGATTTGAGGATTGGAGATTTGAGGATCAGGGATTTAAGGATCAGAGATTTAATGATCAGGTATTTGAGGATCAGAGATTTGAGGATCAGGAATTTGAGGATTGGAGATTTGAGGATCAGGGATTTAAGGATCAGAGATTTAATGATCAGGTATTTGAGGATCAGAGATTTGAGGATCAGGGATTTGAGGATTGGAGATTTGAGGATCAGAGATTTGAGGATCAGGGATTTGAAGATCACGGATTTGAGGATCAGAGATTTGAGGATCAGAGATTTGATGATCAGGAATGTGAGGAACAGGGATTTGAGTATCAGGGATCTGAGGATTAGGGATTTGAGGATCAGAGATTTGAGGATCAGAGATTTGAGGATCAGAGATTTAAGAATCAGGGATTATAAGATCACAGATTTAATGATCAGGGACTTGAGGATCGGAGATTTAAGGATCAGAGATTTGAGGATCAGAGATTTAAGAATCAGGGATTTTAAGATCACAGATTTAATGATCAGGGACTTGAGGATCGGAGATTTGAGGATCAGAGATTTGAGGATCAGGTATTTAAGGATCAGAGATTTAATGATCAGGTATTTGAGGATCAGAGATTTGAGAATCAGGGATTTGAGAATCAGAGATTTGAGGATCAGAGATTTGAGGATCAGAGATTTGAGGATCAGGGATCTGAGGATTAGAGATTTGAGGATCAGGGATTTGAGGATCAGAGATTTAAGAATCAGGGATTTGAAGATCACAGATTTAATGATCAGGGATTTAAGGATCAGAGATTTAAGGATCAGAGATTTGAGGATCAGAGATTTGAGGATCAGGGATTTGAGGATCTGGGATTTTGGGATCAGGGATTTGAGGATCAGCAATTTGAGGATCAGCGCTTCATCATTCGTGAACCGTAAATAAGAGCAAAGCTACTTGAGCCAATCAGGCCGGCACTCACTGTCCAAACACGGGGTTCAGAGTATTCGGGATGTACTTGTCCTTGCTGTCCATCTTTCGCTTGCCCAGTTCGATTTCAACGTACGGATCGGCCAGCCCGCTCGGGTCGTTAGGCTGCAGATCGAAGGACTTGATGACGTACAGGCGGACGGTGCAGTCCACCGGGCTCGAGTCCATCCTGCCTTTGCCCAGCTGCCGCAGCGGCATGGGGGCGCCGAAGTCGTCCGGCAGCGGGTAGATCCTGAACGAGCCTTTGAACTCGCCGACGATGTTGCCCTCCTCGTCGTCAAGATTTTTGCCCCGCACGAAGCCGAAGGTGTCGCAGAAGTCGTTGAAACCGTGGAACGACTCGGCGCTCTCCAACGAGGTCGTGTACACCTTCATGGTGTCGTAGCCCATGTCCACGTACTTGCGGCACTTGCTGAGGTCTCCCGTGGAGGCGTAGTACTTCGACCACCAGTCGATGTCTTCGTCTACTTGGGAGAGGTCGATCTAAAACAACAAAAGATGCTGAGTGACTGAGCCTCAGTGAATCTGGGATGCTGAGTGACTCTGAGAGACTCAGTGAATCTGGGATGCTGAGTGACTAAGGGACTCAGTGAATCTGGGATGCTGAGTGACTGAGCCTCAGTGAATCTGGGATGCTGAGTGACTCTGAGAGACTCAGTGAATCTGGGATGCTGAGTGACTAAGGGACTCAGTGAATCTGGGATGCTGAGTGACTGAGCCTCAGTGAATCTGGGATGCTGAGTGACTGATAGTCTCAGTGAATCTGGGATGCTGAGTGACTAAGGGACTCAGTGAATCTGGGATGCTGAGTGACTGAGCCTCAGTGAATCTGGGATGCTGAGTGACTAAGGGACTCAGTGAATCTGGGATGCTGAGTGACTGAGCCTCAGTGAATCTGGGATGCTGAGTGACTCTGAGAGACTCAGTGAATCTGGGATGCTGAGTGACTAAGGGACTCAGTGAATTTGGGATGCTGAGTGACTGAGCCTCAGTGAATCTGGGATGCTGAGTGACTCTGAGAGACTCAGTGAATCTGGGATGCTGAGTGACTGACAGACTCAGTGAATCTGGGATGCTGAGTGACTGATAGTCTGAGTGAATCTGGGATGCTGAGTGACTCTGAGAGACTCAGTGAATCTGGGATGCTGAGTGACTGATAGTCTCAGTGAATCTGGGATGCTGAGTGACTAAGAGACTCAGTGAATCTGGGATGCTGAGTGACTGACAGACTCAGTGAATCTGGGATGCTGAGTGACTGAGAGACTCAGTGAATCTGGGATGCTGAGTGACTGATAGTCTGAGTGAATCTGGGATGCTGAGTGACTCTGAGAGACTCAGTGAATCTGGGATGCTGAGTGACTGATAGTCTCAGTGAATCTGGGATGCTGAGTGACTAAGAGACTCAGTGAATCTGGGATGCTGAGTGACTGAGAGACTCAGTGAATCTGGGATGCTGAGTGACTGATAGACTCAGTGAATCTGGGATGCTGAGTGACTGAGAGACTCAGTGAATCTGGGATGCTGAGTGACTCTGAGAGACTCAGTGAATCTGGGATGCTGAGTGACTGACTGACTGACTCAGTGAATCTGGGATGCTGAGTGACTCTGAGAGACTCAGTGAATCTGGGATGCTGAGTGACTGACTGACTGACTCAGTGAATCTGGGATGCTGAGTGACTCTGAGAGACTCAGTGAATCTGGGATGCTGAGTGACTCAGTAGAATCTGAGACATTGCAGAATGTTTTAGAAATATGTTTAAGAAATTTAAAATAAAAATCAGTACATACAATTGCACAACAGTCAAAGACATTACAACACAAATTACACATGAAGTACACTTAAGCCTGACAGTGAACAAGCACCATTCCATTCCAAGCTTGAATCCCTGTTAGTAACTAACTTACCAAACTCAACTCAATGCCCAATTTATGAGTTCAACTAGTACGTATTTGCAGTGAATTGTTTTCTGATAAAACAAAATGATTGATAGCCTGCCAGCAGGACAAGAGAAATATTCTGGAGATGTTAACTGATGTGTAACTGATTTTGTGATAAAAATATTTTTGTAGTAATTAAAAGTTGTTAATAGTTATTTAAGCTGATAAAAAGGAAGAAGTGCATGGAAAATTTTATTGAAATCTACGTGCACTAATAGAGGAAAAAAGCAAAACTATGAGTAGCTAAAACAGTAGAGATAGATACTGAGCAAGGAAATATATAATTAAAATACATTTCACCTAAGAATAAACTATATAAAATGAATTTATGTCAGAGTTTGGCTCATCAGTTCTTTTTAGGTTTCTTGGCGGCTTCTTGGCGGCCGGATTTAGCCGGCGACGGTCGCTTTCTCTGCTCGCGTGAAGAACCTGCTGACGGTTGCTGTTCTTGCGGACTACCTCGAAATATTTCCGGGAAATTCTTCTCGGCTCTTTCTGGTAAAGATTTGTTGAGAAATATTTTGTTCTTATCGTGCGTCGGTCCGTACTCGTGCGTGCGTCGGTAAATCTCCATGCACACGTAGGTGCTGCCGTCCCTCAGTTGCACAGGTCTGAGAAGCATCCGGTAACTTCTGCTTAGATTTACAGAATAGTAGTCCTGATCCCCACAGGGAACCAGATTCAGATTCAGTGTGTCTTGTAGTTTTGCCATTATTTCAGCAAAGTGAGCACTTGGCTCCTGCGCATAAATATAGTTAACGATTTCATCTACAGTGACTTGCGTAGTATGGGTGCCCCCGAATGGTGGGTCTCGCCAACCCTGGTCTTTTATAAATCCACACCGCATTTTGAGTCGGTGTCGCACCTGTCAGTGAATAGCAAGGTAGGACTGAGTCAGACTCATGGCGTACTAGCAATCAATGCCCTCCTTTCTTGGAGGCAACAAAAAATCGACAACTTTTTAATTAACTACGTGTAGCTTCCGGCCTTGTACAGTCGCTATAGCTAGTAATTACAATGGGGGTCGCCATGGTAAACCCGAAAAATCACAGCTCCGAAAGCACTTCCTATCATAAATCCGAAATATCATAAACCCGAAATATCATAAACCCGAAATATCATAAACCCGAAATATCATAAACCCGAAATATCATAAACCCGAAATATCATAACTCAAAAATTACTAGCAGGGCCCATCATAAACACGAAATATCATAAACACGAAATATCATAACTCCGAAATATCATAACTCCGAAAACCAAAATAGTGTTGGACATGGCTAGAACTTTTGGAGTTATGATATTTCGGAGTTATGATATTTCGGAGTTATGCTGGAAAGCGCCTTTCGGAGTTGTGATTCTTCGAGTTTGTGATGCCCCCCCCCCCAAACAACTTCCAATTGACCCTTGGCATCTCAGCAATTCCCCATAAGTCTTGATATCTCAGCATTTTTCCAAATGAACCTTTAAATCATAGCAATTCATCACTGGAAAATTTCTGATTTTTTTATGACATCAATCCCATAAATACCTACGAGTACCTACCTATAGAGACAAACCATTTTAGTATAGCGAATAATGTCTTCATCCTTGTTCTTGCATCTCATACCCGCTTTCAATATACCTCAATATACTCTTAGTGTTTTACACCACGAATTCTCATACCTAACTATGCTCAGTGGTCAGTATGGTGTATAAGAAATGCACAGCAAAAAACGTATTCAATTAATGCTAATCTCTACATATAAAAATAAAAACTCTTCTATATGCAAGGGGGTCGGCAAACTCATGTGCCCGCGAAGCCTCTCTATCCGCCGTATCCGCCCCTCGGGTCTTTTGAAACTTCACAATAGCAATATTCTCAGCTCTCAGCTCTCTTCTCTCTTTGAGGCAGCGCTGAGCCTCGCACATCGCTTACTCTAGTTGACTGCAACTGTCAATGACTGTACGCTTGTTACGAATCATCAACACTTAGCCTTATTCTCGCACCAATACTCGCGCACCAGCGCTTATTGACTTTCGTAAGTCAATTAACAATTTAAACCAATCCTCAAAAATAGACTTGTGTACGCAACAATGTACAATTTAAAAATACAAAACCATGAAATAAGCGTATTGTCGAACATAAAATATTGATTGAGGAATCGCTAAAATATTAAGACTCAATGGGAAATTTCTGGGATATCCAGGTTCAGGGGGAATGTCTATACTAGTGTGACTCTTAGGGAGAATTGCGTCAAGGCTTACTGGGGGATTTCTGAGATGTCAAGGCTTACTGGGGGATTGCTGAGATGTCAAGTCTTACTGGGGGAATTGCTGAGATGTCAAGTCTTACTGGGGGAATTGCTGAGATGTCAAGTCTTACTGGGGGATCTCTGAGATGTCAAGTCTTACTGGGGGATTGCTGAGATGTCAAGTCTTACTGGGGGAATTGCTGAGATGTCAAGTCTTACTGGGGGAATTGCTGAGATGTCAAGGCTTACTGGGGGATTGCTGAGATGTCAAGGCTAACTGGGGGATTGCTGAGATGTCAAGGCTTACAGGGAATTGCTGAGATGTCAAGGCTTACTGGGGGTATTGCTGAGATGTCAAGTCTTACTGGGGGAATTGCTGAGATGTCAAGACTTACTGGGGGATTGCTGAGATGTCAAGACTTACTGGGGGATTGCTGAGATGTCAAGGCTAACGGGGGGATTGCTGAGATGTCAAGGCTAACGGGGAGATTGCTGAGATGTCAAGTCTTACTGGGGGAATTGCTGAGATGTCAAGTCTTACTGGGGGAATTGCTGAGATGTCAAGGCTTACTGGGGGATTGCTGAGATGTCAAGGCTAACTGGGGGATTGCTGAGATGTCAAGGCTTACAGGGAATTGCTGAGATGTCAAGGCTTACTGGGGGTATTGCTGAGATGTCAAGTCTTACTGGGGGAATTGCTGAGATGTCAAGACTTACTGGGGGATTGCTGAGATGTCAAGACTTACTGGGGGATTGCTGAGATGTCAAGGCTAACGGGGGGATTGCTGAGATGTCAAGGCTAACGGGGAGATTGCTGAGATGTAAAGGCTCACTGGGGTTTGCTGAGATGTCAAGGCTTACGGGGGGATTGTTGAGATGTCAAGGCTGGGTTGCTGAGATGTCAAGGCTGGGTTGCTGAGATGTCAAAGCTCACGTGGGATGCTGATATCTGAGGCAAGGTAGCTGGATTCAGGACTGACGCATTTTGCTTTGAACTTCATAATACTAGCAATAGCGACTGTACAATGTCAAAAGCTACATGTAGTTTACTATCAAGCACTTTAGTTCCTTTTTTGTTGCCTCCCCAACGGGGGGGGCGCTGATTGGTAGTAATAACCTAATAACTTAATTAGAATAACACTCATACAATTACAGTACTTTATGATGCAGTTGCTTTGTTTTTAGATTATATTAATTAATTTAGTAATTCGATACATTAGAAAATATTGAATAAATGATTTACTTACCCTAACGGTGTGTGTGTCCGTTGATGTTGCAGAAGAATGAAGAAGCAAAAATCTCTTCTGCAGGTAGGGCTTAATAGAAAGGCTGCTAGTTAAAGTATCAAACTAGAAAAGAATGTCTCAAAGCTCTATTTCGCTCAAAAATCTTTATGAATGACTGAGACGACCTCTGCTTCTGCATTCCGCTCATTGGCTCCCATGGAAACCGCCTAGAACTTGAAGGGTATGGGAAAGTCTAACCATTGCACAGGCCAGGGACTCCTAAAAATAGCATCACTGGAGATCTCTGGAAGTCCCTGCCCCGGCTCTGTTCGCGGGCACACGGATTTCGCTAAAATAATTTACATTAAGGACCACCCAAAAGCCATTTTTCTTGTCTGGTTCAGAAGGCCAATGATAGAAGTCTGCCGCATCGAATTAAATCCCATCTAAAGAATGTACATGGGATTTAATTCAACGCTATCGAGATTGTTCCCAACAACAAGACATAAAATTAATATAAATGTACACTGAATACTTTCTGACGGTTGAATACTGCTTGAAGTTGACTGCTGTAAACTTTGCTGTCACTGTGACGGATGTCTCTCACTCACAGTCACAACATCAGTTTGGAAACCAGCATTTTTCATTTCAATAAATAGGCCATGCACAAAAACATGACAACAAAGGCTAACAACGAGTTAACAAACATGCGATAAAAAGAAAACTGCTATATGAATTACAGGTCGATCGTTGGCGGGTGAGGCAGACAGACTCATTGCGGAGCCTTCGGCAAGGTTCGAAGCAGAGTCTGCGACTTGCTGCGTTGTCAAGATATGCTAAACTATAAGATTGGTTATTCGTTTCCAATGCGAAAGCTTGCACGGCAGTAGATAATTATTGTTCATTCTTGTACCTAAGCACAAATTTTTATCACATTCAACTAGATGCCCCTAATCACATCTAGACAACATGAACACATCTAGACACACCTGAACACATCTAGACACACCTGGACAATCTAGACACACCTGGACAATCTAGACACACCTGGACAATCTAGACACACCTGGACATTTTCTAGACACACTTGGACATTATCTAGACATACCTGGGCACATTTAGACACACCTTGGATACATCTAGGCACACTTGGACACATCTATACATACCTGAACACAGCTAGACACACCTGGTCAGTGTAGTCACATCTATACACACCTGGACACATCTAGACATACCTAGACACATCTAGACACACCTGGACAGATCTGGACACATCCAGATACAAATGGATACAACTAGACACACCTTGGATACACCTAGGCACACCTGGACAGATCTGGACACATCCAGATACAAATGGATACATCTAGACACACCTTGGATACACCTAGGCACACCTGGACACAGCCAGACACACCTGGACACAGCCAGACACACCTGGACACAGCCAGACACACCTGAACACAGCCAGACACACCTGGACACAGCCAGACACACCTGGACACAGCCAGACACACCTGGACACAGCTAGACACACCTGGGCACAGCTAGACACACTTGGACACAGCCAGACACACTTGGACACAGCCAGACACACCTGGGCACAGCCAGACACACTTGGACACAGCCAGACACACCTGGACACAGCCAGACACACCTGGACACAGCCAGACACACCTGGACACAGCTAGACACACCTGGGCACAGCTAGACACACTTGGACACAGCCAGACACACCTGGACACAGCCAGACACACCTGGGCACAGCCAGACACACCTGGACACAGCCAGACACACCTGGACACAGCCAGACACACTTGGACACAGCCAGACACACCTGGACACAGCCAGACACACCTGGACACAGCCAGACACACCTGGGCACAGCCAGACACACCTGGGCACAGCCAGACACACTTGGACACAGCCAGACGCACCTGGACACAGCCAGACACACCTGGGCACAGCCAGACACACCTGGGCACAGCCAGACACACCTGGGCACAGCCAGACACACCTGGGCACAGCCAGACACACCTGGACACAGCCAGACACACTTGGACACAGCCAGACACACCTGGACACAGCCAGACACACCTGGGCACAGCCAGACACACCTGGGCACAGCCAGACACACTTGGACACAGCCAGACGCACCTGGACACAGCCAGACACACCTGGGCACAGCCAGACACACCTGGGCACAGCCAGACGCACCTGGACACAGCCAGACACACCTGGGCACAGCCAGACACACCTGGGCACAGCCAGACACACTTGGACACAGATATACACAGCTAACTACACCCAAACGGATGTAGGCTCATGAATACTAACAAATCCTGAAAATACAAGACAAAAAATTAGTTGAATTTTTAACAGACACAGCAGCAAGCAGTGAGCACACCAACTCCTACCTTCATCCGCATGTTCAGCACTGCTGTGGTGCCCCTAGGAGCAGAGCCGACTGGTCGCTGAGCAGAATGGGCGTTTAATAGAGCTGGAAAGCGAAAATGGAAAAAGGGGGTCACTCACTAGAATAACTGGATGGATCAACACTGAAGGGGTCAGCGGTCCCCCAAAACACTGAAGGGGGTCAGTGGCCTCCCAAGAACACTGAAGGGGGTCAGCGGCCCCATAAAACACTGAAGGGGGTCAGCGGTCCCATAAAACACTGAAGGGGGTCAGCGGCCTCCAAAAACACTGAAGGGGGTCAGCGGCCTCCAAAAACACTGAAGGGGGTCAGCGGCCTCCAAAAACACTGAAGGGGGTCAGCGGCCTCCAAAAACACTGAAGGGGGTCAGCGGCCTCCAAAAACACTGAAGGGGTCAGCGGCCTCCAAAAACACTGAAGGGGGTCAGCGGCCCCATAAAACACTGAAGAGGGTCAGCGGTCCCATAAAACACTGAAGAGGGTCAGCGGACTCCAAAAACACTGAAAGGGGTCAGCGGACTCCAAAAACACTGAAGAGGGTCAGCGGACTCCAAAACACTGAAGGGGGTCAGCGGCCTCCAAAAACACTGAAAGGGTCAGCGGCCCCATAAAACACTGAAAGGGGTCAGCGGACTCCAAAAACACTGAAGGGGTCAGCGGCCTCCAAAAACACTGAAGGGGTCAGCGGCCTCCAAAAACACTGAAGGGGTCAGCGGCCTCCAAAAACACTGAAGAGGGTCAGCGCCCCCCCCCCCCCCAAGAAACAGCTTTACCTGGGAAGTTGGCAAACGCGTCGTACTCCTCGTTAATCGGCTCAGTGCGGTAATCGTCCAAGCACTTGATCACGTGCAGCCCGACCATGGGCTTGCGTCCGAACTGGCGATGGTCCCGAATCCGGATGTTCATGGGCGGCAAATACAGCGTCTCCTTCGGCAGCATGACGTCCATGAACAGCAGAGTCTCTTGGAAGTTCGGATTTCTCTTAGTGTTGGCGATGATGTCCGTGGTTGCCAAGTGGCCGCCAATCTCGAACTCGACGCTGGGAGAAGTGACGGACATCAGCTGGAAGGCCTGCATGTTGCGAACGCCCCACGACAGGATCTCGATGCCCGTCCGTTGCAGCACTGGCTTCACGCCGTCTGGCACAACGAAAATGTCGGCGCCCCGTTTTGAAGGCGTCGGCGGCAGCGGCTCACCGGTGAGTAGGAAGAGCTCGAATGCCGCCAGCAGCTCGCCGCCCTCCTTGCTGCCTGGAGGTGAAGCATGGGTTGTACACCTGGTTTACCGGTACACCTGGCCTACTGTTTACTGGTACACCTGGCCTACTGTTTACTGGTACACCTGCTCAGCTGGTACACCTGGTCAACTGGTACATCTGGTCAACTGGTATACCTGGTCAGCTGGTACATTTGGTCTACTGGTACACCTGGTCTAATGGTATACCTTGGTCTAATGGTACACCTGGTCCAATGGTACACCTGGTCCAATGGTACACCTGGTCCAATGGTACACCTGGTCTAATGGTACACCTGGTCCAATGGTACACCTGGTCTACTTAAAAAAAGCCCCTTTGTTTGGTCAATGCAAAACATAATCAATCGGAAACCACTCAAAATCAATTGATCCGCATTTAAATGAACAAAAAAGCAGAGTCGCAAATTTCATTCCAACGCACCCTTAGTGATGGAGTGCCACTGCAGCACAGGCCTGCGCTTTTCCGTAGGGCTCAGCTTCACCATGGGCTGCACAACGGCCCGGCCAAGGAACTCGTCCTCGCCCAGCTGATCGTAGTCGAAAATCTCCACCACAACCGGGGGCGGATTGTCAGCCAGACTCTTCGGATCGCTGAACGCTTCGACGCTGTCAAATATGAGAGTCTGGTCCCAGGTGGGGCACAGGGTCTTGTCAATCCGCTCGGTGACCCCCGACCGGGTGTGGAAGATCACCCTGGCGTAGGGGTCGGACAGACCCGTCTGATCGCCGGCAAGCAGGTCGCGGGCCTGGAACACGTAGGCTCGGAGCTGCCAGCGGCGCGGCTCTGCGGAGGCATGGGCCGGGTTTGACGGATGGAAGGTCCCGGGTTCGATTCACTTAGGGAATGGACAGTACGTGGGAGTTAGGGAACGGGTAATTAGTAAGTCATGAGTTCGATTCTGTCTAGGGAACAGGTAGAAGTGGAAGGTCCCGGGTTCGAGTCCGGCTAGGGAACGGATGGAAGGTCCAGGGTTCGAGTCTGGCTAGGGAACGGATGGAAGGTCCAGGGTTCGAGTCCGGCTAGGTAACGGATGGAAGGTCCCGGGTTCGAGTCCGGCTAGGGAACGGTGGGAAGGTCTTAGGCATTACAGTAAGCATCAACTTATTAAAGCCTATAAAAATGAAAACTCTGTCTGTCTGTTGTCTGTCTTTGTACAAATTACTTCACAATGGACTCTTAAACCGCTTAACCAAATGACACCAAATCAGAGAGTCGGGACTATGATGTAAACTTAAGCTCATAAGGTGGAGTCCCTAATTGTCCCTTTGCTTGTTCTCTCCCATCCCAGGTCCAATTTTTGTAATTTTTTTGCTAAAACAGCTTTCTGGTGTCACTGTGAGCAGAATGACGTATCAGTTGTGTACATAGGTTACCCGGGCTTCACTTTATGAGCTTAAGTTGACAGGCCTTTTTCGAGTCTCAAAGTTAATCCTAAACGGCGCTGTGCACTTTTAAAGTTAGTCTCTTTTTTTCAACGAGGAAACCACATCCAACCTCCGCTTGCCAAATAGTCAAATAGGTCAAATAGGCCTACAATTGACCAAGTTTCGGCTGCTATAAGTTTGCTCCACGTGAAGCGATTGACTTTAAACTTGACACAATTCTTCATTGACTCATTCTCTGCCTAAATGTAAATTCTCAATACTGTAGCTCAATCAGAACGGAAACTGTAAGTATGTGAAGTCTGTCTGCTTTTTCTGGTGTTTGTGCCGCTCACTCACTCATTCCTCCCCGCCCAGACCAAGGGTCAGGGGATAGGGGCTCAGTGTACATTAGCAATGTACATTACCTCAAGCAGTCAATTGGGCCAGATAAAGATTCCACTGCGGGCCAGAAGAGAGTGGTCAGGAGAGAGAACAGACGAATAGAAAAGAGAGGAGAAGTGAGTGAGAGTATGAGAGAAAAGATAGAAGATAAGAGGAGAGAAGAGGGGCGAGAGGAGGGGGAGAGAGGGGAGAGAAGAAATAGAGAAGAGACAAGAGAGGAGAGAGACAAAGAAAGACAAGGGGAAAGACAAGGCTTAGTTTAGGTAAAACTAAGCAACCGTACGGTCAGGGGACCCGCAGACCGAGTACCGAGTCCCACAACCCCTGGCCTTAACAATCATCAAACTCGATCACAACCTCCTCCGTCCGCCCGCAGTATAGTGTGCTCAGGGAGGGTCGCCATCAGAAACCCGAAATATCACAAACCCGAAATATCACAAACCCGAAATATAATAAACCCGAAATATCATAAACCCGAAATATCACAAACCCGAAATATCACAAACCCGAAATATAATAAACCCGAAATATCATAAACCCGAAATATCACAAACCCGAAATATCACAAACCCGAAATATAATAAACCCGAAATATCATAAACCCGAAATATCACAAACCCGAAGTATCGCAAACCCGAAGTATCGCAAACCCGAAATATCACAAACCCGAAATATCACAAACCCGAAGTATCGCAAACCCGAAATATCACAAACCCGAAATATAATAAACCCGAAATATCATAAACCCGAAATATCACAAACCCGAAATATCACAAACCCGAAATATAATAAACCCGAAATATCATAAACCCGAAATATCACAAACCCGAAATATCGCAAACCCGAAGTATCGCAAACCCGAAATATCACAAACCCGAAATATCACAAACCCGAAGTATCGCAAACCCGAAATATCACAAACCCGAAATATCACAAACCCGAAGTATCGCAAACCCGAAATATCACAAACCCGAAATATCAGAAACTCGAAATATCGCAAACCCGAAATATCACAAACCCGAAATATCACAAACCCGAAATATCACAAACCCGAAATATCACAAACCCGAAATATCACAAACCCGAAATATCGCAAACCCGAAATATCACAAACCTAAAATATCACAAACCCGAACTATCACAAACCCGAAATATCACAAACCCGAAATATCACAAACCCGAAATATCGCAAACCCGAAATATCACAAACCCGAAATATCGCAAACCCGAAATATCACAAACCTAAAATATCACAAACCCGAACTATCACAAACCCGAAATATCACAAACCCGAAATATCGCAAACCCGAAATATCACAAACCTAAAATATCACAAACCCGAACTATCACAAACCCGAAATATCACAAACCCGAAATATCGCAAACCCGAAATATCGCAAACCCGAAATATGGCAGGAAAGAGAAGAGAGGAGAGAGAAAAGAAGAGTGAGGAGAGAAGAGAGCAGAGAGGTTTCAAAGGACCTTAGTGACGGAGAGAGAGGCAGAACCCGGAGGTCAGAGTTGGCCAATGCATGCTTAAGACAGACATTGCCTGTCATTCAGCGCCGCACCCCAGCTGATGAGATCAATGCTTGCCTCAAATATTGCCTCAAGTATCTACTCCATTTTTTTTACCTCTATCCTAACAAGTTCTTGTTTGAATATGACATCATCAGATTTAAGAATGCATGCAAAAACAGTTCCAGGGATTGAAATTCAGCAGGTTAAAAATCCGCGGGTTTCAGCAGCTTGTTTTTCATATACTACTTGTCTTCGTTAGTAATATAATTCTCAAAGCGGTCTACTTTTCAATTTTGTAGAAACAAACACAAAATGTTAAATCATTAGTTTAACTACAATTTATTCTATAATTTATGAGTTGGTCTTGAAACTGATCCAATTCATTGGAGCTCTCGCGAAGTCAGTGCGTTGCAAGTGTAAAAATGAAATATTCAACTTACTGTCGTACATCAGTACCATTCTTGGAGCGGCTAGAAGTGCTTTCTGAAAGCAAATAATATAAAAAATTCAGTTTTTATAGACACTGCTCAGCCTTTCTATAAATTTATCATGAGAGACATGAGAGACATGAGAGCTGAGAGAGACAGAAGGAAGAAAGGGCAGGTAAGAGACGGGGAGGTGAAGAGGAGAGGGAGATGAGGAGAGGAAAGTGAGGAGAGGGAGATGGGAGAGGGAGATGGAGAAAAAAAAGGGGAGACAGGGATGGAGACAGGGGAGACAGGGATGGAGACAGGGGAGACAGGGATGGAGATAGGGGAGACAGGGATGGAGACAGGGGAGACAGGGATGGAGATAGGGGAGACAGGGGTGGAGACAGGGGAGACAGGGATGGAGACAGGGGAGACAGGGATGGAGACAGGGGAGACAGGGATGGAGATAGGGGAGACAGGGATGGAGACAGGGGAGACAGGGATGGAGATAGGGGAGACAGGGGTGGAGACAGGGGAGACAGGGATGGAGATAGGTAGAAAGAGCAGAAGGAAATACCAGGGGATAAAAACCAGGGCAGCACTAAGCAAGAGTCTCACATTGTCGCCAGCCTTCTCAGTCATGTTGAAGAAGCACGGCGCCCCGGGTTTCGTTGGCAGCAATTTGCGTTGCCACCGCCGGCGCCTCACCAGGTCCACCGGGCGCTTGTTGGCGTGGAACTTCTGGCCGAAGCCGATGGCGTACTCCCAGCACTGCTCCGGGTCAGTGATCTCCTCGGGCTGGCGGGTTGATAACGAAAGGGCAGATGAGATTATCATTAATGGCTATAAATGTTTACAGGTGAGATTAGCCCTCGTGTCTATAAATGTCTACAGGTGAGTTTATACCTAGTGTCTACAAATGTCTTCAGGTGAGATTATCCTCAGTGGTTATAAATGTTCTACAGGTGAGATTATCTTCACTGGTTACAAATGTCTTAAGGTGAAATTATCAAGTGTGTGTACAAATGTCTACAGGTGAGATTATCAAGTGTGTACAAATGTCTACAGGTTAAATTATCAAGTGTGTACAAATGTCTACAGGTTAAATTATCAAGTGTGTACAAATGTCTACAGGTGAAATTATCAAGTGTGTACAAATGTCTACAGGTGATATTATCAAGTGTGTACAAATGTCTACAGGTGAGATTATCAAGTGTGTACAAATGTCTACAGGTGAAATTATCCACAGTGGTTATAAGTGTCTACAGAAGACATTTTCAACACTAACAGCCTAGATGTCTACAGGTGAAACTATCCAGAGTAGCTGGGTTTTTACAGGCGAGGTTATTGCTAGTAGCTATGGACTCCTAACACGTCAGACTTAAAGTCTACAGTTGAATATTTAAGCCAGCCTTCACCATCTTCTTGGTCTCATCAATGGGTGAAGTGGCGCTAATCAGCACCCTGGGCCGGATGTAGCGCCGCCTGCGGCACATGTGGAACATCTTCTCCGTGGGCACGTAGCCGCCCATGGAGGCTTCCACGGTGTACTCCCAGCCTTCTTCGTCGCAGGGCCGGTTGAAGTCCACCTTCCACTCGTCCTTCCAGCGCCAGCCTTCGGGCGGCTTGATGTTCTCGAACTCGCTGCAGGGATCACCTTTGACGTCCGTGTATTTCACCTGAATGTTGGATTGGTGGACTGACTGACTGACTGACTGACTGACTGACTGACTGACTGACTGACTGACTGACTGACTGACTGACTGACTGACTGACTGACTGACTGACTGACTGACTGACTGACTGACTGACTGACTGACTGACTGACTGACTGACTGATTGACTGACTGACTGACTGACTGACCGACCTTAGCATCCTGCCAAGCACCTCCGGGCATCCGTGTCTCATTCACGTAGACGTCCTCCAGGAACTCGGAGTGGCCGGCGTCCTTGTCGTAGAACAGACTGAGCTCCGGGCTGACGAACCAGTCCCGCTCCCACTTCCAGCCGGCGGGAGGTGTCAGCTTGTCCTTGAGAATCTCCACCCGGCCAGAAGCGTCCGACCAGGCTGGGCGACCGGGACCGCTTTTCATCCACTTGACGAAGTACCACTCGTTCTCGTAGGTTTCGGCCAGCACTGAGAGGCTGCCCTCGCGCTGCATCCGGAGCCATTCGGACTCGTCCTTCTCGTGGCCCAGCCACACGGTCAGGCGGACCAGCGCTGGGATCTCCAGGCGGTTCTCCTCGTTCTGCTTCACGCTGGGGGGCTGGAGACGGGGCAGGAGGGGGGGGGGGTTGAGCGCACTGGTGCCATCTGTATCCAGTTTTGAGCACACTGAGGCCATCTGTATCTAGTTTTGAGCACACTGAGGCCATCTGTATCTAGTTTTGAGCACACTGAGGCCATCTGCATCCAGTTTTGAGCACACTGAGGCCATCTGTATCCAGTTTTGAGCACACAGGGGTCATCTGTATCTAGTTTTGAGTACACTGGGCCCTCAAACGGTTCAAAGGTTAAGCATTATATCATTAAGCCACCTATATTCCATTCATTATCCAGTGACCTATATTTTCAATCATGCATTAAAACGCGGATTTATTGAAAAAACAAAAAAACAAATAACAAATAACAAAAAACAAATAAAAACAAATAAAAAAGCAAAAAAATCTCTAAACTACAAACAATCATTGTGTTCCTGGTTCCCCATGCAAGGAGCAAATCATCAGAAAATCAATCAAATTAATCAAAATAAAATATGGAAAATAACAGTCGCATATAAACAAAAAAACAAAATACACGACAGATAGCCATCTGCCACAACCAACATCCATTTCCAATAGTACCTCACCTCTTCTAGAAACTGACGAATAAGTAATTAGTCAATTATTAATGTTTATTTAGTAAGATTGTAAACAGAAATAAATTATCAAACAATCATCAAATTAGCATAACTTAAGAATTCGGTTATTCAATTTGAATCTCTTTATCTCCCTTAATCCCTTCATCTCCCTACATCCTTTCATATCCCTACATCCCTTCATCTCCTTACATCCTTTCATATCCCTACATCCTTCATCTCCCTGGTCCCTACATCTCTTCATCTCCCTACATCCTTTCATATCCCTACATCCTTCATCTCCCTACATCCCTTCATTTCCCTACATCCTTCATCTCCCTACATCCCTTCATTTCCCTGCATCCCTTCATCTCCCTACATCCCTTCATTTTTCTACATCTCTTTATCTCCTTACATCCTTTCATCTCCCTTTACTTTTCCTAATCTTCGAATAAAAGTTATCGAATTATCAAATAAAAGTCCAAGCCAAACCTCACCTTAAAAAGTACGTTCTGAACTTTTCCGCAAAACTTGCCCCGAAAATCGTCATTCTTGCAGTAAAGAACCTCGTAAGCCGGAATTCGGTAATAAGCGATGCGCTTGTCCGCGCACAGCATCCAGATCACCACATCCGGGAAGGAGTTTTGCGGCTGCGGGAGAGTTATAAAAACATTCCAATGGCTGAATAATTTAAAAAACAAGTAACTAACTAACTAGCTATGAAGCTAACTAACTAGCTAACTAACTAACTAACTAACTAGCTAGATAGCTAACTAACTAACTAACTAACTAACTAACTAGCTAGATAGCTAACTAACTAACTAACTAACTAACTAGCTAACTAACTAACTAACTAACTAACTAACTAGCTAACTAACTAACTAACTAGCTAGGTAGCTAACTAACTAGCTAACTAACTAACTAACTAACTAGCTAACTAACTAACTAACTAACTAGCTAGATAGCTAACTAACTAACTAACTAACTAACTGACTAACTAACTAACTAACTAACTAACTAACTAACTAACTAACTAACAAACTGACTAACTAACTAACTAACTAACTGACTAACTAACTAACTAACTAACTGACTAACTAACTAACTAACTGACTAACTAACTAACTAACTAACTAACTAACTGACTGACTGACTAACTAACTAACTAACTAACTAACTAACTAACTGACTGACTGACTAACTAACTAACTTACTAACAAACTAACTAACTAACTAACTAACTAATTAACTAACTAACTAACTAAGACTAACTCAAAGGACCTCAAACCTCAACAGCCACAGCTCGGATCTGACTGCGAAACGAGTCCAACTCGTTCAGCGCCTCCTCAACCGAGGTGCACTCCGCTCTCAGCTTGGTGGCCGCTGCGCGAATACTTTTAAGTTGGTTCTCGCGCAGAGAAGTCAGGTACAAATCCAACTCGTTCACTGGGCTCTGGCCCGGCTCCCATTCTGGCAGGTCTTTGCTGTTGGTTAAAGTTGGCAGTTCAGTCAGAGAGGCCAAGCTTATTACACTCCGCATTGCGAATTACAGACAAACCACACACTCACTTGCACATGAGAAAGAGATCGTCCAGAGCTGCGATGACGAACTGAGCCTGCTCCTCCTCCGGCAGTTTCGCCTTCATGGCTACGCTGATTTTCTCAATGTTCTCGTCCTGAGTGGAGTAGAGAAGCATTGATTGCTGCTTAGTAGTAGTGAGGAAAAAGGTAATTACACTGGGATATGAGTAAGTGCAGGAGGGAGGTGGTGGCCCAGCAACTGGGGATCTGGGAGGCTGGCCCAGCCACTGAGGATCTGGGAGGCTGGCCCAGCAACTGAGGATCTTTTAGGCTGGCCCAGCAACTGAGGATCTGGGAGGCTGGCCCAGCAAGTGAGAATCTGGGAGGCTGGCCCAGCAACTGACACTCTGGGAGGCTGGCCCAGCATTTGGGGATCTAAGAGGCTGGCCCAGCATTTGGGGATCTGGGAGGCTGGCCCAGCAACTGGGGATCTGGGAGGCTGGCCGAGAAACTGAGGATCTGGGAGGCTGGCCCAGCAACTGACACTCTGGGAGGCTGGCCCAGCATTTGGGGATCTGGGAGGCTGGCCCAGCAACTGGGGATCTGGGAGGCTGGCCAAGCAACTGAGGATCTGGGAGGCTGGCCCAGCAACTGAGGTTCTGGGAGGCTAGCCCAGCAACTGAGGATCTGGGAGGCTGGCCCAGCAACTGACACTCTGGGAGGCTGGCCCAGCATTTGGGGATCTGGGAGGCTGGCCCAGCAACTGGGGATCTGGGAGGCTGGCCCAGCAACTGAGGTTCTGGGAGGCTAGCCCAGCAACTGGGGATCTGGGAGGCTGGCCCAGCAACTGAGGATCTGGGAGGCTGGTGGCCCAGCAACTGAGGATCTGGGAGGCTGGCCCAGCAAGTGAGAATCTGGGAGGCTGGCCCAGCAACTGACACTCTGGGAGGCTGGCCCAGCAACTGACACTCTGGGAGGCTGGCCCAGCATTTGGGGATCTGGGAGGCTGGCCCAGCAACTGGGGATCTGGGAGGCTGGCCCAGCAACTGAGGTTCTGGGAGGCTAGCCCAGCATTTGGGGATCTGGGAGGCTGGCCCAGCAACTGGGGATCTGGGAGGCTGGCCAAGCAACTGAGGATCTGGGAGGCTGGCCCAGCAACTGAGGTTCTGGGAGGCTAGCCCAGCAACTGAGGATCTGGGAGGCTGGCCCAGCAACTGACACTCTGGGAGGCTGGCCCAGCATTTGGGGATCTGGGAGGCTGGCCCAGCAACTGGGGATCTGGGAGGCTGGCCCAGCAACTGAGGTTCTGGGAGGCTAGCCCAGCAACTGGGGATCTGGGAGGCTGGCCCAGCAACTGAGGATCTGGGAGGCTGGTGGCCCAGCAACTGAGGATCTGGGAGGCTGGCCCAGCAAGTGAGAATCTGGGAGGCTGGCCCAGCAACTGACACTCTGGGAGGCTGGCCCAGCAACTGACACTCTGGGAGGCTGGCCCAGCATTTGGGGATCTGGGAGGCTGGCCCAGCAACTGGGGATCTGGGAGGCTGGCCCAGCAACTGAGGTTCTGGGAGGCTAGCCCAGCATTTGGGGATCTGGGAGGCTGGCCCAGCAACTTGGGATCTGGGGGGCTGGCCCAGCACTTGGGGATCCTGAGGCTGGCCCAGCAACTGGGGATCTGGGAGGCTGGCCCAGCAAGTGAGAATCTGGGAGGCTGGCCCAGCAACTGAGGTTCTGGGAGGCTGGCCCAGCAACTGACACTCTGGGAGGCTGGCCCAGCATTTGGGGATCTGGGAGGCTGGCCCAGCAACTGGGGATCTGGGAGGCTGGCCCAGCAACTGAGGATCTGGGAGGCTGGCCCAGCAACTTGGGATCTGGGGGGCTGGCCCAGCACTTGGGGATCCTGAGGCTGGCCCAGCAACTGGGGATCTGGGAGGCTGGCCCAGCAACTGAGGTTCTGGGAGGCTAGCCCAGCATTTGGGGATCTGGGAGGCTGGCCCAGCAACTTGGGATCTGGGGGGCTGGCCCAGCACTTGGGGATCCTGAGGCTGGCCCAGCAACTGGGGATCTGGGAGGCTGGCCCAGCAACTGAGGTTCTGGGAGGCTGGCCCAGCAACTGACACTCTGGGAGGCTGGCCCAGCATTTGGGGATCTGGGAGGCTGGCCCAGCAACTGGGGATCTGGGAGGCTGGCCCAGCAACTGAGGATCTGGGAGGCTGGCCCAGCAACTGAGGTTCTGGGAGGCTAGCCCAGCAACTGAGAATCTGGGAGGTTGGCCCAGCAACTGACACTCTGGGAGGCTAGCCAAGCAACTGAAGGATATTGGCGGCTGGCCCAGCAACTGAGGTTCTGGGAGGCTGGCCCAGCAACTGACACTCTGGGAGGCTAGCCAAGCAACTGAAGGATATTGGCGGCTGGCCCAGCAACTGAGGATCTGGGAGGCTGGCCCAGCAACTGGGGATCTGGGAGGCTGGCCCAGCAACTGAGGTTCTGGGAGGCTGGCCCAGCAACTGACACTCTGGGAGGCTGGCCCAGCATTTGGGGATCTGGGAGGCTGGCCCAGCAACTGGGGATCTGGGAGGCTGGCCCAGCAACTGAGGATCTGGGAGGCTGGCCCAGCAACTGAGGTTCTGGGAGGCTAGCCCAGCAACTGAGAATCTGGGAGGTTGGCCCAGCAACTGACACTCTGGGAGGCTAGCCAAGCAACTGAAGGATATTGGCGGCTGGCCCAGCAACTGAGGTTCTGGGAGGCTGGCCCAGCAACTGACACTCTGGGAGGCTAGCCAAGCAACTGAAGGATATTGGCGGCTGGCCCAGCAACTGAGGATCTGGGAGGCTGGCCCAGCAAGTGAGAATCTGGGAGGCTGGCCCAGCAACTTAGGTTCTGGGAGGCTGGCCCAGCAACTGACACTCTGGGAGGCTGGCCCAGCAACTGAGGATCTGGGAGGCTGGAGCAGCTACTGACACTATGGGAGGCTCCATCAAGAAGCAGAACACAGACTCACCAAGCGCTGAATAATTTTATGCAGAAAGTTGACAGCGTGCAGTCGAAAGCTGATATCCTCCCACTGGCTGTCCACCACGGCGCAGGGTTTGGTCTTGCCCCAGGGCAGGAAATAGTAGTGCACCCCGTCGAACACGGCGTTGGTTGGCTGAGTGGTGGACGCAGTCGGGGGACAGTATCGTCCAGCTTGTTGCCATAGTTACCGATGCTAATCTCGAACTCCACTGGCGCGTCCACCTCGGAGATCATGGTGGCGCTGCCGAAGGCCGCGTGCAGTCGGAATTTCCGCCGGCGCAGAAACTTCTGCACTTTAGTCAGCTGATCTTCGGAAATGTCGCCCTTGCTTTGGTTGGGCGTCTCGCCCAACTCGGTGCGCAGCTCGGCGAGAAGGCGACCGCGGTAGGCGACGCCCTCGCCTTTGCCTTCGTTCAGCGCGCAGAATTCGTCGCCGAGTTCGGAGAATTCGCGCGGCGAGCCGTAGAAATTGATGAAGGCCGGGCCGAAGGTGGGCAGGTAGCCTGGAGGGGGGCGATTAGGTCACGACTTTGAGGTCTGACAGCCGATTGAACTGAAGGCGAGGCTGTCGTTAAAGGACTTTCTGGGGACCCCAAATCGTGAAGTTTCGTAGAGGTTTGTCCTGAAATTCCTTTAGGACTTCCCTGGAATTCCCAATGAATTTCTAAGGAATTCCCTATGGAGTTCCCTGGAGTTTCCTGGAATTTCCCATTTATTTCCATGGAATTCGCTATGGACTTCCCTGAAATTCCCTATGGATTTCCCTGGAATTCCCTATGGATTTCCCTGGAATTCCCTATGGATTTCCCTGGAATTCCCTATGGAGTTCCCTTGAATTCCCAATTTATTTCCATGGAATTCCCTATGGATTTCCCTGGAATTCCCTATGGATTTCCCTGGAATTCCCTATGGATTTCCCTGGAATTCCCTATGGATTTCCCTGGAATTCCCTATGGATTTCCCTGGAAATACCAATTGAATTCTCTGAAATTCTCAATAAATTTTCCTGGAATCCCTTAGGATTTACTTAGGAAAACCTCATAGAAACCTCATTGGATTGCCATAGGACCTTTCTAGGATTAAACTGGAACTGGAGTAACAGGTACACGAAATAAAAAAATAAACGTGGGTGAATGTTGCAGTTGAAAATATCTTATTATATGCTCAAGTAAAAGCAATAAAAATCGATTAACTCAAACTGCTTTACAATTCTCGAAAAGCAAAATTGTCACAGCAAAATTGTGACAGCAAAACTAAACAACCTTCATGCTGCGATTTGGATTAAAGTGATGTGGCGCGACGGAAGCAAAGGTTTGTTTCAAAGTGCACACAGCTCTTAGTCGGTGCTACAGCAGGCACAGCTCAAAGCGAAGAACGCCGCACTCGTAAATCCTGCAAATTCCGCTGGATGCCGCAAAAATGCATTGACGACACAGGCAGTTCTCAGCACTGAATTCTCCCAATATTTCCCATTCTCGACCCTCACTATGCGAATTTTGTCTGAGGTTGATCGCCCCAGAGTCGTTTCAGAGTTTTCGCAGGTAACACAGGTGTAAAATAGGAAAGGAGTGACTCTTAGACGACTTTAAGACGACGAGATGTCGCCGAAGAGTCGCTAGAGTCGCAAATGAGCTGTTTGCCATGACAATTTAGCGAGTCGCTAGAGTCGCAAATGAGCTGTTTGCCATGACAATTTAGCGAGTCGCTAGAGTCGCAAATGAGCTGTTTGCCATGACAATTTAGCGAGTCGCTAGAGTCGCAAATGAGCTGTTTGCCATGACAATTTAGCGAGTCGCTAGAGTCGCAAATGAGCTGTTTGCCATGACAATTTAGCGAGTCGGGTCACGGCTAATATTAAATATCATTAAGTAGTTTTAGCGCACCTGTGCAGAACTTAAAAATTTAACTAATAATATTTATAGCATACCGTTGCCACATATTTATTAACAAAAACTAAAACACTTTCCTAAACAATTAGAGTAGAAACTAAATAACCTAAATTAGGAACTAAACAAAATGATAAACAGCATCGCGGGGTCGCACCTTCGCTGGTTTTGTCTGAAATTCGAAATCGAAATCAGGAAATTCCCGTACAAAATCTGACTTTTGATTAGCATTCTTTTTTCCGAGAAACTTCAGGTACAGTGTCGGAGTTCCTTACCTGACTCGCCCTGAGCCGATATTAAAGAGATGTCAATATAGGCAGTGCCGATGACGTCATCCTCTGTCAAGCGGTCCCTGGTAACAAGATTTTCATGTTTTCATGTTTCGTGCTTGTATTACGCTCATAGTTGAAATTTTCTACCAATTCAAGAATTATAAATTTCATTTTACAATGGTAGACTTCAGACTTTTATCCGGCGCTTTCTTCGGATTTCCCACGGAATTCCCATGGAATTTCCCTGCGATAAATCTAATATACTAAATTGTAACAAAGATTGCAATAGGATTTTCTTAAAATTTAGCTTGGGATTCTATTATTAGGGTTACCAATATTTTCTTACCGATTGCAATACAATTTCGTAGGAATTACGTTAATTAGGACTTTCTGGAGTTTTCCACTAATTTTTTGTGATTCCCTTAGGATTCAAGTACGATTTCCTTGGGATTCCCTTAGGATTCAAGTACGATTTCCTTGGGATTCCCTTAGGATTCAAGTACGATTTCCTTGGGATTCCCTTAGGATTCAAGTACGATTTCCTTGGGATTCCCTTAGGATTCAAGTACGATTTCCTTGGGATTCCCTTAGGATTCAAGTACGATTTCCTTGGAATTCCCTTAGGATTCAAGTACGATTTCTTTGGTATTCCCTTAGGATTCAAGTACGATTTCTTTGGGATTCCCTTAGGATTCAAGTACGGTTTCTTTGGAATTATCTTTGGATTTAAGTGGGATTTCCGTAGGATTTCCTTGGGATTCTCTTTGAATTCAAGTAGGATTTCTTTGAGATTCCCTTAGGATTCAAGTACGATTTCCTTGGGATTCCCTTAGGATTCAAGTAGGAGTTCTTTGGGATTCCCTTAGGATTCAAGTACGATTTCCTTGGGATTCCCTTAGGATTCAAGTAGGAGTTCTTTGGGATTCCCTTACGATTCAAGTAGGGTTTCTTTGGAATTATCTTTGGATTTAAGTGGGATTTCCGTAGGATTTCCTTGGGATTCTCTTTGGATTCAAGTAGGATTTCTTTGAGATTCCCTTTGGATTCAAGTAGGGATTTCTTGAGATTTCCGTAGGATTCAAGTAGGATTTCCTTGGGATTCCCCTTTGGATTCCCTTGAAATTCCCTCTAGTTTGACAATGCAGATTTAATTGGGATTTCCCAGCATCAGCCAATCGAAACGGAAGCCGCCAACTGACCAGTCGAACATCTGCAGCTTGATCCGCTCGCACATGGACGGAAACTGCAGGCCGATGCGCAGCTCCTCGTTCCACTCCGGATGATCGTCGGTGTACTTGGTGTCCGTGTGGACCTCCTTGCCCGCGAACTGGAACACCAGGTACGGATCCACAAGCTCTTTAGTTGACGTGCCGGTGAAGATCTTCTTGACGCCTTGGAACATCTCGGAGTCCACTGAAGTGCATTTTTACAGACAAGTGGCTTTAGCCTCTTAACTAATTGATACGCTTTATTGAAACCGCCCAGGTGTGCAGGCAATGGCATTTGTACCGGAATTAAAGTACAATAGGTCCTTGCGGCCGTAGCCCAGTGGTCCAGTGCGGCGCTCTGATGTGCCAGCGGCCCAGGCTCGATTCCAAGTGCAGTCACATTAATTTGGGGCTGAATTGGAATCTCGGCTTGGCTCTGCTCAGTGGAATTAACGCCCTTGAAGGCCAACCCCCAAGGCACAGTGAAGTGTACATGCCTAACGATAAATAAAGTTAGGGCCGCTGTACACCCCTGTGTGAGTGTGTGCCTGTGCGTATGACTGCGTAAGTATCCGCGCGCTTGTGTGCCTGCTCAGGGGAGTCGGCAGAATGGGCAGTGTGACAATTTTGCTTAAAGTGCGCCAGGGTGCACACAGCTTCCCTGACTCTAATGATAAACAGTAGCTCTTTGTCCGGCTTCAGAATCTATCGGAGTGTACATTAAAGTACAGTCGGTTGTGCATAAGTGAATTAAAAAGTCTTGAATTCGATGCAGCACCGTGAGAGTTACGAGCTAAGATCGGGTCTTTGTTGCAGCTAAATAACGGGAAGCACTCACTCCTGGGCAGGTCCTCGGCCCGGTAGACCCGCAGGGTGAAGGTGGCCGGCCGCAGCTGCACGCCGGCCGGACGGAGCAGGTTGGCTTCGATGTCCTCGTCTTCATCAGCGTTGGCGGTCTGCTTGAAGCTCTGCGATTCGAGAGGGGGGGGGGCATTTGAATTGGATTGCAAACCCGGATTGCAATATTTGTATAATGATTCCACTTTGAATTCTCTCGAACTGTCTTTGATGTCTTGGTGATTCCCTTTTGATGTATTGAGGATTCCCTTCGGTGTATTGGGGATTCCCATTCGGTGTCTTGGGGATTCCCTTCGGTGTATTGGGGATTCCCATTCGGTGTCTTGGGGATTCCCTTCGGTGTCTTGGGGATTCCCTTCGGTGTCTTGGGGATTCCCTTTCAGTGTATTGGGAATTCCCCTCGGAGTCTTGTGGATTCCCTTTCAGTGTCTTGGGGATTCCCTTCGGAGTCTTGTGGATTCCCTTTCAGTGTCTTGGGGATTCCCTTCGGTGTATTGGGGATTCCCTTCAATGTATTGGGGATTCCCTTCGATGTCTTGGGGATTCCCTTTCAGTGTATTGGGGATTCCCTTCGGTGTCTTGGGGATTCCCTTCGGTGTATCGGGGATTCTCTATCGGTGCATTTGGGATTCCCTTTCGTGAATTGTGGATTACCTTTCGGTGTATTGGCAATTCCTTTCAGTTTCCAGAGGATTCGCCTTTAAGTTGGATGGAATTCCCTTTAAAAGCCGGAAGATTTCCCTCTTAAGTTTCCAGGGGATTCATCATTAGTTTCCATCGTGATTTCACCTTAAGCTTCCAGGGGATTTCCCGTTGGTTACAGGGGATTTTGCTTCCTTCCAGAGAAATCAAACGAGATTTCTAGAGTGTTCCATTCGGCCAACTCGGAACTCCCCATTGGGAATCTCAGGGATTCCCCCAATAAAAGTACAGAGATTCCCAGAAAGTCGCACCGGCGCCTCATCGCCGGGGCCGAGGATGACTGCGCAGATTTTCAGGTAGCCCTTGGCGCCGCCCTGCGGGTCCTCGGGGTCGCACAGCAGCAGCCACTTGTGCAGGAAGGCGTGGCCATCCTCCTCGTACAGCATGCCGAGGTCGAATTTGAAGGCTCCAATGAGGGCGTCCGAGCGAAGACGTCGGGAGTTGAACACCTGGGCGAAGATTGCGATAATTGGAGAGTTTAGATTACAATTCGATAGTGTCTTTTTGAGCTTATTGAAATTACCAGGGTCAAGGAAGTACCTTTGCATCCCATGTACTTAGTGTATCTGACTTTCGCAAGGGGGTTTGGTCAATTTATTTTTATATTAGAGGCAGAGGGTTGTGTGCACCCTATGGCGCACTTTAAGCGACATTGTCACACAACCGGCTAGAGGCATTGCTGCCCATTCCACCGACTCCCCTGAGCAGGCACACAAGCGCGCGGATACTTACTCAGTCATACGCACAGGCACACACTCACACAGGAGTGTACAGTGGCCCTAACTTTATCGTTAGGCATGTACACATCACTGTGCCTTGGGGGTTGGCCTTCAAGGCCGTTTATTGCACGAGCAGAGCCAAGCCGAGATTCCACTTTGGTTAAATTATATGACTGCCCTTGGAATCGAGCCTGGGCCGCTGTTACATCTAGGCTAGGCTACTAGGCTACGCCCCCAAAGTTGAGTAGACGGTTTAGCCGTCTACCTTCAACCCCTCCCATCCCGGTTCCTGCTTGTCCATAGCCTCTGATTCTCGCAAACCTAGCCGTGTTTTTCAAGAACTGCTACCAAAGCCTGACAAGCCAGCAAGGTTCCGGCGAACTTTCACCTGTTCAAGTCTCTGTGGTGGTTTTTTCACGACAGGATTTGTCTATGGTAAAACCCCATTTAGCGTGTCATTGCTTTCTTAGGAGTTTTGGGCGATTACAAGTTTGCCAATTGAGTGCTAAAATATCTTGTCACGTAGGTAAATATTACTAAATTTTCATGCGTTTCTACTAACAGTAGCTTAAGCAGAACCATGTGGAATTTGCTCTTAAGAATTGTTAGTTTTGGCCACACTTGCAATAACAACTCGGCTAAATTGATTACCTTTCAGTTTTGCAGATCGAGGTAGCCAAGCATATAAATTCCTAGCGACTGTTTAAAACTTTTTTCGCAACAAGCAATTGTAGCGGTTTTGTATTTATCCTGTTGTATGCTCGCTAATCATGAGAAACTGCAGGTTCTTTATTTTTAGGGTTAATGCCAATGGTCTCGCTTCCATTCTGGTAAAAATGATGAAAGCTCTTTTGTAACATGTATATTCTATGTGTAACAGGTAGGCCATGTGTGTAAAAGGTTAATCACGAGTATAACAGGTGAATCAAATGTGCAACAGGTGAGCCAAATGTGTAACAGGTGAATCAAATGTGCAACAGGTGAGCCCAGTGTGTAATACAGGTGAATCAAATGTGGAAAGGGGTGAGAACAGTGCAACAGGTGAGAACAGTGTGACAGATGAGAACAGTGTAACAGGTGAGAACAGTGTAAGAGGTGAACCCAGTATATACATGGAACAGGTGAATCAAATGTGTAACAGGTGAGAACAGTGTGACAGGTGAGAACAGTGTGACAGGTGAGAACAGTGTGACAGGTGAGAACAGTGTAACAGGTGAGAACAGTGTGACAGGTGAGAACAGTGTGACAGGTGAGAACAGTGTGACAGGTGAGAACAGTGTAACAGGTGAGAACAGTGTGACAGGTGAGAACAGTGTGACAGGTGAGAACAGTGTGACAGGTGAGAACAGTGTGACAGGTGAGAACAGTGTGACAGGTGAGAACAGTGTGACAGGTGAGAACAGTGTGACAGGTGAGAACAGTGTGACAGGTGAGAACTGTGTAACAGGTGAGAACAGTGTGACAGGTGAGAACAGTGTGACAGGTGAGAACAGTGTAACAGGTGAGAACGGTGTGACAGGTGAGAACAGTGTGACAGGTGAGAACAGTGTAACAGGTGAGAACGGTGTGACAGGTGAGAACAGTGTGACAGGTGAGAACAGTGTGACAGTTGAGAACAGTGTAACAGGTGAGAACAGTGTAACAGGTGAGAACAGTGTGACAGGTGAGAACAGTGTGACAGGTGAGAACAGTGTGACAGGTGAGAACAGTGTGACAGGTGAGAACAGTGTGACAGGTGAGAACAGTGTGACAGGTGAGAACAGTGTGACAGGTGAGAACAGTGTGACAGGTGAGAACTGTGTAACAGGTGAGAACAGTGTGACAGGTGAGAACAGTGTGACAGGTGAGAACAGTGTAACAGGTGAGAACGGTGTGACAGGTGAGAACAGTGTGACAGGTGAGAACAGTGTAACAGGTGAGAACGGTGTGACAGGTGAGAACAGTGTGACAGGTGAGAACAGTGTGACAGTTGAGAACAGTGTAACAGGTGAGAACAGTGTAACAGGTGAGAACAGTGTAACAGGTGAGAACAGTGTAACAGGTGAGAACAGTGTGACAGGTGAGAACAGTGTACCCTGTAAAGCCTCAATGCAAACCCTATCTTTGTCAGCTCACCCCGCACTCCACCAGTTCCTCCAT
>NIVC01000157.1:145000-212500 GCA_002269645.1 Macrostomum lignano | reverse complement strand
TTTAAAATCTGAGCTTATTTAATGTTTGTTTGCCTGACAGCCGAAGTAAATGATATTTACAATGTTTGGGCTACATGGTAAATACATACATCATGCAGTACATGTCAGCAAGAGCTGCCATGGAAACTTCGATCGCTTCTTGAAAAATCGCGGGGCTTTATTTGTTTGTGGTGATTAGTAACTTTTTCTTTTTTGGAATAAAATCGATGAGAGCGCGGAAAGGTCATCATCGATCTGTTATTTTAATATTAAATACTTACATCAGTTACAGCTGGAATTCATGTCTATAACTGCTGCATTATTTACATGTACATTATGCATGCATATGTACATGTACGCAGTAGAGCTTTGCTTTGTTAAAACAGAAAAAAACCGTATAAATTTTTGCGCATATCTCAAAGTATCGAGGAAACGCGAAAAATAAAAAAATACAAACAAAATGACTTTTCAGTTTGCCCCTTTTTGTTATATTGCCATATGACCATATCTATCAATTATATAATCAGAGTACGTGCACGTACAGTTACATCGAAACGTACACTTTCGAAGAATTAACCAGGTGCGGTCTTCTAAATCATCGAAAGCTCTCTCGAAACTGGGTTTTTTCGGCTAGAAAAGGGCTCAAAACTAACTTGCCAATTAAGCATCTGTCTTTTGCTTTGAATTTCGAAGTCATAGCCGATTAAAGGGAAACTATGGCTTCGACTGTACCGTGGGACTCCGTGGCATAGCAGCCAGACGTGCTAAGGATTGCCCAGGCCTCTGCGAAGTCCCAAACCTGGATCCGTCGGCTGGCGCCCCGGAACATGATGATCGCGAGGCCCAACAGTATTGGCCCAGCTGTACCAAGTAGCAACCTCAGATTCGGCACTCTGATCTGCCGGCGGGAGCCCTTAAAGACTCTGGCGTCGCACCATGCCAGCACATGCTATAGTTAGCTCATGACCTGCAGCTGGACTGATTAGCTCGCTACAAGAGGTTTTTTCTATCCTTGGTTAAGCCAGCAGGTCTCCATGCTAAGGACTTTTGGAGCCAGCTCGTGAAACCGATTGTGCACATTGGCAGAGGACTATAACATGTAGCTCGACCTTCGACCTACCTGCACAGTGGCTTGCTGAATTTGGTTGTTTCGCGCGTACCCCCCCCCCCCCCTGCACCAAAGCTGCTCCTTCAGAGGAGGCACGAACGATCTTGACCTCCTTTGGTTAGGGAACTGGAGAAAGTGACAAACCGGGACACCCTATAGCTGCAGCTGATGCTCGAAGACCTACTAGCTAAACGCAGTTCCGCCGAAGCAGTGGACTCTATTGCTGGACCTTGGTGTCCGCTAACACCCTAAAGTTCTGCAACCTCGATCCCTTTAGCCTGCATGTCAACCCTAGCTCTACGAAACCTAAGCAGCGACATGTACGGGCGCTGTACCTAATACCACACAAGATCTGCTGGACTTCCCGCACTTGGCAGTGGTGTTGCCTTCACTGGCACGCTTGGCGATCACGTGAGTGCGAGCCTGCTAATACTGAAATATCTTATCCCGCTAAAAGGACAGGTCGGGAGCTTAGATGCATTTTTTACATGATGTATTCAAGGACCACTAGAAGTTACCGTTGTTACAACAGAAATAAATAGTATAATACGCGCTCATCAACGTGTATCATACATGCATTCGATCGCCAAAGAAAATATCTCAAAAAGTGCACACAACTAAGCAGTCTTGCAATTAAATTCTGGCCTCTAATATACACTGTACAGTAGTCTTTCTTTGAGCTTGTTAGTAGTTCACACATTAAAATTACAACTGTACACTACATGTACATGTATATAAACTTCATATAGTGGGGCGGCCCTTTGGTAAACTTGTTACGTAGTACTGTGTAACTTTATCACAGTCACAGGGAGGTCAAGTTCAGAATTATCCAGCTATTAAGCGAAGGGATACGCGAAACCCTGCTCAAGGAGAGCGACTCGGATACATAGATTTATTGGGCACGCTGGACGAGAGAGCCACCAGACTGGAGCAGGTGATGAGCAAGAACACGCCCGGCAAGTTCTCCTATGGTCTCCGCGGTTGACGACCGGCTGGTCCAACTCGAGCAGCAACTGGAGACACTGACAGCCGCCATGACAAGAGGTGCCCGCCTGCTCGCCTTAGTCTGGAGCCTAAAACATTTCAGGTCGTACATGTGTAACGTGAAGCACTTCACTGCGTTCATCGATCATCAGCCACTGAAGGGCCTGCTGCAGACTAAGGAACCTGAAGGGCGTCTGGCGCGCTGGCTTGACAC
This sequence comes from Macrostomum lignano, assembly GCA_002269645.1. Taxonomy (NCBI): domain Eukaryota; kingdom Metazoa; phylum Platyhelminthes; family Macrostomidae; genus Macrostomum; species Macrostomum lignano. The sequence goes on along the minus strand of NIVC01000157.1, from coordinate 210,215 downwards.
GACGCGCCGAAAAAATGGTTTGTAGTAGGGCAGAATTGACAGTTGGTAATGGCTATTCGTACGGTAGTCCAGCAATTCAACTTCACGCTCTGCTATCGGCCTGGTCAAGAGAATGTCGTCCCGGCCCATGCTGAGTCGAACCGCCACCACTCAACTCGACAGCAGCAGGGATCAAGACTTTCTGGAGGAACAGCAACGCGATGCACTTCTACAGAGTGTCTTCAAGGCGCTCGCCGAGGGACGCGAGCACCTGTCCAACAGCGGTCGGCAGAAGTTCGAGGAGTTTTTGGGCGACGGCGGAGTTAAGATCGGACCGCATGGCGCACTGGTCAGGCAAGGAAAGCCGGTCGTTCCGAGCCATCCGAGCCGAGTTCTTGGCCGACGCCCACGATGCAGCAGCTAACGGTCACCTCGGCGCGGACAGAACACCGCAGAAGTTGCGGGAGCGCTGCTGGTGGCAAAATATGCAGCATTATGCTCAGAACTGCGTCGCCAGCTGTGCAGCATGCCTTCGACGCAAGAACAATAGTCGACCTCAGCGAGCTCCTCTGCAGACTACAGCACAGCCGGCGCCGCGTGCAAATCGACATTAGGGGCCGTTGCCAAGGACACCTCGAAACAACAGCTACATTCTAAAGTATCTCCAAATGGATGGAAGCCTGTGCTATACCAAGTATCGCGGCCGAGCGAGTTGCTGATGTTTTGGTCCACCAAGTAACCCTACTTCACGGAGTTCCGGACACTATTCACAGTGACCAGGGCCGCCAATTTGAGAGCCAGCTGTTTCAGTCTCTGTGCCAGAAGCTCGGCATGCGAAAGACTCGAACGTCCCCGCTTCATCCGAGCGGCAACGGCCCTGGTAGAGCGCGGCAACCGCACTCTCGGTGACATGTTGGCGACGGTCGTAGTGGAGAGCCAGGACGACTGGGATGTACACCTGCCTTTGTCACATGGGCATTCAGCAGCTCTGCGCACTGTACGACTGTCTGTTTCCGCGTTTCAAGTGCTACAGGGGGGGCCACCAAGACTGCCGCTGGATGTCAAGCTGCCGCACATCAACAGCGGCGTTTCGGATACTCTGGAGTACGTCGAGGATGTTCAGAAGCGGCTGTTGCAGAGCCGGAGGCGCTTTCACCAGAAGCTTCAGAACGCGCAGACTGAGAGAAATGAATAATACAACAACGACGTGCGGTTTCAGCCCTTACAACCAAGGTGATCTGGTATGCTAAGCTGCAAGACGGTAAGGCCCGGTCGCTCCAAGACCCGCTGGACGGGGCGGCCAACGTCGTACTCAAGGCTGCTGGGTGAGGTCAACTATCAATTGCGGCTGCATTGCACCTGGCCCAGAGGTTCGGCGGCGTGGCAAGCTCGTGGTGCACCATGACCGCTTCAAGCTGTTCGTGGAGCGGCGCGGCTCTCTGCAACTGACCGATGAGCAGCAGCCGGCTCCGGCTACCAGCACCAGTCCAATGGCGACCACGGCGGCGACGCCGAAGCTGCGATCGACCCGGTCGTCCCACCAGCGCAAAAGACGTTCGGCACGACAGCGGAGGCCTCCTAATTTCGTCCGCCCTACACAGTAACCTTTTTTGTACTTTTTCGAATTTTTGTGTGCCTCCTGCAGCGAAGCATGCCCCAACAAGAATCCAGTAATCAATTCAAACCAGTAAGCCCAAAGTTTGGTATGAATTCGAATTGATATTGGGCAACTTTAATACAGTGCAGCATACGTACGTACAGCTAATATTAATATACATGTGTTGTATTTTCTGCTTCCGTCCGTGCGGACCGCAGACGGGTTGATCAGGGGTTCGGGTACTGGACTGCCCAGAGCTTGCCGGGTGGGATAGGCGAGAGAGTGGTTACCCCCGAGGCGTACGGACACTTCGAGGTGGGAGTGGAGAGGCTGGGAGCGTACAGACACTCGGCCAGCCCCACGGAGAGAGGGAGATGCAGATGAGGAGGCTGTGAGCAGGTAGCCACTCAGCAGCAGCAGAGGGAGCACAGGTCTGGAGGCGTACAGACACTTCGCAGACCCGAAGCTGGAAGACGGTGGCGAAAGAAGTGTATAATGGAGACGGGACAAATTAACGAAAGCAAACACTGTCTTACCGCGGGTGGGATCACTTGTCGCGCTCATGCAGGCGTGACCTCTAATATTCTATTCTGCTCAAGCACAAAGTTCGTAGTGGTAGAGGGAGAGCAGGGAGGGCGAGAGCCAGGCGAGGGCCGCGCGCGCACATAAACACTGGGTGAGCACTGAACAGGGAACTGAGGTGGGTGGGCTTAGCCACGCAGGGCTGGGGGGGGTGGGGGCAAAACTCACAGAGTTGAAGGGCAAGAGAGAAGAAAGGGAAGGCTAGCCAATCAGGTGCCTCCGCGGCGAGACACATGATTGGACCAGCCCACACGAGAGAGAGATGAAAAGACGCCAGTCAATAAAAATGGGGGTAAATGAAAATGAGAAAAAAAATAATTGGCAGCTTTAGACTGAGGGGCAAGCCAGAAAAAGCCAGTGGCAGGGAGAGGGGGGCGGAGAGCGCAGGGGTCGGGGCACGGGCATTGTGAGGCGCAGCTCACAACACATGTACCACCATGCAGTGACAAACAAACAGTTTTCAATATAAAACAAATTTGAAGTTAAAACGATCTTAAAGCAAACTTTTAAATTTTCGTTTAGCAATACATGGGATAGATGCTGATTGCTGAGTTTAAAGTTTTGATTTTGACATTTGATGGTATCTCTAAATGTTCCGGTTTTTATTGGAGTTGTTTTCAACAAATATAACCTTGTTGTCTAATAATTTCTAGAACAGAAATTTTTAGTAGCTTAGTAATTTTAAGTTTAAAGGTTAGCTAGCAAAAGGTCATTGTTTTACTAAGGTAATTTGTTAAACCAGAGGGCAAAAATTAACTTACTGAAATATAAGATTTTTATTCTCTTCAAAGGTTCGTTCTATCTAGTTTTGGATGTGAAAGGATACCTCTGCGGCTCTAAGTTAACCCCGTGCGTCCTAAGTCCTAATGCCTAGTCTTTAAGTTTCAGGCTATACATTTTACTGGCGCGATTAGTGTATAGTTCTCTGATTGTGTTAAATTTTTATTCACCTGTGACCTTGTCCTAACTCCTAGCGAGTCGCGACAAATTGTAAACACTTGTTGAACGGATATTTTAGTATTAGACCAGTATTTTTATTTTTAACATAAATTTGAATATGTCTATTTTAAACTAAATTGTAGCTACAAAACCTGAATGTCAATGAAGATGTATCAGAATCGCCCGCCTGTAAGTTTTAGTTTATTGAATTGTTTATCTACTTCTATATTAGACAAGCATTTGCATGTGCAATAGACAATAATTCATGCCAAGTTAGCATTGTTTTCTAAGACAATGTAATATTCCTATTTAAAGTACATCTAACATGCTGTAAACTTTAATTTTAATTAGGCCTATGATTAAATATGCAAGGTCTATTTTAAAAACCAATAAAAAGGGTCTATATATATACGAAGAGCTTGCGTGCACGGCAGCCGTTCACGTAAGCTCAGAATTGCGTGCACTGCATGGCGGCTATCTACCTAGTGCTTTATTTGCATGTATGGCAGCCGTTCATCAAGTGTTGAAATTGCGTGCACGGCAGCCGGTAAATGGCCAGGACTGGCCAGCATGGAATTCTTGCATCTGGCATATAAAACGGAAAATTGCGACTTTTTTTCGGTGCGCAATTCCATATTGAACCAAACGCAATTTTACAATCTTAAACAAAATTTAGTGGTGCAATTTTTAGCATTACCAATTGTCAAAATAATGTTTTGCGATAGTGTTATACTTGCATTTTTTGACAACTCGTTACAATAAATATTAAACTGATTATCTTTGTTTTTTTAAGTAGAGAATTTTACGTTTTGTAGGAATTCTAGATTTAATACAGTAAAGTCAGTAATTTATAAATTTAAACTGTGTAAATAGTCGCAAAATAATTCGCAATTTTTGTCGCATTTTTAGCAGCCTGTACAGGTGCGCAATTTTTTTTGCATTGCACAATTTTTCGCAATTTTTTTCCTGAACACAAAAACGCGTTGCAATTTTCGTGCAAAAATTCCATCCTGGAGGACTGGGGCCCTTAAATTAAACAATAACTAATTAAAAAGTTATTGTTACAATATTGTTTTATGTTTTATCCCACGTACACCATGTACACCCAATGTAATCTTAATTCATTGCTTTTTTGTTAATTTGAATATTATTCGAATAGCTATGACTTACTGTATAGGCCTATAAGATACAGCTCTGCCGTGCACGCAATTCTGAGCTTACGTGAACGGCTGCCGTGCACGCAAGCTCTTCAATATATATATTATATAAATAAGAAATCAATTAAAACTAAAATTAAATACCAAAATTAAAAGTAGGTGCTAATCTGAAGATAAAATATCTAAATAAAAAATTAAATATCTAAGTATTAATAATAAATATTTTGTTAACTTGATTTATATAAAATTAAAATTTTGTGATTTTTTTCCATATGTGTATGTTACTAAAAAGTGGCAACAGGTAAAAAAGAAAAGGATAATAAAGTAATGTTGATGAAAATAGATAGAAAAGACAATAAATTTTGCTTATTATAAGTTTGAAAAAAAATTGTATAAAAAGTATAAATAGTTATTTCTAATAATAAATCTAGTGTATATTTTGATATAGAATTTTTCATAGAATTTGATTCTATTATTTTTTCACTTTTTAGTCCCCAATTTTACCCACATAGTAGTCTAAACATGACCCCTCTCCAACAATATATATGCGTAACCATATAATAGCAAATGGACTTTCTTCTTTTTTCATTTGTTTTATTATCTAAAATGGCATAGCATATAAACATAAGAAAACAATGATTTTCCTATTGAAATTAATTTTAGAAACCTGCAGATGTATGCTTTAAAATAGAGTCAAATTATTTTACCATAGTACCTTATCACCTTATTAGAGATATTGCAATAAATAATTATCTATTAAATTTAAAATATGCTAACTTTCCAAAATCAAAATTGAAATTTTCCAAAATCAAAATTTAGAAAAACAAAGTTTAGTATGACCAACACTCACTTTTTTACTTTCTATTTACTCTTTATGCAAAACAAAGTATGTTAATATAACAGAAATTATTTTTTAGTCACTTTTTAAACATTTACAAAATTTTGATTTCTGAATTTTTTCAAAATTGAAATTTGCTCTTAAAATTCCAATTATAAGAAAATTGAAATAAAAATTTTGGAACTTCTCTATCCAAGCATTATAAATGACAGGTGTACAGGCCCCTTCCAAAGAGGTATAAGGCCCCTTTCCATGTATATTTATTTGCTAGAGTAGCAGCCAGCAGGAAAGGGCAACACATGCGCAAGTGTGCAATGCACTTTAGAAAAATATATCAAAAGTGTGCTACACACTGTCTACAGTTTTACAACTTTTCCTTATAGGGATGATCTTATTACTAGATCTTCCTATAACTCCAATACTGATAATAGTGGTTTGGGTAAATGGCAGGAATAAATACCTTGTCATCTAATTAGTATTCCTTTTCCAACTTGGAGTAGGCCTATTAATTAGATGTGCATTTTTGCAATTTACCTTGGCTATGCCCCTTGCCAGACTGCTAGATTGGCTTGGTGTTGCACCTAGATGATCTATATAAAGACAAAAATGGAAGAATTTTGGTTTGAGGATTAAAAATTCCATTTATGGCACCTTATTATTTTGAGAATACAAAAAAAACTATCAATTATATTGTGCAAACAGTCTTAAAAGTCAGGCGCAAATTTGCACTTGGCATGAATTTGATTGTCATAGGCGCAAATATACAAATTCTATAGATATGGCCCAAGTTTCTTTGTCTATCAGAGGTGCAAATTTGGAAGTACAATTTCCTCTTTTGCCCATACACGCAATATGTTTTGCTGCTTGGTTCTACCTGACTATAAGTTCTGTGTTGCACTCTCTAATATAGTGGATCCCAAATCTTTATATTTATATTATTTTTTAGTTTCTTAGTCATGATCTGCAAGCAAATTGCAGCTAAATTTATGTTGATGTTTGCGAATTCAATTATTTTGTTGGAAGATAATATTGATATACACCTAGGCAGTAGCAAATGCAAGGGAGGAGGCTTTGCTGGCTGGACCCCCCATTTCCCCCAGAAAAGCCATTTTTGTAGGCACACAAACCCCTAAAAAGGTCATTGAAAATGTCTATATAAAAAAGTCATTTGGTGCGCAGACTTTTTAAGTTAAGCTCCTGGTTCCCCCACTGCAACTTATGCTAGGTTTTATAATAGAAAACTCATAGGCATGAAAAAGGCTTTTATTATAAATGATTTTTATTATATTACCAATTCCAGAATCAGAATCGGTTCAAATCTTCCAAGAAAAATAGCAATATAACTTTAATTCTATTGAATGTTTGACTGCCTTAACCACCTCACTTAGCAAAATTTCTCTCTTCTTGGCAATTGTCATTAGATAATAAAAACTTTATAGCATGTATCTCCCTCTAGTTATGGAGACAAAAAGTTATATTTCACAAATTGGTTCTGGTTCTGGAACCAGAACAAGCAATATGAAAAGGCCCAAAATTTACACAAGGCACAAAAAATTTCATGCCCCCTGCACCAAACACTGTTTGCAAAAGAATCTACAAGAAAAATGCTAAAAAAGACATATTAGGCATAAAAATCCACTGGATTGTTCAAAAGTTATGTCATCTATAACTTGGAAAATCAGACTTTTTGAAGAAAAATGATCATAGTACCTTATAAGAAAAATGCATTGTGCCTTGTGGAAATATAAAAAAATATGACACTAAAATTCTATAACTTGCTAATTTTTTATTATTTGACCAAAATTCAAAAGTGAGATGGCTTTTTACTTATACAAACAAGATCTATCATACTATATAATAAAAAATAAAAATTCAGAAGTTTCAAGATCTCATTGGAGCCCCTATAATGGAGTCATTTTATTTGCCACAAAACATTGAAAACAATATAAGTATTTATATGTATATAGTGTTAAAAGAAAATATCTAAATAAGACTAGATTATATATCTTAAAAAAAATTTAATAATGAAAAAACTCAAACTTATTCCATTAAAAGTATAAATATATCTAAAATATATTTTGCCAAAGGACCTAACCAAATGTCAACTTGACCTATATACTAACTAACTAACTAAATAAGGGTTTTCTTAGTATTTATATTTTCAATGAATCAATGAATGATAATTTTGAGAAATTCTTAAAAGCAAAAATATCCTAATATTTGCATTTCTATAAATCTAGTTTTTAATCAATATTTGTATAAATGTTTGTATAGGGGCACTATGAACCTTAGCAAATTTTAAACAACATTGTCACATAATCTAGAGCAGGCACACACTCGCACAGGTGTGTATAGCAGACCTAATTTTATTTATTGTTAGACATGTACATTTTTGCACTGTGCCTTAGGGGTTACCCCTTAAGGGCATTAATAGCACAATGAGAGCCAATTTTCAAAGATAAGAAATAACAAGATGTAAATTAATTACCATATGCAATGTAGACTGCAAGAGCAGCTATGCTCAATTGTTGAGAGTTTAAGTTTAAATTAATAAATTTATTTGTTACAAACCACGCCATAGCCTGGGCAGCAGCAGTTCAAGTTCACCGTGGCGGAGCATCTGGACCGCATCAAAGAGGAATTCGGTCTGATGAACTCCCAGTGCCACAGCCTCAAAGTTGAATATGAGAAGCTGCATCAGGAGAAGAACGAGATGCAGCGGCAGTGCGTGATGTACTACGAGATGTCCTATGGGCTGAATGTGGAAATGCACAAGCAGACTGAGATTGCCAAACGTTTGAATGCGATTCTGGCCCAGGTGATCCCGTTCCTGTCTCAGGAGCACCAGCAGCAGGTAAATGATTTTTTTGGTTCATTGTTCACATTGTTCCTAACAACTCTAAATAAAACTCGAACAACTAGTGTATACTGCACTGTGTACATCAGATTTTTAGTGTATACTGCACAGTGTACATCAGATTCTTAGTGTATACTGTACAGTGTACATCAGATTCTTAGTGTATACTGTACAGTGTACATCAGATTCTTAGTGTATACTGTACAGTGTACATCAGATTCTTAGTGTATACTGTACAGTGTACATCAGATTCTTAGTGTATACTGTACAGTGTACATCAGATTCTTAGTGTATACTGTACAGTGGACATCAGATTCTCAGTGTATACTGTACAGTGTACATCAGATTCTCAGTGTATACTGTACTGTGTACATCAGATTCTTAGTGTATACTGTACAGTGTACATCAGATTCTTAGTGTATACTGTACAGTGTACATCAGATTCTTAGTGTATACTGTACAGTGTACATCAGATTCTTAGTGTATACTGTACTGTGTACATCAGATTCTCAGTGTATACTGCACAGTGTACATCAGATTCTTAGTGTATACTGTTCAGTGTACATCAGATTCTCAGTGTATACTGTACTGTGTACATCAGATTCTCAGTGTATACTGCACAGTGTACTTCAGATTCTCAGTGTATACTGCACAGTGTACATCAGATTCTTAGTGTATACTGTTCAGTGTACATCAGATTCTCAGTGTATACTGCACAGTGTACTTCAGATTCTCAGTGTATACTGTACTGTGTACATCATATTCTTAGTGTATACTGTACAGTGTACATCAGATTCTCAGTGTATACTGTACTGTGTACATCATATTCTTAGTGTATGCTGTACAGTTTACACCAGATTTTTTGTGTATACTGTACATTCCAGACCAGGTGGCCCCGATGACTTTATATTGAAATTATTTCAATGGCGCTAAAACCTGTTTTGAAAATTTGTCATCGTAGCCATGGGATTTCCGCGGAATTTCCATGTAATTTCCATCAGCCTCCAGCTATGGTATCAATAAATGTTTTTTTAATCCCTCGCAGGTAGTGGCAGCTGTGGAGCGAGCCAAGCAGGTCACAGTGCAGGAGCTCAACGCCATCATTGCCCAGACCGAGGAGAGCAAGGCCTACCCCAAGTTTCCTAACGGTGGCCTTGGCGGCGGCAGCGGAGGAGCTGGCGGCAGCGGCGGTGGCGGCGGAGCTGGCGGCCTTCTAGCGGCCGGCGGCGGCGGCGGGCCCGGTGGCGGCATCCCGCCAGAACAGATGGATTTCTACAAGCAGCTGCAGGCCGCTCACATGGCCGCCGCGGCAGCCGCAGCCTCCGGCGCTCATCATCATCAGCCGCCGCTGCCGCCCCCGCAACAGCAGCAGCCGCCGCCGCACCTGGCCGCCGCTGCCGCTGCCGCCGCCGCTGCCGCCCACGGCCTGCCGCCGACCTCCATCGCTGCCAGCTTGTTCGGCTTTGCCGCCTCTGGCATGCCGATGCCGCAGCACCTCGCCGCCGCAGCTGCTGCCGCGGCCGCCGCTGCCGCCTCGTCGTCGGCATCTTCGTCGGCTGGCGGAGGCGCCGTTGGCAGTTCCGCTGGCAAGCTGGAATCCGCTAGTGAGCGAGGTGATTTTCTGCCTAATTTATCTAGCAAAAATTCCCCAGTTTATTTAGTGAGAAATTCCCCAATTTATCTAGCAATAATTCCCCAGTTTATTTAGTGAGAAATTCCCCAATTTATCTAGCAATAATTCCCCAGTTTATTTAGTGAGAAATCCCCAGTTTATTTAGTGAGAAATCCCCAATTTATTTAGTGAGAAACTCCGATTTATCTAGTGAGAAATTCCCTAATTTATCTAGTGAGATATTCTCCAGGTAATCTAGTGTGAAATTTCCCAGGTAATCTAGTGAGAAATTCCCCAGGTAATCTAGCGAGAAATTCCCCAGGTAATCAAGTGAGAAATTCCCTAATTTATCTAGTGAGATATTCTCCAGGTAATCTAGTGTGAAATTTCCCAGGTAATCTAGTGAGAAATTCCCCAGGTAATCTAGCGAGAAATTCCCCAGGTAATCTAGTGAGAAATTCCCTAATTTATCTAGTGAGATATTCCCCAGGTAATCTAGTCAGAAATTCCCCAGGTAATCTAGTGAGATATTCCCCAGGTAATCTAGTCAGAAATTCCCCAGGTAATCTAGTGAGAAATTCCCCATGTAATCTAGCGAGAAATTCCCCAATCTATCTAGTGCCAAATTCAATGCTCATTCAGTTTTACAATGCTAATTTACACTCGCCATTAAACCTTCTACCCCAATTTCAGGTGACGACAGACACGTAAGTGCAGGCTTATGGCCCCCTTGTGTTAAGCTTGACTTCATTTTATAACTGCAAGTTTTTAGCATTGATGGCTGCACTGTAGGAATATCGATTGCCTGTCAGTCAGCCATTGTACTTTTAATGCGTCTGAGTGAGCCAAACTCACTGTCGAAAAAGCAAACAGAACCACTTCTTAGCAGTTGCTATTAGCAATGATATGCCTGTGAAAGTGAACTGGAGAATTTTGTCTGCTTTGGTTTTAAGTTGTCACTGTCTGTGCTGCAGCTGTATGCAACTAAAGCTAACTAAAGCTATGTACTGCGCTTCTGATTGTTAATTCCAATTTGACAATAATTCTCAGTATCTCAGCATTACAATCATCCACAAACACACAGAATATCCCCATAAACACGCAGTGTCCCCATAAACACGCAGTGTCCCCATAAACACAGTGTCCCCATAAACACACTGTGTCCCCATAAACACACAGAGTATCCCCATTAACACACAGAATATCCCCATAAACACACAGTGTCCCCATAAACACAGTGTCCCCATAAACACACTGTGTCCCCATAAACACACAGAGTATCCCATAAACACACATAGTATCCTCATTAACACACAGAGTATCCCATAAACACACAGAGTATCCCCATAAACACACAGAGTATCCCCATTAACACACATAGTATCCCATAAACACACAGAGTATCCTCATTAACACACAGAGTATCCCATAAACACACAGAGTATCCCATAAACACACAGAGTATCCTCATTAACACACAGAGTATCCCCATAAACACACATAGTATCCCATAAACACACAGAGTATCCCCATAAACACACAGAGTATCCCCATAAACACACAGAGTATCCCCATAAACACACAGAGTATCCCCAAAAACACACAGAGTATCCCATAAACACACAGAGTATCCCCATAAACACACAGAGTATCCCCATAAACACACATAGTATCCCCATAAACACACAGAGTATCCCCATTAACACACAGAATATCCCCATAAACACACAGTATATCCCCATAAACACACAGTGTCCCCATAAACACAGTGTCCCCATAAACACACTGTGTCCCCATAAACACACAGAGTATCCCATAAACACACATAGTATCCTCATTAACACACAGAGTATCCCATAAACACACAGAGTATCCCCATAAACACACAGAGTATCCCCATTAACACACATAGTATCCCATAAACACACAGAGTATCCTCATTAACACACAGAGTATCCCATAAACACACAGAGTATCCCATAAACACACAGAGTATCCTCATTAACACACAGAGTATCCCCATAAACACACATAGTATCCCATAAACACACAGAGTATCCCCATAAACACACAGAGTATCCCCATAAACACACAGAGTATCCCCATAAACACACAGAGTATCCCCAAAAACACACAGAGTATCCCATAAACACACAGAGTATCCCCATAAACACACAGAGTATCCCCATAAACACACAGAGTATCCCCATAAACACACAGAGTGTCCCCATAAACACACAGAGTATCCCATAAACACACAGAGTATCCCATAAACACACAGAGTATCCCCATAAACACACAGAGTATCCCCATAAACACACAGTGTCCCCATAAACACACAGAGTATCCCCATTAACACACAGAATATCCCCATAAACACACAGTGTCCCCATAAACACAGTGTCCCCATAAACACACTGTGTCCCCATAAACACACAGAGTATCCCATAAACACACATAGTATCCTCATTAACACACAGAGTATCCCATAAACACACAGAGTATCCCCATAAACACACAGAGTATCCCCATTAACACACATAGTATCCCATAAACACACAGAGTATCCTCATTAACACACAGAGTATCCCATAAACACACAGAGTATCCCATAAACACACAGAGTATCCTCATTAACACACAGAGTATCCCCATAAACACACATAGTATCCCATAAACACACAGAGTATCCCCATAAACACACAGAGTATCCCCATAAACACACAGAGTATCCCCATAAACACACAGAGTATCCCCAAAAACACACAGAGTATCCCATAAACACACAGAGTATCCCCATAAACACACAGAGTATCCCCATAAACACACAGAGTATCCCCATAAACACACAGAGTGTCCCCATAAACACACAGAGTATCCCATAAACACACATAGTATCCCATAAACACACAGAGTATCCCATAAACACACAGAGTATCCTCATTAACACACAGAGTATCCCATAAACACACAGAGTATCCCATAAACACACAGAGTATCCTCATTAACACACAGAGTATCCCATAAACACACAGAGTATCCCATAAACACACAGAGTATCCCCATAAACACACAGAGTATCCCCAAAAACACACAGAGTATCCCATAAACACACAGAGTATCCTCATTAACACACAGAGTATCCTCATTAACACACAGAGTATCCCCATAAACACACAGAGTATCCCATAAACACACAGAGTATCCTCATTAACACACAGAGTATCCCATAAACACACAGAGTATCCCCATAAACACACAGAGTATCCCCATAAACACACAGAGTATCCCCATAAACACACAGAGTATCCCATAAACACACAGAGTATCCTCATTAACACACAGAGTATCCCATAAACACACAGAGTATCCCCATAAACACACAGAGTATCCCCAAAAACACACAGAGTATCCCATAAACACACAGAGTATCCTCATTAACACACATAGTATCCCATAAACACACAGAGTATCCTCATAAACACACAGAGTATCCTCATTAACACACAGAGTATCCCATAAACACACAGAGTATCCTCATTAACACACAGAGTATCCCCATAAACACACAGAGTATCCCCATAAACACACAGAGTATCCCATAAACACACAGAGTATCCCCATAAACACACAGAGTATCCCATAAACACACAGAGTATCCCCATAAACACACAGAGTATCCCCATAAACACACAGAGTATCCCCATAAACACACAGAGTATCCCCATAAACACACAGAGTATCCCCATAAACACACAGAGTATCCCATAAACACACAGAGTATCCCCATAAACACACAGAGTATCCCCATAAACACACAGAGTATCCCATAAACACACAGAGTATCCCCATAAACACACAGAGTATCCCCATAAACACACAGAGTATCCCCCTAAACACACAGAGTATCCCCATAAACACACATAGTATCCCATAAACACACAGAGTATCCCCATAAACACACAGAGTATCCCATAAACACACAGAGTATTCCATAAACACAGAGTATCCCATAAACACACAGAGTATCCCATAAACACACAGAGTATCCCATAAACACACAGAGTATCCCATAAACACACAGAGTATCCCATAAACACACAGAGTATCCCATAAACACACAGAGTATCCCATAAACACACAGAGTATCCCATAAACACACAGAGTATCCCATAAACACACAGAGTATCCCATAAACACACAGAGTATCCCATAAACACACAGAGTATCCCCATAAAAACACCCGCAGCGCCGCGCCTCAGTCTCCCCTATGAGTCGAGGCCGGTCTCCCGCCGACAACGGTGAGAAACGACGCAAATTCGACAACACATCGACGTCCACGCCGAACTCCGCTGCCGCAGCCGCTGCTGCTGCCGCCGCAGCGGCGGCCGCTGCCGACGACGACGACTCCAAGGACAACGAAGACATTGTTGTGGACGACAATAACGATGTTAGAACTGCAGTTCTTTAATATTGCCTTCACACTTCCTTGAAGTCCTTCAGTGGGTCACCGCTGCCATCACAGTCTCCTTGAAGTCCTTCAGTGGGTCACCGCTGCCATCACAATCTCCTTGAAGTCCGTCAGTGGGTCACCGCTGCCATCACAATCTCCTTGAAGTCCGTCAGTGGGTCACCGCTGCCACCACAGTCTCCTTGAAGTCCGTCAGTGGGTCACCGCTGCCATCACAATCTCCTTGAAGTCCGTCAGTGGGTCACCGTTGCCATCAGCCATCACGATCTCCTTGAAGTCCGTCAGTGGGTCACCGCTGCCATCACAGTCTCCTTAAAGTCCTTCAGTGGGTCACCGCTGCCATCACAGTCTCCTTAAATTCCTTCAGTGGGTCACCGCTGCCATCACAGTCTCCTTGAAGTCCTTCAGTGGGTCACCGCTGCCATCACAATCTCCTTCTTGAAGTTCTTCAGTGGAATAACAAGCCCATAATGGCCAACCCCCACCCCAGGACAGAGTAACACAGTAACAATTAAGCCAGAACATAGCAACATAGTCGCCAGATTTTATAATAATAACCTTCATTGCCCGCCCAGGACTCCGGCCCTCTGAATGGAGACGGCGGCTCCGCGTCAGCTGCCAGCCCGAAGAACTCGGCCAATGGTGGGGCCGGCAGTAATGGCAGCGAATTCTCGGCTAGAGCCGGAGGCAAGCAGCCGAACCCGGGTAGAAGTCAGTCTGCATCAGCTGGCGCTGCTTCTGGCTCCGCTAGCAGATCAGCCAAGCTGCCCATTGGTGAGCGCTCGGGCAAGGAAATAGGCGCGCTGATTTCCAATCCAGATACTTCGGTTTGGAAGTCCTTGACAGAAAATTTGCGAAGACTTGAGTTCCCAGTCCAGATACTAGTGCCTAGGTATCCATGATAAGCTACTGTATAGCAGTCTATGGGCATCTATCAGTTTCCAGTCCAGATACTAGTGCCTAGGTATCCATGATAAGCTACTGTATAGCAGTCTATGGGCATCTATCAGTTTCCAGTCCAGATACTAGTGCCTAGGTATCCATGATAAGCTACTGTATAGCAGTCTATGGGCATCTATCAGTTTCCAGTCTAGTGTCTAGGTATCTATGATAAGCTACTGTATAGCAGTCTATGGACATCTATCAGTTTCCAGTCCAGATACTAGTGCCTAGGTATCCATGATAAGCTACTGTATAGCAGTCTATGGGCATCTATCAGTTTCCAGTCCAGATACTAGTGCCTAGGTATCCATGATAAGCTACTGTATAGCAGTCTATGGGCATCTATCAGTTTCCAGTCCAGATACTAGTGCCTAGGTATCCATGATAAGCTACTGTATAGCAGTCTATGGGCATCTATCAGTTTCCAGTCCAGATACTAGTGCCTAGGTATCCATGATAAGCTACTGTATAGCAGTCTATGGGCATCTATCAGTTTCCAGTCCAGATACTAGTGCCTAGGTATCCATGATAAGCTACTGTATAGCAGTCTATGGGCATCTATCAGTTTCCAGTCTAGTGTCTAGGTATCTATGATAAGCTACTGTATAGCAGTCTATGGACATCTATCAGTTTCCAGTCCAGATACTAGTGCCTAGGTATCCATGATAAGCTACTGTATAGCAGTCTATGGGCATCTATCAGTTTCCAGTCCAGATACTAGTGCCTAGGTATCCATGATAAGCTACTGTATAGCAGTCTATGGGCATCTATCAGTTTCCAATCCAGTTGCTTAGTGCCTAGGTATCCATGCCGATTGTTATTCTGTTATTTCTGTTTCTACTGGAGTCTAATTGTTAATTTACTTTCTCGGCCAATTGTTACGCAAAGCTCCTCTGGCGCCGGAAAATGCCCTAGCTGTTATATTGCGACAAAATATTGCTTTGTTGCGGGCCTCTTCTTCATATTTCTTTTAATCTTCGCCATCTCTCTCTCATCCGAGTCTGCTCCGCCTCTGTCTGCTGCTATTGCCTCTGCAAAGCTGCGGGTTGTCGGGGTTTTTTTCTGTCTGCTTGCCCCCCCCCCCAATCCCACTGGGGATCCGCACCCTCAGCTTCCCCGACCGCCGCACCAATCCTCCTTACTTTCTTTCGCCTCCCAGCCACCCCCCTCCTTCAAGCCCCGGAGGCTCTCGCCAATCTCTGAATGAATGAGGCTCTCTACGTTGTCGCTCTTTATAGATAGAGAGACGATGGAGGCTCTCTCTCTCATGCAAGGCAGTTGGGGATTGGGGAGAATTCTGTGTATTCTCTCAACCCTAAGCAGCACAATATGTCCGGGCGAATAACTCCGGCAACGTAGAGAGCCTTATAAAATCGTCAATTGCCAACTAAAGGGAAGAGATTGGGAGTGTGGAGCGCTTTGCCTAGCAGTTTGTTGAACGTTAAGAGCCTCAACAGCCGCATCCCTCGATCCTTGCTAGTGGGACCTTTTACTAGTAGTATAAACTGCTTTTTTAGCTCTCTTCCCCCAGCTCAATGTTCTGCTTCGCATATCCATTCTTGCCTGGCTAAGGGAGGGTGGGGAGGCGAGTTAGAAGGGGAAAACGAAAGCGATGAGGAACAGAAGCTGGAGGCTGGGGAAGATCTGGAGCGGGCCGAAGCTTGTGTTGTGGGTATGTGCTGAAAATTGAGAGTAAGGCAGAAAAACTGCAGAGACTGCTAAGCCCGTTGCTTTTGCTCCATGCTGCATTTTCAGTTCAGCATAGAAGCCTCACTTGCATCCCTGTTGATTATTTGTCTGCTTTGCGTCATTATAAATACTCGCCTTTTGAATACTTGTAACTGCGAATCCTCACAATCATCCATCCAGACCCACTTTTGTGTTTTGCTTTAAGGTCTTTTTGGTGAATAAATAGATAGATAGATGATAGATAGATAGATAGATAGATGGATAGATAGATAGATAGATAGATGGATAGATAGATAGATAGATAGATAGATGGATAGATAGATAGATGATAGATAGATAGATGATAGATAGATAGATAGATGATAGATAGATAGATAGATACATAGATAGATGATAGATAGATAGATGATAGATGATAGATGATAGATATATGATAGATGGATAGATGGATAGATAGATAGATAGATAGATAGATAGATGGATAGATAGATAGATAGATAGATAGATAGACAGATGATAGATAGATAGATAGATAGATAGATGATAGATAGATAGATAGATAGATAGATAGATAGATAGATAGATAGATAGATGGATAGATAGATAGATAGATAGATAGATATATTAGATAGATAGATAGATAGATAGATAGATATATTAGATAGATAGATAGATAGATAGATAGATAGATAGATAGATAGATAGATAGATAGATAGATAGATAGATAGATAGATAGATAGATAGATATATTAGATAGATAGATAGATAGATAGATAGATGATAGATGATAGATAGATAGATGATAGATATATGATAGATGGATAGATAGATAGATAGATAGATAGATAGATAGATAGATAGATAGATAGATAGATAGATAGATAGATAGATGGATAGATATATAGATGATAGATAGATAGATAGATAGATAGATAGATAGATATATTAGATAGATAGATAGATAGATAGATAGATAGATAGATAGATAGATAGATAGATAGATAGATAGAAAGATAGAAAGATAGATAGATGATAAATAGATGGATAGATAGATGGATATATAGATAGATAGATAGATAGATAGATAGATAGATAGATAAGATGCAAAGATAGACAGAGTGAAGAGTTAATTTTCACATTAAACATTCTGAGCACAAATAGAAGCGGAGATGGGGGAGACACCCATTGTCGGGTCAGATATGAGTAAGTCTGTGTGCTTGCCGCCTCTTAAACCACAGCCTCTCAGTTTTGAGTAGGCCTCTTTCTCTTTACTCCTCTCCCCCAGCTCCGCATGCCGTCTTCATCTCCCAGCCTCCGCTCTCCATCGACTCATCCGGTTTTGCCCTCCCCTCTCCCTCGCACGGCATCATTTTTGGCAAAACTTCTTCCACACCCGCCAGCCCCTCCGCTGCCTTTCTCTGCTCAGCAGCTGAGCATGGGGAGCAGAAAACATTCACAGGAAAACGCTGCTAAAGTCCTCCTCAAAACTCTCTTTGGCTGACCTGACTTCCCATGCCTCGTGCCCTCATCCCCGCTAAATGCTTTTTTTTCATTCTTATGTTCCCATCGGCTGAGCAAAGAGTGCGCACGCACTGATGCACTGCTATTCTCGAAATTGCCCTTCTCATGCTGTTCTAGCCTTGCTCTAAATGCACCTGTCCATTGTGAGATTGCGTATTAAGAGATGGACTAAGAAAACCGTTAATTAGACAGGTGTTGTGGATTTGAATTATGTAAATTTATTATTATGCTTTCTTTGTTGACTACTTACTTAGTAGAGTTGGCAGGATTTTATGTGAGAAAATAATGAAGAAAGTTTAATTTCAAATTGCTTTTTTTCCAGATCTCAGTCCCGGTTTTCTACCTGGCGTTCCGCCGCCACCGCCGCTAGGAATGCCAAATCCATTCCCCCGCTCCCTGCCGCAGGTGAGTCTTGCTTCTCAGTTATTAGAATTTGTATTTTATGTGCCGAAATCATTCGAATTTCTCATAGCTATGATTTATGATCAATTCTGCCTACATGCAATCAGGTCCCGCTGGACCCTGCCGCTCTGATGAGGAGTCACATGACTGGCAAGCCGTGAGTCAATCATTTTTTGTGTCTGTGTACGAGAAGAGCAGCTTGGAAGGTAGGTAACAAGAATCGCCAAGACTGAAATTCATAGTCCAGAAGTCGTGTTTGCGCTTAACTTTCTACTAACTCAAGTAGACTAAATAGAGTTGTTAATATAAAATGCGAAATGTGATTCAAAGGGTCTACGACAATTGACTGCCGAGCAATTTGACTGCGGACAAAATGTAACTTGCATTTTTTCTCATGTAAAAAGCCTTGGATGCCAGCCTTGCATAAACACGATCAGAGCCAGGAGTGTTTTTTAGGCAATCATTTTTGGCAGTCATTTTGTCGCCAGTCAAATTGCCGCAGTAAAATGTACCGCAGTCATTTTGTCCGCAGTCATTTTGTCCGCGGTCATTTTGTCCGCAGTCATTTTGTCCGCAGTCATTTTGTCCGCAGTCATTTTGTCCGCAGTCATTTTGTCCGCAGTCATTTTGTCCGCAGTCAAATTGTCGTGCACCCGTCCTGGTTGTGGACAGTTGCCCTCCCTGCAACCCCATGCTGCTCATTGCCTGTAGCTCAACTCCAACCCGCCGCAGGGCCTACTCCTTCCTCATCACCGAATCCAACGGCATGCAGCCGGTGCCGTTCCCGCCCGACGCTCTGGTCGGCCCTGGCGTGCCGCGCCACGCCCGCCAGCTCTGCTGCCTGCCGCACGGCGAAGTTGTCTGCGCCGTCACCATCTCCAATTCGGGCAAGCAGGTGTTCACCGGCGGCAAAGGCTGCGTCAAAGTCTGGGACATCTCCGCGTCTGCTGCCGCAGCTTCGCCGCCGCCACCATCTCCGTCGCCCTCGTCGACGACTTCTGGCGGCGGTGGCGGCGGCGGCGGAAGCGTCGCTGGTGGAGGCAGGCCGAGCCTGCTGCACAGCCTGGACTGCCTTCAGCGGGACAACTACATCCGCAGCATCCGCCTGCTGCCAGACGGTCGCACCCTCATTGTCGGCGGCGAGGCAGCCACCCTCACCATCTGGGACCTGCCCAGCGGCGACGTTGTCGACACGTCTGCGTCGTCCACTTCGGCGTCGCCAAGCGTCAAAGCCGAACTGGCCAGCAGCGCGCCAGCTTGCTACGCCCTGGCCATCTCGCCCGACAGCAAGCTGTGCTTCAGCTGCTGCTCCGACGGCAACATCGCCGTGTGGGACATTCAGAAACAGGCTCTGGTCAGGCAGTTCCAAGGCCACACTGATGGCGCCTCGTGTATCGACATCACGCCTGATGGGTCCCGACTGTGGACTGGAGGATTGGATAACACGGTAAGGACTTGGGATTTAAAAATCTGTGACCCACCTCCCTGCCCAATGTGCATGCGATATTTGATTATCCTAATTGGTCTGGCCTTCTGCTTACCTGCCTCCTGCAGCACCCACCCCTAATTGGCCTGGCCCTCCCGCTCACCTGACTCCTGCAGCACCCACCCCTAATTGGCCTGGCCCTCCCGCTCACCTGACTTCTGCAGCACCCACCCCTAATTGGCCTGGCTCACCCACTCACCTGACTCCTGCAGCACCCACCCCTAATTGGCCTGGCTCACC
Source organism: Macrostomum lignano (assembly GCA_002269645.1). NCBI lineage: Eukaryota > Metazoa > Platyhelminthes > Macrostomidae > Macrostomum > Macrostomum lignano. The sequence continues at coordinate 189,902 of NIVC01000157.1, read as the reverse complement.
CACTCACCTGACTCCTGCAGCACCCACCCCTAATTGGCCTGGCCCACCCGCTCACCTGACTCCTGCAGCACCCACCCCTAATTGGCCTGGCCCTCCCGCTCACCTGACTTCTGCAGCACCCACCCCTAATTGGCCTGGCTCACCCACTCACCTGACTCCTGCAGCACCCACCCCTAATTGGCCTGGCCCTCCCGCTCACCTGACTCCTGCAGCACCCACCCCTAATTGGCCTGGCCTACCCACTCACCTGACTCCAGCAGCACCAACCCCTAATTTTTCTCGCAGGTGCGCTGCTGGGATCTCCGCGAGTCGCGCCAACTGCAGCAGCACGACTTCAGCTCGCAGATCTTCAGCCTGGGCTACTGCCCGACCGGCGACTGGCTGGCCGTTGGCATGGAGAGCTCCTGCGTCGAGGTGCTCAACGTCAACAAGCCGGAGAAATACCAGCTGCACCTACACGATTCCTGCGTGCTGTCTTTGAAGTTCGCCTCCTGCGGCAAGTGGTTCGTGTCCACTGGCAAGGACAATCTGCTTAACGCCTGGCGTACGCCCTACGGAGCCAGCATATTCCAGGTAAATTTTTCGTCCACTTGGTCAGGTCCCAGCTCAGTCGGTTGAGACCAGCTGAAACACAGAGAGTTAAAAAGCTTATCAAATTCCGAGCTTATCAAATTCCGAGGAGCTTATCAAATTCCGAGCTTATCAAATTCCGAGCTTATCAAATTCCGAGGAGCTTATCAAATTCCGAGCTAATCAAATTCCGAGGAGCTTATCAACTTCCGAGCTTATCAAATTCCGAGGAGCTTATCAAATTCCGAGCTTATCAAATTCCGAGGAGCTTATCAAATTCCGAGCTAATCAAATTCCGAGGAGCTTATCGAATTCCGAGCTTATCAAATTCCGAGGAGCTTATCAAATTCCGAGCTTATCAAATTCCGAGGAGCTTATCACATTCCGAGCTTATCAAATTCCGAGGAGCTTATCACATTCCGAGCTTATCAAATTCCGAGGAGCTTATCAAATTCCGAGCTAATCAAATTCCGAGGAGCTTATCGAATTCCGAGCTTATCAAATTCCGAGGAGCTTATCGAATTCCGAGGAGCTTATCAAATTCCGAGGAGCTTATCGAATTCCGAGCTTATCAAATTCCGAGCTAATCAAATTCCGAGGAGCTTATCAAATTCCGAGCTTATCAAATTCCGAGCTTATCAAATTCCGAGGAGCTTATCAAATTCCGAGCTTATCAAATTCCGAGGAGCTTATCGAATTCCGAGCTTATCAAATTCCGAGCTAATCAAATTCCGAGGAGCTTATCAACTTCCGAGCTTATCAAATTCCGAGGAGCTTATCAAATTCCGAGCTTATCAAATTCCGAGGAGCTTATCACATTCCGAGCTTATCAAATTCCGAGGAGCTTATCACATTCCGAGCTTATCAAATTCCGAGGAGCTTATCAACTTCCGAGCTTATCAAATTCCGAGCTTATCAAATTCAGAGCTTATCAACTTCCGAGCTTTCAAATTCCGAGGAGCTTATCAAATTCAGAGCTTATCAACTTCCAAGGAGCTATCAAATTTCGAGGAGCTTATCAAATTCCGAGGAGCTTATCAAATTCCGAGGAGCTTATCAAATTCCGAGGAGCTTATCAAATTTCCGTGGAGCTTATCAAATTCCGAGGAGCTTATCAAATTCCGAGGAGCTTATCAAATTTCGAGGAGCTTATCAAATTCAGAGCTTATCAAATTCCGAGGAGCTTATCAAATTCAGAGCTTATCAAATTCCGAGGAGCTTATCAAATTCCGAGGAGCTTATCAAATTCCGAGGAGCTTATCAAATTCCGAGGAGCTTAATCAAATTCCGAGCTTATCAAATTCCGAGGAGCTTATCAAATTCCGAGCTTATCAAATTCAGAGCTTATCAAATTCCGAGGAGCTTATCAAATTCCGAGCTTATCAAATTCAGAGCTTATCAAATTCCGAGGAGCTTATCAAATTCCGAGGAGCTTATCAAATTCCGAGGAGCTTATCACATTCCGAGCTTATCAAATTCCGAGGAGCTTATCAAATTCCGAGGAGCTTATCAAATTTCCGTGGAGCTTATCAAATTCCGAGCTTATCAAATTCAGAGCTTATCAAATTCAGAGCTTATCAAATTTAGAGCTTATCAAATTCCGAGGAGCTTATCAAATTCCGAGGAGCTTATCAAATTTCCGTGGAGCTTATCAAATTCCGAGGAGCTTATCAAATTCCGAGGAGCTTATCAAATTCCGAGGAGCTTATCAAATTTCCGTGGAGCTTATCAAATTCCGAGCTTATCAAGTTCAAAGTGTATCAAATTTTATCAATACAGACATTTTAATCAGACAGAAAACAGACAAAATCACCCTCCATCTCGTGCCCCTCAGTCGAAGGAGAACTCATCAGTTCTCAGCTGCGACATATCAACTGATGACAAGTACATTGTGACAGGCAGCGGCGATAAGAAGGCTACTCTGTACGAAGTGATGTACGCTAACTGACTTGAGACTGCGAGGGACGCGGGTTCGAATCCGAAATTTTATTATTGTTATTAATATTACCTATTATGGCCAGGTGTTTATCCTCGTTGGCAATGTGTTTGTGTTTTAATTTAACTGTAGATTCTGTGCAATTGACAAAAATAAATCAAGCAACTTTGACTATTTGCTTTTTTAGTCGTGTTTGTTGTTTTTCTGCGTGTTTTTTGTTTGCTTAAATTGTAAATATTTGGTAATAATTTTTTTGCTGTTTCTTTTCAACTGGCATTGTTGTAAGATATACGCATATATGAATATGAAATCTGTTCAAGTAGCTGGCTAATCTCTACTCACGCTTTTCTGTGTTAAAATTTTTTTTATTAATATATACTACTGTCCGCATCAGTCTACTGTAAGTAGAAATATGAAAATATATTTGCTTTTTTTCTGCACGTCTACTAAATATTTGTGTTTCTAAGAGATCGGTCAACAATCAATTCTGTTTTTTTTGTTGCATAATCTTTAAAAATTGTTTGACTAATAACCTTGAAGTGAGCATGCACCGCTATTTATTGGCGCTCAGCTTTCTTAATCGGATTTTTATTGTCCCCGTGTTTTATTTATACAAGTTTTAAATATTATTATCATGATATACTATTTCTATTTATTTATTCGAATCCGCAATGCATTGTTGTCTGCAGTTTTATTTTTAGTCTATCATAATTTTTTGTCAATCTTGGCATCCAGTGTCACTCATATTTTATATTATTCATGCATATACTAGCTCTGTTGTTCAGTCACCTTGTATTTCTTTTCACCTCTTGTCTGCAATTTAACCGCTTGTTCAAAGCCAATTCTCACCCTCTGCACCCTCTGCTCCCGTGTTTATGTCCCGTTCTGGCCCGCAATGTATCTCATGTGCATATCTATATGATTAGATAGGGAATATAAGTCTAGTTACCAACTCAATTGTCTTATGTAACACAGTTTGTGTGTTGACTGTTTACTTTTATTAATAATTTGTAAACGGGTGTAAAATATTATTATATCCTTGTTTGGTCTTTGTGATTATTCATTCAATGTATATTTTTTATTTTTTATAGTTCAGTGTTAGGACTATGAGATGATGGTTTCGTGAGGCTTTATGAGGGCTTCCAGTTGCATATTCATAGGGATCTCATAAGGATCTCATAGGGATCTCATAGAGATCTCATAAGGATCGCATAGGGATCTCATAAGGATCGCATAGGGATCTCATAAGGATCGCATAGGAATCTCATAAGGATCTCATAAGGGTCTCATAAGGGTCTCATAGGGATCTCATAGGGATCTCATAAGGATCTCATAAGGATCTCATAGGGATCTCATAAGAATCTCATAGGGATCGCATAAGGAAGGATCTCATAGGGATCTCATAATGATCTAATAGGCATCTCATAATGATCTAATAGGTATCTCATAGGGATCTAATAGTTATCTCATAGGGATCTCATAGCCATCTCATAGGTATCTCGTAGGGATTTCATAGGGATCTCATAGGGATCTCATAGGGATCTCATAGGTATCTCGTAGGGATCTCATAGGAATCTCATATGGATTTCAAAGGGATCTCATAGTAATTTCATTGTGTTTTCATCAGGAACTCATTTGGATTTCATAAGCCATTTTTATTGCAATTTTGTGTAGTATTGAGGATCTTGAGTTTGGATTTTCCGAAGGCATTCATTCTACCAGGATCAGCATGTCAAGTTCGCAATGCCGATATGTGTCGATAATTGAATAACAAAGCAGAAAATGTGCATACCATATGAATATTTCCAGTCACACCGGATATTGCCTCGTTAAACTCTGCAACAATGGAACCCGCTGGGAGCAGCAGCAGCAGCAGTCAGGCGGCGGCAGCAGATGAACTTGACAAAATCGTCAGAGATCCGGCAGGAAGCGCCGGAGACCCTCATGCCGATCCTCAGCTCAATGAGGATGACGCCACGGCCTATGAGCAGCTGCCGGTGGTTGAGCTGAGCCGCACAGTCCTGCTAGCCGTGGACTTGACTGACCGCAGCGAGCGAATGATCCGCTGGTACGCCAGCTCTGCCGCCTACTTCTCCGACCAGGTTGTCCTGGGCTACATCATCGAGCCGCCCTCCATGCTGGTGGGCCACTTCACCCCACTGTCCACTAAGGAGCCGGACTACTACACTATTGAGGGGGGCAAGGTGTGTGTGCTTTGCTAATCTGTTTATTGCTAACTGCAGTCAGTTGCAGTCACAATATTGCAGTCACAGTTGCAGTCACAGTTGCAGTCACAGTTGCAATCACAGTTGCAATCACAGTTGCAGTCACAATATTGCAGTCACAGTTGCAGTCACAGTTGCAATCACAATTGCAATCACTGTTGCAGTCACAGTTGCAATCACAGTTGCAGTCACAGTTGCAATCACAGTTGCAGTCACAATATTGCAATCACAGTTGCAATCACAGTTGCAGTCACAATTGCAGTCACAGTTGCAATCACAGTTGCAGTCACAGTTGCAATCACAGTTGCAGTCACAGTTGCAATCACAGTTACATTCACAGTTGCAATCACAGTTGCAATCACAGTTGCAGTCACAGTTGCAATCACAGTTGCAGTCACAGTTGCAATCACAGTTGCAGTCACAGTTGCAATCACAGTTGCAGTCACAGTTGCAATCACAGTTGCAGTCACAGTTGCAATCACAGTTGCAGTCACAGTTGCAATCACAGTTGCAGACACAGTTGCAATCACAGTTGCAGTCACAGTTGCAGTCACAGTTGCAGCCACTGTTGCAAGCACAGTTGCAAGCACAGTTGCAGTCACAGTTGCAATCACAGTTGCAGTCACAGTTGCAATCACAGTTGCAATCACAGTTGCAGTCACAGTTGCAATCACAGTTGCAATCACAGTTGCAGTCACAATATTGCAGTCACAGTTGCAGTCACAGTTACAGTCACAGTTGCAGACACAGTTGCAGTCACAGTTGCAGTCACAGTTACAGTCACAGTTGCAGACACAGTTGCAGTCACAGTTGCAATCACAGTTACAGTCACAGTTGCAATCACAGTTACAGTCACAGTTGCAATCACAGTTGCAGTCACAATATTGCAGTCACAGTTGCAGTCACAGTTACAGTCACAGTTGCAATCACAGTTGCAGTCACAGTTGCAATCACAGTTACATTCACAGTTGCAATCACAGTTGCAATCACAAATGCAGTCACAGTTGCAATCACAGTTGCAGTCACAGTTGCAATCACAGTTGCAGTCACAGTTGCAATCACAGTTGCAGTCACAGTTGCAATCACAGTTGCAGTCACAGTTGCAATCACAGTTGCAGTCACAGTTGCAATCACAGTTGCAGTCACAGTTGCAATCACAGTTACAGTCCCAGTTGCAAACACAGTTGCAATCACAGTTGCAGTCACAGTTGCAAGCACAGTTGCAGTCACAGTTGCAATCACAGTTGCAGTCACAGTTGCAATCACAGTTGCAATCACAGTTGCAGTCACAGTTGCAATCACAGTTGCAATCACAGTTGCAGTCACAATATTGCAGTCACAGTTGCAGTCACAGTTACAGTCACAGTTGCAGACACAGTTGCAGTCACAGTTGCAATCACAGTTACAGTCACAGTTGCAATCACAGTTACAGTCACAGTTGCAATCACAGTTGCAGTCACAATATTGCAGTCACAGTTGCAATCACAGTTGCAGTCACAATTGCAGTCACAGTTGCAATCACAGTTACAGTCCCAGTTGCAATCACAGTTGCAGTCACAGTTGCAATAACAGTTGCAATCACAGTTGCAGTCACAATTGCAGTCACAGTTGCAATCACAGTTGCAATCACAGTTGCAGTCACAGTTGCAATCACAGTTGCAGTCACAGTTGCAATCACAGTTACATTCACAGTTGCAATCACAGTTGCAATCACAGTTGCAGTCACAGTTGCAATCACAGTTGCAGTCACAGTTGCAATCACAGTTACAGTCACAGTTGCAGACACAGTTGCAATCACAGTTGCAGTCACAGTTGCAGCCACTGTTGCAGTCACAGTTGCAAGCACAGTTGCAGTCACAGTTGCAATCACAGTTGCAGTCACAATATTGCAGTCACAGTTGCAGTCACAGTTACAGTCACAGTTGCAATCACAGTTGCAATCACAGTTACAGTCACAGTTGCAATCACTGTTGCAGTCACAGTTGCAGTCACAGTTGCAGTCACAGTTGCAATCACAGTTGCAGTCACAGTTGCAATCACAGTTACAGTCACAGTTGAAATCACAGTTGCAGTCACAGTTGCAGTCACAGTTGCAATCACAGTTGCAATCACAATTGCAGCCACAGTTGCAGTCACAGTTGCAATCACAGTTACAGTCACAGTTGCAATCACAGTTGCAATCACAGTTGCAGTCACAGTTGCAATCACAATTGCAGCCACAGTTGCAGTCACAGTTGCAATCACAGTTGCAGTCACAGTTGCAGCCACAGTTGCAGTCACAGTTGCAATCACAGTTGCAATCACAATTGCAGCCACAGTTGCAGTCACAGTTGCAATCACAGTTACAGTCACAGTTGCAATCACAGTTACAGTCACAGTTGCAGTCACAGTTGCAATCACAGTTATAGTCACAGTTGCAATCATCTCCAATCGCCCCTCACCACCAGGAGCGCGCCCGCCAGCTGGGCGAGAAGCTGAAGAATTTTGCCGCCTCTATCGGCCTCCCAAATGTGGAATTTCGCAGCGAATTTTATGGCTGCTCAGCTCCGGTCGGCCTGCTCAGACTGGCTGAGGAGATCAAAGCCTCCGTGGTGGTGGTCAGCAGTCGCGGGCTGGGCAAGATGAAGCGCGTGGTGCTGGGCAGCACAACTGACCATGTGCTGCAGCACTCCCTGCGGCCTGTGCTGGTGGTGCCGCCTGCCAGCCCCAGCCCGCTGGCTTAGCCTGTCCGATTGTCTGCCTGTCTTAGTTCGGGCTGTTGGCGAACTTTCTTAACCTCAAGGGCCAGATAATAAATAATCCAGTTTGTGTCTGCGGAACAGAGAGCAGAGGGAAGAAGAGGGAATGGAGGAGAGTCAGAGGAAGGATAAGATGAGCGGTGGGATGAGAGAAGAGAGAGGAGATGGGTGAAGGGAGAAGAGGGCAGAGAAGAGGGGAGAGGAGGGAAGAGGGGGTAAGGGAGAGAGGAGGGGAGAGTGAGGAGTAGAGGGCAGATAGAGATGAGAAGAGGGAGAAAAAAGGGGAGATGGAGATGAAGCAGAGAGGAGGGAGAGGGAGATGAAGCAGAGAGGAGGGAGAGGGAGATGAAGCAGAGAGGAGGGAGAGGGATATGAAGCAGAGAGGAGGGAGACGGAGATGAAGCAGAGAGGAGGGAGAGGGATATGAAGCAGAGAGGAGGGAGAGGGAGATGAAGCAGAGAGGAGGGAGGGAGATGAAGCAGAGAGGAGGGAGAGGGATATGAAGCAGAGAGGAGGGAGAGGGATATGAAGCAGAGAGGAGGGAGAGGGAGATGAAGCAGAGAGGAGGGAGAGGGAGATGAAGCAGAGAGGAGGGAGAGGGATATGAAGCAGAGAGGAGGGAGAGGGAGATGAAGCAGAGAGGAGGGAGAGGGAGATGAAGCAGAGAGGAAGGAGAGGGAGATGAAGCAGAGAGGATGGAGAGGGAGATGAAGCAGAGAGGAGGGAGAGGGAGATGAAGCAGAGAGGAGGGAGAGGGAGATGAAGCAGAGAGGAAGGAGAGGGAGATGAAGCAGAGAGGAGGGAGAGGGAGATGAAGCAGAGGGAGATGAAGCAGAGAGGAGGGAGAGGGAGATGAAGCAGAGAGGAGAGAGAGGGAGATGAAGCAGAGAGGAAGGCAGTGAAGAGATCAATTTGAGCGGGCCGAATAGCTATCAGTTTCAATGGACCCGAGGCCGGATAGAGAGGCTTGTCAGGCCGAAGGCTGTCTCAGCCTGTTTCCTTCCTGTTTGCCTGGCTGTCTAAAATCCTATCCCGTCAGTCATGCACACACATTAAGGTTGCTTGCAGGTAAACCTGTTTTAAACTATGCTTAACAATACTGTTGTACGCATATTGCGCACTGTTCGCGTATCTATTTAAATGGTAAATTCAGGTCCAATTCCTTTGACTGCAACCGCAGTGTGCGTGGGCGTGAACTTCTATTGTACTTTTCAATTCTGTTCTAATATTAATGTATCATTAATTGGGCTTGGTGTGTGGTTGTGCTAGACTATCATTACACACCATGCATACACAGTAGTTTGTACATAACCTGTTCGCATATACTTACTTTATTCAACTAATTAATCGCCTGCTATATGCGCAATATCTTGTATTGGATCAAAATTGCAAGCAGATATCAATAGATTGATGCAAGCTGACTACAGCTAATTGCGGACAAGACGGAGACTCTTCGTTTAATTAGTTCGAAAACTGAATGTCCCGTCACTCTTGCTAAATATTTGTTTATTATTACTGTCAATCTCCGAAATAAGTTCAATAGTAATAAATAAACTGCTGCACACGAAGATAATTATATATTTATCTATATTGTTATTTTCATCTGCATATCTGTACGCTTCTCAAACTGGCTTACATTGGTTGGAAAATATTTTGAGTTTTTTGTCTGATTGAACATCAGAACGGGGAGTCTCTGATGTCTGTATCCTTGCGGGTGAGATGGGACTGTTTCTGGGACTGCGATTGAGGAGATGGGACTGTGGTTGATGAGATGGGACTGTGATTGAGGAGATAGGACTGTTTCTGGGACTGTGATTGAGGAGATGGGACTGTTTCTGGGACTGTGATTGATGAGATGGGACTGTGATTGAGGAGATAGGACTGTTTCTGGGACTGTGATTGAGGAGATGGGACTGTGGTTGATGAGATGGGACTGTGATTGAGGAGATAGGACTGTTTCTGGGACTGTGATTGAGGAGATGGGACTGTTTTTGGGACTGTGGTTGATGAAATGGGACTGTTTCTGGGACTGTGATAGATAAAATGGATTCATTTTGTTAATCTCTGTGCCGGCGTAAAAAGTGCTACTGGAAACTACATGTACCTGAGGAAGTCGTTTCCAGAGCTTCGTTATTATCAAATTGATTTTGCGCTCAGACGTATCCAAGTACATGTAAATATACTTTACGGATGAATGAGTTAAAATGAAGTATTTATTTGTGCGTTTACCTTAAGGTATTTTTTTTAAGATGAGTCAGCAGCAAAATGCATCAGCATGGTGCAATTATTGTCTCGGAATTCCCGATCATAGCGCTGTCGAAAAGGAAAACCGACTTCGGAACGCGGATGACCATTCCAATGCAGGTCCACAATCATGCATCCGGAGGCAGGTCCAAAGAGTGGTCCGACTTCCATACTAGTACATATCTATTTCCAAAGATTCAAGTTACCAGTTACCTGTTACATGTACTTTAAGTGAGGTCAAAAGGTCAGCCGCTGCAGTGAGGCTCATGCTCACGCACAGCCTCAAAAAATCTGTTTGGCTGTGCCAGTTTCTAAAGCACTGGCTTATGCAGAGTGCTGGCATTCCTGGACAATCAGGGCAGATGTACGCTGTCTTCTTCGCGATTCCGTTCTCGCTGCACACGCGGCATCGATTGCGCGACCGAACATGGGCATGCAGCGTTCAATGGAGCTTTGGTCGGCGAATGCTGTACTGCAGGGCCGTCACCTGCCGCTCTGACTGCTGCAGGACGGCCTGCCCTGATAGCGAAATGGCGCCTGCCCCTGCCAGTCTCCTCCACCAGGATGCTGATCGTTTTGTGCAGAAACGCCACGAAGGTCTTGGTGCCTGCTGGCGGTAGACGATTCACGCGTTCCGAACCAGAAGAAGCAGCAGGTAAAACCCAGAGTTTCTGAAACCAGCGCAGCGTCTTCCGACTGGCCAGGTAGGGGTTCGCTGTTGAATCCATACGGTCCACGCCGCAAATGCTCTTCGATCGTAGGTGACTACTGTCACTGGCTTTGCGACCACCTGCTGCTCGCCTCCCCGACGGACTCGTGGCACGTTCATACAGGCAGCTTACCCAGCAGTGTCCAGGAGATACACGGTCTTTGTCCCGCTTATAGGGATTAGAAATTAGGAAAAGTCGGGACAAGGTTCACTAAAGGGCAAAGTAAGAAGCTAAAAACAGGGGGCGAAAGTTCAATTTAGAGATAAGACACTTAAGTCAGAGAAATTAAAAAGAACGTCAAGAAAGCGAAATAAATCATAGATAAGAACTTAACCTTTACTTCCCCAAGATTTCAGACCAAACCAGATGACATCAAGTCGGCCGAGGCAGAGTCAGTCGGCGCGGTGCCAGGAGAATCGATACCACATGATACCCTGACTGGCGGGCGAGATAGAGCAATGGTCAACAGGCCAAGGTCAGCGGTGACGTACGGCCCAGGGAGCAAAGGACGACTCACCGAGGGACGCACGAGGGGTCTGACGTGCGAATTGACTATAATGAACCCCGAACTGACCTTTAACCATCGCCTGATGTGACAAACTAACAGATATTAAATTATCTCTCTCGCCCCGTAGCAACGCGCTAATCGAATGTAATTGCTGCGTCTGTTCTGACACACCCCGCCGTGGCTAATCCGCGGCGGGGGGCGGGGGATGACGTGTATCAAATGATCTATAAAATAGACACGGCCTCGGCCCCGAAATGGACGCGCCGGAAAAGAATCAGAATTTGAGCTGGAAGTCCTGTGCACTTCACCAATAAACCCAAGAGTCCACTTACTGTTCATTCTTTGTGCTACAAGCACTATTCAGATCTAGCCACGAAGCGATCTCTTTTGTAAACTTTCTTAGACCTCGAAAGGCAGTGGAAACAATAGAATAAAACCGCTAGGCAACTGAGAACGAGAGAATCAGATCCGGAGATCTAAGAGAAGTCCACACCGCTGCTCTTCCTGTCCACGAACTTACAATTGTGAGCACCTCGCCGTTCCTCGCGAAAGCCGCCGCAGTCGGTCGCAGTTGCAGTTGCTGCAGCAGCTGCGGGACGCCTCGATTGATGCGCATGGTGCCGGTGAGCCGAGTTCCATTCGCCAGCAGCCAAATGGCCAGCCGATGGGACGTGAACCAGCTGTCCGTGAATACGTTCTAATTCATGTGTACAGGATTTCACGGCACAGCTCGGCCACAATTCGCTCACTAACAGAGAGGTCGCCGCACTCGAGTCCCAGTCCCAATTCCACAAGTAGCCAGTCTCCGACTCGCACAGGCAGTACAGCTTGACACGGTACCTGCTCCTCTTAGTCGGGATTTAGTGCTTGAACAGCAGACACCCCTTGTGTAAGACCAGCGTTTCGTCCACGGAAATGTGCTGACGCGGCATGTAATTGTTGCTGCACACCTGCTGCAGCTGGTGCAGAAATGGCTGGATCTTGGCCAAGGGCCCTTCCTAGACATTCGTGCAGTCGTAAAAACGAAGGCAGGAAAGCAGCTGCTTGAACCTATCTCTCGAGGGGGCATTGGGCATGGACAGAAATGAGCAATGGAAAACAGGGTCCTGGCTCCAGTAGCTGCTAATCTCCGGCTTTTTGTCCAGGCCCATCGGCAACAGCTCCTCGTCAGCGCACTCCTCGAATATCTTCCAGGCTCTGTACGATTCGTCCAGGTTTTCACGCTTGCAATAATTCTATCCGTGAGGTACAGACTCAGAAACTCCTCTTCGTTTCCATCAGCTGAAGCTGGAGGCCTCCAATCTGGGGCGAACCCCTGGTGTTCCCAGAAACTCGGCTTTATTCGGCACAGCGTCCATTCCAGCCTGAACCAACTGCCACTCTGGTTCATCACCAACTTCCTCTGGCTCCATGACTTCTTCCTCTTCTTCGCCTTCTTCCTCCATCAACTCGTCCTCGATTCCATCTAGCGACTCTAGCGAGTCGTCATCAAACTTATCTTCGTCTAGACTCTAGCGAAAACAAATAGTAAGTGTGGCACAGGGCCCAAAGCGAATATATTTAAGACATTAAACTAGGGGGAGTGAAGATAATAAAATGAGGGTGTGAAACTCGGCGACTATAAATAAGAGGCGAGGTTGAAGAGCCAATCAGAAAGCAGCGAGGGAAAGGGATAAAAGTGGTCCAGACTGAACTGGACCAAGAGGGAGAAAACAGAGTAAACAGAGACAAGTGCGGATGAACTGAAGAAATCACTAAGAAAGTCGCGACAGAGAGAAGCCGGCGGGAAAGGGGGTGCTGCAGCAGGCAACGGGGTAGGTGCTAAGCCGACATAAGGGTTTCATAAGAAGGAGGAAACTTTTAAGTGATATCAAATTTTTGTGAAGCTGCGAAACTTCTTCCGAAAGTGCCTCCTCACTAAGCGCACTATTCAATAAGCCGGTCCTCAGAGAAAATGACAACAACAATTGCAGCAGCACGCCTCCTTGATCACGTCGAACCGCGCCTTTTTAAATACGGAAGATACTCTATCGTAGAGCTCTCGTAGTACTTTCTGGGATTCCTCGTGCTAAATTGATACGAAAAGGTGCGGCAATGATCAACTTTAATTATACTTACAGAAGGCACGAAGTGACTGGGAAAGCAAAAAGCAAAGAAAATGAAGTGGCTGAACTTACATTCATGTCAAGATCCATTAGAAGAGGCACATCTGGCGAGAAATGGCAAATGGCTTTTCTGAAGACTCGGAAAGACGGCAAGCGGCCCCTTTCGGTCTGGGCGATGAACCTGGCGATCAGACGAACTCGCTCTTCCAGCTCGCACCCACAAATTTTTCCATCGCGAACAGCCAAGCCGAGCGGAGCGACCCGCTGAAGACAGTCCGATGCTGGAAACCTTATCGAGCACATCTTTGAGCTCGTCATCAATGCTCTGAGAGCTGGCATCAAGGCGAGTGAGATTAGCAGCCCTTGTAGTTGAGAAAGCTTCATAAATATTTAGGGCATGTTTTTTATCTCGAACAGACTGGAATTCTTCGATGAAGATTTAAAAGAAGAAGGCATCAAACTGAACGTACTTTACATGCGTTCTCGACAGCAACTTAGAAAAACTGTTTAAACTCTTCTGTAGTTCTTCTGTAGCCTTCTCGACCGCAGTCACGATAGCCTGCTTGGGGTTGTGGTCTTTTCTCAAGTACACGTTGGCATCACGCAGGAAGAAGTGCTTCATGCACACGTTATCAGAGTCTGAGCCCTCCATCATCTCTACGAGCAGCTGCAGCGACCGCCGCACGAGTTGCAGCAAGTTCTCCGGCTTCCAGTCTTCTTCCGGCGTCTCGTCGAGCATTTAGAACAGCAGGTTCTTGGCCATGTACGTCTTCAGACCGCTCACCTTTTTGATGAGGAACTTGAGAATGATGAAGAACTGGCCCTGCTCGGTGGTGAGGCTGTGGATGACGGCTCTCTCCAGCAGGGTTGTGCTCACCTCAGGAACTCTCCGTCATGACCCGGGGGTGACGCTGGGACTGCGTGGCATCTGGGCGAGTCGCCGAGTGCCTCGTCTTTGATCGTAGCCGCATGATGTGCTGAGGCATCTGGGACGCCTGGCCTCTGCGGTTTGTGAAGCCATCTAGCAGCAGGTCGATGCGGGGGTAGCGGCTGCAGTCGAGGGCGAAAATCAAGTCGAAGGCAGAGACCATGTCTGTGTCCGATTTTCGCAGCGCAAAGTTGGGTGCCGAAACTGAAATAAAAGAGTTTAGTCAACGACAAAAACACTAGGCAAGGATCAAGGATCGCAAGTGTCGCAAGGCGTTTCTTGTTGGATCTGCTTTGCTGACTGAATTTAATGGAAATGTACCCGTAATTCGATAAACTTCTCGCTAATTCGCATGTACAGTTACATATAAAATCAACCACATCGCCTGCATGTAGGTAGCAGGGCAATAAAAAGGTAAAAATTAACTTTGGAAAGTGCCCATCCTCGTGCACACTGGAGGTTAGACCAGCTGGGTCGCTAGCAACTGGGTTTGGAAGGTCGATCGTCATTAGCCCTGAGTTGTAAGTCCAGCCTGCTCAGGTTGCTGCCCCAGCCATCGGAGAAGCTGCCAGTTTTCATTCTCTAACAGAAACCGAGCCATGTCACAAAAAGCGGCGGCCATGGCAGCTTGGACTTTAGCGTTCTTGGCGTTGAAACCGGCGCGGTTCATTCTGTGAGAGGGCTCGACGGCGCTGCAGTTCAACATGCGCCCGTAACTCTGTTGGAACTGACAATGTGAACAGGGAAAGCGATAGGATTTCATGCAGGGTTCCCAGGGATGCTAGCAAAACAATTTATCTTTAGTGCAGCTTGTTTTTCTGAAATGCATTTCTTCAAGTCAGAAGTGTGCAGTAATTGGCGCAGACGTTGCTACTGCATGTGTCAGAATGGTGTGGAATTTGAATCCATTTCCGACCGTTTTTTCCACTCCAAATCAAATGAACGCCAGGGAAGGTCGTGGCAGCAGCTTCAGCAGCTATTAATTATGCTTCTTCAGTGCAAGCTAGCAGGCGTTTGCTGCGAAGTTTTGTTGGGCAGACTAGAGAGCGTTTCTAAGCGGTCGTACTTTTACGGATCTGTCGATTCGTCGATTGAGCAGAAGTCACTTTAATGCAATCATCCCAATACTACAAATATGCACCATAACTAACCATTGATTACATACCTGCCCTAATGGTAGAGGTGCAGCCGCGACAGCTCAGCCGCAGCTTTTGAGCGGCGCATCTGAATTCTGAAGGCTGCATACGCTGGCTGTTCAGTCTTAAGGACCGGGGGGGGGGGGGGGGCTAATATCTTGCAAGGCTAATGTGTTGCCCTAAGACTCACCCCGCGGCCTCTCCAAAATCCTGCTATCTTGTGATGCAGCCCAAGCTTGTTCTAAAAAAATGGGGGATCCTAACTTCAGATGGGGCCCCGAGGCTAGTATACCCGCCACATTATTTCAGCGGCAGAGCCCGCAGTTAGGGCTGGGCGCTTAGCACTGCTATGGCTGGGCACCCTCGCTTGACAACAACAGGGGCGCCAGCACCAGGGGCGCCAGCACCAGGGGCGCCAGCACCAGGGGCGCCAGCACCAGGGGCGCCAGCACCAGGGGCGCCAGCACCAGGGGCGCCAGCACCAGTGGCGCCAGCACCAGGGGCGCCAGCACCAGGGGCGCCAGCACCAGGGGCGCCAGCACCAGGGGCGCCAGCACCAGGGGCGCCAGCACCAGGGGCGCCAGCACCAGGGGCGCCAGCACCAGGGGCGCCAGCACCAGGGGCGCCAGCACCAGGGGCGCCAGCACCAGGGGCGCCAGCACCAGGGGCGCCAGCACCAGGGGCGCCAGCACCAGGGGCGCCAGCACCAGGGGCGCCAGCACCAGGGGCGCCAGCACCAGGGGCGCCAGCACCAGGGGCGCCAGCACCAGGGGCGCCAGCACCAGGGGCGCCAGCACCAGGGGCGCCAGCACCAGGGGCGCCAGCACCAGGGGCGCCAGCACCAGGGGCACCAGCACCAGGGGCACCAGCACCAGGGGCGCCAGCACCAGGGATGCCAGCACATATATTTTTGAGTAATATTCATAAGCAGTCAGAAATGAACTGTTAGAATCCTAAAATGCGAGGCAGTTTCACTAGTAATTAATGATTGGATGCAATAGTTAATTAGGTTGATAAAGGTATAGGAAAGCTGTAAAAAGGTGATTCACAGCGAATTCAATTGGGATTTAAATAGCCCAATAACTATCAGTTAAAGGCAGAGTTTTTGATTAATTTAAAACAAATTAGTTATTATATTTTATTTAAACGGGAGGGTTAACTTTAGATTCAAATTGTTGAAATCGATCTAGAAATTTTTATGTTTAAAAGCGCCAGTCATATTAACTTGTTAAAACGACACTTTTGACAAAAAACGCTATCATACGTGGAATTAGTGCTTTTGATAGTAATCAGTAAGGGTCGCAAAATACGTGTGTTCCAGCAGCAAGTCGTGTAGACCAGAGGCTCCAGAGCTCTCAGGAATTCTGGCTCGCAACAAGTTGAGGTTCGCTACAGAGTTCTCAGTGCAGACGAGCGCCAGAATTTAAGACTCCGTCATCTGCAGCGCTCAGCAATCCAACTGATGCCCTCACGTGGACTCCGTGGAGCTGCCGGCTCGAGCAGCAGCTAGGCATCGAAGGGAGGCAGTTGACCTTTGTGTCCGAGGCAAGGACCTTTAGGAACACTGCGTTAACAGAATCTTACAAGATCACACGAGTTCATGTTTTGCGTTGGCTTTGGCGTTTTCCAGTTCTGTACTTTTAAACCAGAACTAGAAACCAGATATAGAAAAGAGTGCATGTATGATCTGTATGTATGATCAGGGGCATCGCTATGGATTTTATGGTGGGACAAGGCCAGGAATCCAACATGTAATTGTACATGCAGCATGACTAAATTTTGGCACTCATTTTTAGCGCCACAGGCACTCATTTTAGCGCCACAGGCACTCATTCTAGCGCCACAGGCACTCAATTTAGCTCGCAGGCACTCAATTTAGCTCGCAGGCACTCATTTTAGCGCCACAGACACTCATTTTAGCGCCACAGGCACTCGTTTTAGCGCCACAGGCACTCATTTTAGCGCCACAGGCACTCATTTTAGCGCCACAGACACTCATTTTAGCGCCACAGGCACTTATTTTAGCGCCACAGGCACTCATTTTAGCGCCACAGGCACTCATTCTAGCGCCACAGGCACTCAATTTAGCTCGCAGGCACTCATTTTAGCGCCACAGGCACTCATTCTAGCGCCACAGGCACTCATTTTAGCTCGCACCCAGTGAAAAAAATGATATGGATTCCATGTGGATTTTTCATATGAAATCCATATGTGCATTTGTCTCCGTCCATCCATGTGGAATCAAGATATGGATTCCACATGGAAGATCCATATGGAAGTAATTATGTATTTCACATAGAATCCACATTGTCATTGAATAAGCAGCCATTATACTGGTTGCCATAATAAATTGTTGCATCCTAAATCTCAAAATAATACCAGATCTCAAAATTTCATACGAACCCCAGATCTCAATACCATATAAAAGAAACTGAAACACAGATAAAACACTAGCTATAGCCAAAAATATTTCTGCACAAAAATTCAAAATTCAAAATTCAATATTCAAAAACGATGTAAGGTGTATTTATGTACAGTAGTGAGTCACTGGCACACAAAGAATAAACACACTGATGTAAATATTGATATCTTTAGAGTTGCACTGCGCATATGATATAATATATAATTTGAAATTGACATTGTCAATAGCATTAATTAACAATAATATAATGCATCAGAATTAGAACAGTCAGAAACATGCTGCTGCCAATTGCCAGAATGCTGCTTCTTCAGGTCAGGTGAGCAACCTTAGAAAAGAAAGGGGTTAAATTACAGAATTTTATAACAGATTGATGACAGATTTTGTAATAGATTTTGATAGATTTTGATGACAGAAAAAAATAAGTTTATAACTAAAACTTACCATTGCTTCACAAAAGGTAGCATTTGAGATATTAAATTCAAATTCCAAGTAGCTTTGCAAGCTTCTTCAAATGCAAGACCAAGGTGACATCCAAGTTTGAGGATGGGTCATGTAATGTTAGGCTGAAATGAAATAGAAAAATAATTGTTGCCAATTAAGATTGATAAATAATATTGATATAATTCATAAAACTAATTTAATGATGAATACTTATAAAATAAAATAAAGTTTATTTTAAAATTAACTAGGCCTAAGTCCTAGGTTTATTTTTTAAGCGCAAAGTGTGCATATGCACCCTAAATTTAAAAATTGCACCTTGAAAATTGAAATTAAAAAGTTGATGATACAGTTTAGGTGTGATCTCATTACCTATTTTTCTGTTGAAGCCTTTTTTGCACTGCCTTTATATAAGAAAAAAAAGAAACTGCATTTTAAGCCTTAAAATCATAAAACCCTAAAAGTGAGCATAGGGTATGATTTTGCACCTTGTCTCTAGCAAAAAAGAAAACCCTACCCAAGTCAATCAATAAAATTAAATTAATAAAATTAAAATAATAAGTACAAAAAATTAATATATGTTTCTAAAAATTTAATTTTTTATTTTAAAATTGATTTTAGACTATAAAGTATTTAGGCAAAGCAATGCATGTTTTTTTTATATTTGCGGGCCTATTATGATTAAAAGGGGGGCTGTAGCCAAGCGGTAGCATAGCTGCTCTGGTGTGCCAGCGACCTAGGCTCGATTCTAAGTGCAGTCACATTAATTTGGGGCTGAATTGGAATCTTGGCTTGGCTCTCTGCTTGTGCAATTAATGGCCTTGAGAGCCAACCCCCAAGGCACAGTGAAGTATACATGCCTAACAATAAATAAAGTTAGGGCCACTGTACACTCCTATGTAAATGTGCCTACATACGTATCCGCACGCTTGTGTGCCTGCTCAAGGGAGTTAATGGAATGGGCAGCAATGCCTCTCGCCAGTTGTATGCCTATGTCGCTTAACGTGTGCCAGGGTGCACACAACCCCCTGCCTCTAATAAAAAAAATAGTATGATTAAACATTAGGCCTAATCTTAAAAGCTATGCCCTATAGCTATTAAATTCTAGACTTGGCCTAAATCAGATCAAATTTACAATAATCATTATTTATTTATAATAGCAACCTTAGGGATCTGCTAGGCTAGCTATGCCAAAAACAGGTTGCAAGTGTAATTGCAAAGAATTATTTATAATGATTAATAATATTGTTTTTAAAAATGCAACAAGTCTAAAAGACGCTAACAGGCTTTTTTGAAGAAAATCATAAATGAATAGATTTTTAACAGATTAACTAGATTGACTAGTCACAATTCACAAAGTCAAGCTAGTCTTAACCTTAATTAAAATAGAAGGACCTAAATTGATAGTTATAGGCCTAGGCCTAGCTTAAAATAGGCCTAATAAGCATACATAAATAGATAAGACTAATAGGTAGGACTAAGAGGAAATTATGAACTTCTAAAGGACTATTTAAGTTTAAAAAATGAGTAGCCAATCTATGGACATGGCCATGGGATTCCTAGAAATTGGATAAGCCTAAATAAATTTATCATGGATGGATTTTACCAAAAGTATTAGGCCTATCTATGATGAAATACTGATTTATCTAATTTCTAATTCTATGGAGGCCATGGCCTTATAAGTTATTGCCTATAGGCTACGTCTACTAAAATTTTTAAGGTGCTTAAATAGCCATAAACAAGGCAATTTATCTTTCAAGGCCTTGAACCAAGACATTGACGAATATAAAATAAAATAATTTTAATTTTAAAAAGCACGAAACGTTTTTTATTGTTCACTTCTATTTTGTCTATTTTAACAAACAGTATCTTATTTTCTGATTATAATTTAGCTTTAAGATATTAATTTTTACTTAAAAGCATATAAATATAATAATTAATTATAGTAATTTCATAAAAACGTCTTAATGTGATGTGTCACAGTTTTTTTATCGAAGTGGATTCCATGTTGAATCAATATACGCTTATTTCTCATGAATTCCTTGTAAAATCCACATCAACATTAGGACAGTAAAAATTAAAAAATAGTGCATAAAAAATACTTTGCATACCATTATGTCATCTTTAAGTCATTAATTTGCAAAAATTAAAGAAACATTTAAATTCCACATGGCCACGTGGAACCCACGTGGAATCCATGAATCATTTTTCACTGGGCAGGCACTCATTTTAGCGCCACAGGCACTCATTTTAGCGCCACAGGCACTCATTCTAGCGCCACAGGCACTCATTTTAGCTCGCAGGCACTCATTTTAGCGCCACAGGCACTCATTTTAGCGCCACAGGCACTCATTTTAGCGCCACAGGCACTCATTTTAGCGCCACAGGCACTCATTTTAGCGCCACAGACACTCATTTTAGCGCCACAGGCACTCGTTTTAGCGCCACAGGCACTCAATTTAGCTCGCAGGCACTCATTTTAGCGCCACAGGCACTCATTCTAGCGCCACAGGCACTCATTTTAGCTCGCAGGCACTCATTTTAGCGCCACAGGCACTCATTTTAGCGCCACAGGCACTCATTTTAGCGCCACAGGCACTCATTTTAGCGCCACAGGCACTCATTTTAGCGCCACAGGCACTCATTTTAGCGCCACAGGCACTCATTTTAGCGCCACAGACACTCATTTTAGCGCCACAGGCACTCGTTTTAGCGCCACAGGCACTCAATTTAGCTCGCAGGCACTCATTTTAGCGCCACAGGCACTCATTTTAGCGCCACAGGCACTCATTTTAGCGCCACAGACACTCATTTTAGCGCCACAGGCACTCATTTTAGCGCCACAGACACTCATTTTAGCGCCACAGGCACTCATTTTAGCGCCACAGGCACTCGTTTTAGCGCCCTAAGAAAAATTACTGACTACCACGACTCACAAGGCTGGGGTGGGGGACAAAGCATTGGCATGCCCCCCCCCGGTGGCGAAGCGCCTGCAGTGTATGATCTTCAGGCTTAGATATATTTTCAGCAACCTAAATCACTGGTAATGAAACTACCAGCGTATTGCGCCTAAAGATTTTCGGCTACTTTTTTGCTACCCAAACTTTCGAGGACTTGAATACAAAACGCACCAAAATTATGCATGTCGAGCAGCTAGTAGTGGGCTGCTGGGGACACGCTCACCACTTATACTACTGCAAGTAAGACGCCCCCCCCCCAGTCCTTGGACTGAACAGCCCTACGCAGCCTTCAGATGCGCATCTTAGGGCAGGTGTAATCAATTATTATTTATTATAGATCATGCTCTTAATATTCCTAACAACTAGCCGGCTTTAATATACGATGTGACGAGTCAGAAGTGTGTCAAGCTATCTAATAACTTTTCATAAATACTGCTTTTCATAAATGCTCACACAAATTGAAATTTGAAAACAACAAATGCATCTTTAACAAAACACCATTTGAAGCAGGTTTTAATAGCATCTTCCCGCCAACAATTAAGGGTCAGTTTGTCAATATATATTTAACATTGGTGACAAATATTAATAATAAATTAGAATAGATGTCTTTTTTACTGACGAGCGAGCAGATTCTGACATAAACAACCAATTAATTCCAAAAAAATAGAATACACTTATGCCTGCCAAACATTTCAAACATAAATATTCAAATTGGTTGTTTTCAAAAAGTTTCAAAACCCCGCTGGATAGGTAATAACAATAAATAAAAGTGAATAATAGTGATAGACACAGTAAGTATTAGGCTAAGTTAATATGAATGAGTGCCACACTGTTGCTAAGCAGTTTTTCCCAAGAGCAACCTCTATTCCATCTTCAATGCTAGATTAGAAAGTTTGCACAAAATCAATTTCGTGAATATTATATTGGACATAACCAATGTTATTTTCTATGACATTGAACTGCACCAACTTTCTTATCCAGCATTGATGATGATATACTGGTTTGGCTACTTTTTCAAACAGAAGTTCATTTCCTAAACGAATTTGAAACTTAAAGACAAAAACTTTACAAGCTGGAGTAAAATATAGAGAGCTTTTAGCGTCAAAACACTTCAACTGAAAACAACACACAGAGCAAAGCGGTTCTCACAAGTCTTGCAGGAAAACATTTTAAAGTATCAATATAGCATTTGTACTTTTGACAACTGACCCCCAGGTTCACCAAGTGATGAGACTTCAAAACCCTTCATTAGATTTGACGATTCAACTCGAACCAAAAGTCGCAGCTCCAGAATCATAAAGCCTGTAAGCAGATCATTCAGAAACCGTGCACTTTAATTTTCTCTTTGTCGGCAATTTTGTTGCGAATGAGCCAATCGGCAATCCTTTCTCTCTGATCGCCCTGCATCTGAATCACTTCTCCATATTCTTCTCTGCTGACAACGGTGCCATTACACGCAAATTCTTTCTTACAATACTTCAAGATCTTTCGTTTGTCATATTTCTCGTCAATGCCTTGCACAGTGGTCAGGGTCTTTTTGCCATTCCTCTGTTGGATCCGGATATGAATGTCGCTCTCGTTTGAGGCGTTGCCCTCGTCCGCAAATGGGTCTAAAAAGGTGTAGAGAAAGTTATAGTTCAGTTTTTTATTGTTCTAGGAATTGATGAAAGCTCTAGCATTCTTTCATTCACACCTGACTGTCTTTTCAAAGTTTAAGTATTAATTATCAATAAGAATAACAGGGTTATAACAATGTTAAAAATATAATTGACAGAACATATGGGTCATATAAATTGATGCTACTAATAGGATAAAGCAAAGCATAAAGAATGCTTAATTTGTCACTTAGACTACTTACAATGACTATGTTTTAGGGGATTGCACAAACAAACTATGACCTAATAAGATAAAGTTAAATGTAACTTGTAGATTTACACATGTACACATTGTCTTTTAGTTCATTTTTTGTCTAGAGGTATACCAGAGACTTGTTTCATATTTCAAGTATTTTTCTTCCTTGAGATTCAAATTTTGATTGAATAAAAATTGGATTACAGATATTAGATTAACCTAACTTACTTACTTGCAAAGATTTGAATTATAGTTGTCAATTAAACTAATTTTTAATATAGACCTAGCATAAAAGTCTTATGAATCATCACTATGGGTTATCTCTATATAAGAATAATAAAATAGAAGAACGAAGTAGTGTTCTGCCATAAGGGGGTCCATGTGCCATAGCCATAGCTGTAAGCAAAACTACAGCTTATTCCAATTCTCTGTATTCTATAGCTATAGGGACCCCAATATTACCATATTCCTGTAACAAAAAGTCTAGGAAACAAAATATTTTGAATCAAGACAACCTAGTGCTTAAACAACTGCAAATTCAGGTAGAAAAAAAACAAACACTTGATTGCCTTTGAAAGATTATAATACTTTATCTTTTTTACAAAGAGTAACAATACTTAATCACTACTGAAAGTACTAATGTTGAACTTTTCAGAGTGTTAAAAGTTAGAGTTCGCTAGTGTACTTTATTAAGTATAATCTATAGTTTCTAAGTCTATAAAATAAAGTTTACTAAAGTAATTTTTGTTTACTCTACCTGTTCCAATTATTTATTATTTTTTAATTAGTAATTTTGGCTACAAGAATCTATGGAATGTGACAACAACTACTATATTTCTGTAGTCATAGCCATAAGAGTAGCTATCTACTGTAGGCATATCCATAATTGCCATAGGCACCTATTTTACCATATTTGCCATAAGATCCCGTAACTGTAGCTATAGGTATAGCAGAACACTAGAAGGTCAAGAAGGAAAGATAAAGGCATTTAAGACATTTTAGAAAAGACTAATTGGGATAGAAGTCATTATTTAAACATAGGGATTTAATTATCTTGTAATAATCTTATTCTTATTCCATTTCTTATTTATAATTAAGCCTAAATCCTAAATTATCTTAAAATTAAGTCAAGTTTTGCTTAGTTTTAAGTTTTTTGATGTAGGATTTAGTAAATTTTCCAATAAATATAATAATGACAAGGATAAGCCTATACCTACTATTAGCCATATCAAGACTTAAAAAGCAATACTTTATAGGAACAAGAATTCTATAATAATATATATTTAACTTTAAACCAGTATATACAAAAATAGAAAAATTCCTTTGAATATATACTAAAATTTGTTCTTATAAAAGGTCATTTATTTTTTCAAGCTAAGTTTCCTAAGAAAAGTAAGCCTAATATGAATATATTTTTGGCAGTGACTATTTGTCCAATATCAAATGAATAATGTAACTATTTTTTGTCTGGTACCAGATAAATAAAGTAAAGTTATTTGTCCAATACCGACTGAGCTGCGTGAATTTATATCCCACTCTGCACATCTTTTCTAGCAAGGTATACTTGTGTAATGTTAGAGTGTCTTCCTAATGATCAGTCAGTACTAAGTTTGAATCTGTAGTGATGACTTCACTTTTTAATTATAAAAACTCCAAGTGTTATTGTAATAACTTTAAGTCCTTACTTTGGCATTTGTATTATATAGCAGCAAATGTTGTTATTAATTTTGATTGTACTATGACTACTATTTACTATGAAACCACAATATACCAATATGTATAGAACAAAATATAATGAAGTAAAATTATATAAAACTTTTGGTATTTTGCCTTTGGCCTTTGGGGGGTTTTGCCAATTGTGATCTGATCTGATAAATAGCACTATCTAATCATAACAAATATTTTCCACTATTAGCCTAAAAGTGAACTATATACTACTTTTTTGAGTAGGGTCTATTCCCTATATTTTACAAGTTTTTATTATACATCCATGTCCATACTGTGCCAGATGAATAACTTCACTTTATTTATCTAGTACCGGACAAATAGTCACTGCCATTTATTTTTAAACAAAAAATATTTTATACCAAAATTGGTATAAGTTTACATGTTAAATTATATGCCAACTTTGAAAGAGCTCATTTGTATATTAGAAATTTCTGGCACACATGTAGGCTTAACCTTCCAGAGTCTGGAATAAAAAATATAAGGCAAAAGACAGCTAATGATAATATAATAGGCCTAGTGTAATGGGCTATAAAGAAGTGCATGTTATCATGCTAATTATTTTCCCCCTAAATGCATGCCAAAATGCATTTATTGTGATGGAAGACACATTTAACAGCATAAAATTGTTCAGCTTATTTATAATTATTTAGTTTTAGATTGATTTTTAAATTATATCTGTGAAGTTGTTACAAACCTTATCTTATTAAGTTTCAACTGATTGTCCCTGATCATCGCTTGCAATGACTAAATGGCCACAAGAAATACTTTTAAAACAATTTTTTTGCAGTCAAATTGTCAATAATGTAGGGGGGCCTAATTTCTCCTATCACTAGGCTTAAGCTCACACAGCCCAATTAAATTGACACTTTGTTTTGGCAAGTACAAAAATAGAAATAGTAAAATAATCAAAATAACCAAAAGTCAAAGCTTACCATATCGCTGAAGATTCTGGATTGACATCTTTTGTGATGAAAAAACTCTTAGGTTAAAGTGGTTGAACTAAAAATAAAATATTGTTATTGAGGTCGGGGGGTTTGAAAAACTGGTTGTAGTCGGTGGGTTGAAATTCGTTCGTTCTCGTCCGTTCGAATCGGTGCGCTTTGTCGTTTCAAACAAACTTAACGAAGATTCCGGCTTGCAGATGACAGGGAGCTCCGCTGCTGAGTTCCTCAGGCTCAGGGGGAGGGTAGCTGTGGTCGCGGCTGAGCGGTCTAGTGTTGCCGACGTTCAGAATGCCGAATGCAGAGATTTGTAGCCGAATAGGGGCACTTCAAAATAAGCTAATTCGTCGAGAGTGATTACTAAAAGTCGCTGCCACCACCGCGATTGTACGCGGGAGAGCTCTAAAGCTTGAAACTAGCTTGAGTTTGCTCTAGCGCTTCTCAGTAGACCTCTAAGGTCTAAATAGAGTGCTTCCGAGGTCACGAAGGCTAAGACACCGTTTCACACACAATAAAGTCAGGCCGAGAATAAATAATGGCCGAAGCTGGATAACTAGATTATTATTAAAACTTAGGTTGCACGCACTATAAGCAATGATTAAAACTTACATGTTACTGTCAAACTGTTAAATTGAAAAGGCGAGGAGCTGGTCGGGTCGGGAGGTTGGGCTTACAAAATATGGGGCCTCTCGTAATGGTCTGAGTAGGGTATACTGAATCCTCAGGAGTTCGGGCAAAGGTCACGAGAGTCTGGCTGGGAAAGGCGGGGCGCAGACTCTTAAATTAGGCTCTCAGGAACCACCGGGAGGAAGCGGGTTACCCCGGGTGGGAAGAGAGTTACACGCAATGGAAAAGATCGGGTACACCGGGTGGTGACGAAAATAGCACCGGGTGGACCCCAGGGAAAAGCACGGAAAAACAAAACTTAGCCAGGGGGTGGGAAGGAAAGTTACATTGAGTGTCACAGATTTCCACGCCGGGGATGACGGTTCATTGAGTCATCCAGCCGGTGGATTACGCTCAGTGGGAGGCCGTGCCCGCGCCTACCACATTATATCAAGAAATTGGTCGTAAGAATTATATAGTAGGGAAACAAAAAAAGAAAGAAAACCACTTCGCCCATAGTTATTAAATCGAAAAATTTTTATGTGATTTTTTATGTGATTTAAAAATCAACTATAGTGATCTTTTTTCAAGTATTTTTATATGCAAATATTAAGACTTTGCTATAGCTGATAAATTGAAAATTTTCAAATATGTTTCCAAGCGGCTAAAATAATTAACGCCATATTTGATTTTGACATCTCGGTTTGCCCCATGCCGATCACAGCCAAGCTGGCAACCAAGGGTTTGATCAAGGGCAGAGTTTAGAATTTTAAAGATGCTTTTCGGATAAAGATAATAAAGTCCCAAAGCTTTTGAAGATCAAACGTATATTAAGCGCAGCAGGTCTATGAATTAAATAAAAAGAAAATTTAGTACAGGGTTCAGAACCCCCGCTGTCTGTTATATACATACAGCCGCCAAATACTTTTATGCAGCCCCTTCTAATTGGAATTTCTACTTTCGCCACAAAGATTTGCATCTTTCAGTTCTTTCGGACCACCCCGAGTAAAAGTGTAAAAATTAATTTAGAGCTTAAGTAATAATTAATGTTTTAATGGGTGGATAAATAATTCAATGACGAAGAAAATTATATTTCTTCAAGTATTAGTTACATGAGGACAAAGCTTGGAATTCAATTAGCTCGAATATACAACATCACAATTCTGTACAGTATAATTTTGTGTGCATTTGCATTACGGTAAGATTACATGTACATACGAAAACCAACCCTGTGAAACATTCCGAGTTCCAACAATGAAACAGTTAAATAATAAGGCAGATCTAATTCTTACATCAAATCTCAACTAATGAATAATCGAATCGAGTCAAGATCAATTCTATATTCCACGAGCAAAACAAACCACAATGAGGTGATTATAGTTACAGTTGCAGAATTCAAAAGCAAATTGTTACAAAATGACTTCCTATTGCCGTTCTCTGACGTGAAATCTGCACACCTGCAGCCGTCGCAGCAGCCGTCTAAAAGACAGACGCAGCCTCCGTAGCCAGCTCAGCTGATACATTTTATTTGCCGCCAGAGATTCCAACCCTGTCGAATGACCATCATGCATCTGTATTCGTCGACGGCTACTCACTTCTCTTGCCGTGTCGGACAGAGCTGACATTGCGCGGAAGTCCAGTTCAACATAATCCAACTGCGCGGACAAGCTACCAAATACGGTTGGGCTGTTGCGAGCACCGCCTGGGATGATGATGGGACTAATTGGGTCAGGGGATTCGTACTGCAAGCTGGCATACTGCACAGCTGGAGGGGGACAGGCGGTCGGCCTGAACTGTTGTTCGTGCAATTCATTATTGTGCGATTGAAGCCGGCTGCTCAGTGGCGAACCAAGATAAGCGTAATTGAGTCTGGGATCCAGCATTTCGTCCGCCATCAGCTGAGACGGCAGGTTGGCGTACGGCCGCTCCGGTGTTGCCTGCAGGGGCAGCCGAGTCTCAGCCTGCAGATTGATATACCTGCGGTGCATCTGCGCCCTACCGATAGTGCAGGGCTGTCCAACTCTCCCCAGCTCACCTGCGATGGAGAAATTTTAGTTGCACTTTTATAGTCCTAAAAATGTGTACAGTACTGTACGTCGTCTTTTAGCAACAATTTTGTTTCACGTAGAAAATGATAGGCAAAAAGCAGAATAAAATCAAGAAACCATGCTATTCCTCTATTCCTACTGGTGTGATAAGTCTCTAAAATCAATCAAGGACGCGTATTTGGGAAGGCGCCGTCATCTCATTTGAGGACATCAACAATAGGGAGCGCCAAAACCGTTCTCATACATGTATAACGACAGGTTTTGACACCTTCGTTGACCTGTTTTGGGAAATCAATAATTTTGCTTCAACGCGACAAAAATGGTGCCTGCGGCGCTAAATGAGTGCCTGCGGCGCTAAAATGAGTGCCTGCGGTGCTAAAATGAGTGCCTGCGGTGCTAAAATGAGTGCCTGCGGCGCTAAAATGAGTGCCTGCGGCGCTAAAATGAGTGCCTGCAGAGCCAAAATGAGTGCCTGTGGCGCTAAAATGAATGCCTGTGGCGCTAAAATGAGTGCTTGTGGCGCTAAAATGAGTGCCTGCGGTGCTAAAATGAGTGCCTGCGGTGCTAAAATGAGTGCCTGCGGCGCTAAAATGAGTGCCTGCGGCGCTAAAATGAGTGCCTGCAGAGCCAAAATGAGTGCCTGTGGCGCTAAAATGAATGCCTGTGGCGCTAAAATGAATGCCTGTGGCGCTAAAATGAGTGCTTGTGGCGCTAAAATGAGTGCTTGTGGCGCTAAAACGAATGCCTGAAAAAAAAACAAAAATTCAGGTTTTCATGCTTATATTTCAAAGCAGACTGTCTGCAAGCTGGGGGCTGCCAGCTTTGCTTGGCAAATCGTACGTGATCAATGCAGAAGCGAAAAAAATGTCTGAAAATAAGAGCAACGAAATTTCGAAAACAATCTTCACTTTTTTGAAAATGTCTGATTCGCAAATTTCATGTTGACTCCCAAGATTGCTTTTCTGAGAGAGCGAGAGAGATACGGAGAAAAATTAACTAATGTGTATCTTGAGTTGCTTGTAAACGAAATTGAAGCAGAAAAGACTAAACAAAAAGTACAAGCAGGAGCTCGGTTCATGAGAAACTTTCTAAACTTTGTACTTTTTCAAATTGGTTTAAAAAGCTTAGTTTTGATCTTTCCTACGAGCATCGTTTAAGCGTTAATACGAGCGTATTTGTTTAAATTAGACGAATAAATAGCTATTTTTAAATTGATGAGGATTCTCGAAAAAAAATTGCCAGTACGCAATAAAACAATGAGACAATGTTTTCCACTAAAATCATTTCTGCTAGCGTAAATTTTTGTTTAACTGTCGACTGAGAAGACAAGGAATGCAAGGGAATGGTTGCTAAAAAACAAATGATATGCAAAGGGAATCTCTCTGGGAGAAAGCTTCCGCGTGCAGTCAAAATGGCGCACCCTCATGTGAAATGGCGCCCCCTCAAACAAAATGGCGCCCCCTCTAAAGGAATGGCGCCCCTTCAGATGAAATCGCTCGGGAAGAAAGCTTTTTCATGCAGTCAATTAAACTTATTTCCCTTCAAATAAAATGGCGTCTTACTTAAATGCAATGGCGCCCCTCAGATGAAAGGGCGCCCCCTCTAAATGAAGTGGCGCCCCTTAAATGAAGTGGCGCCCCAAAAATGAAATGGCGCTCCTCAGGTGAAATGGCGCCCCTTCAGGTGAAATGGCGCCCCCTCAGATGAAATGGCGCTTCCTCAAATGAAATGGCGCCCCTTCAGGTGAAATGGCGCCCCCTCAGGTGAAATGGCGCCCTCAGGTGAAATGGCGCCCTTTCAGGGGAAATGGCACCCCCTCAGATGAAATGGCGCTTCCTTAAATGAAATGGCGCCCCTTCAGGTGAAATGGCGCCCCTTCAGGTGAAATGGCGCCGCCTCAAATGAAATGGCGCCTTCTCAAATAAAATCGTGCCCCTCAGGTGAAATGGCGCCTTCTCAAATGAAATGGCGCCTTCTCAAATGAAATGGCGCCCCTTCAGGTGAAATGGCACCCCCTCAGATGAAATGGCGCTTCCTCAGATGAAATGGCGCCCCTTCAGGTGAAATGGCGCCCCCTCAGGTGAAATGGCGCCCCCCAAATGAAATGGCGCCTTCTCAAATGAAATGGCGCCCAAATACAAATTCAAATCCAAAGGAATCCTCTAAAGATGCGACAGTCAGTGCCCCTAGAAAGATTTTGTATTATAAGCAAGATATTTAAAGTAAGATGAACATCTACTATTTATAATTGACGTTGGCTACTCAAATTTTTGTTTCAGCCGATATGATTTGCACAAATGAAGGACACATGGACTCACTTACCAGTTCCAAAGCTTCCGGAAGCACTTTTTATTGCTGTCATTGGTAACTGCACGAATGCTCACACGAATTTAAAATACCTTGATGAAGACACGATATAGCAACTGCCTCAATGGGCCAAGACGATTTTGTTTTAAATGAAATAAAAAACACCAACTCGCATCGTTGCGTATTAATTGGACGAGGCTTTCTACACCAATGAAACTTTGTTCAAGCAACCTTGAGAGACTGCAAAATTCTCCTGTAATAATGATCGCTACAGCCTCCGGCGCCCAGTGCAGCCGATAGAGCGAGGATTTAAAATATAATTAAATTTCCCAGTAATTAAATCTATCTATCTATCTATCTATCTATCTATCTATCTATCTATCTATCTATCTATCTATCTATCTATCTATCTATCTATCTATCTATCTATCTATCTATCTATCTATCTATCTATCTATCTATCTATCTATCTATCTATCTATCTATCTATCTATCTATCTATCTATCTATCTATCTATCTATCCATCTATCTATCTATCTATCTATCTATCTATCTATCTATCTATCTATCTATCTATCTATCTATCTATCCATCTATCTATCTATCTATCTATCTATCTATCTATCTATCTATCTATCTATCTATCTATCTATCTATCTATCTATCTATCTATCTATCTATCTATCTATCTATCTATCTATCTATCTATTTATCTATCTATCTATCTATCTATCTATCTATCTATCTATCTATCTATCTATCTATCTATCTATCTATCTATCTATCTATCTATCTATCTATCTATCTATCTATCTATCTATCTATCATCTATCTATCTATCTATCTATCTATCTATCTATCTATCTATCTATCTATCTATCTATCTATCTATCTATCTATCTATCTATCTATCTATCTATCTATCTATCTATCTATCTATCTATCTATCTATCTATCTATCTATCTATCTATCTATCTATCTATCTATCTATCTATCTATCTATCTATCTATCTATCTATCTATCTATCTATCTATCTATCTATCTATCTATCTATCTATCTATCTATCTATCTATCTATCTATCTATCTCTCTATCTTTCTATCTATCTATCTATCTATCTATCTATCTATCTATCTATCTATCTATCTATCTATCTATCTATCTATCTATCTATCTATCTATCTATCTATCTCTCTATCTTTCTATCTATCTATCTATCTATCTATCTCTCTATCTTTCTATTTATCTATCTATCCATCTATCTATCAATCTATCCATCTATCTATCTATCTAATTTGTATTTAGATTGTGTACGCGAGCCTTTCTATTGAAATGTATACCTGCACTTGTACAGTTTCAAGAAAAAAGCCACTCAAAGCAGAACTCCTACTTAGTCATAAATCTTCGACACTGAATGAATTCGAAGCAGAGCCGTTAGGTAAAGTAGTTCTGGGAGTCAAGCCCGACGCACAAGCGTGGACAGGAAGTCTGGGCCGTGGCAGTTATCCTGGCTGTCTGAAAGGTGAATTATGAGCCCATGCAGCAGCACATTCGTGGCTACAGCATTTGACATCCGCAGCCTTTGGTTGACTTGCCCTTATATGTCAGAAACTCGCAGAAGTCCCATGTCGTGTCCTGGAGTTTCATGTCACACCTAACAAGCCTCAAAATCGCTAAAGTCTGCTCAAAAATCATCTGGATTTGATCAAATAGATATTGTAACTCATCATTATCAGGCATGCACTCGGCAGTGCATTTGCAGATCCGCCCTTTCGAGAGTGAACTTATCCCTTAATTGTTGAGTAAAGAACATTGGTAAAGAAGAATTTCAACGCAGTTTAAAATTCAATGCATTTTGCAGTTCTGCTACTTTCAGTAAAAATATCAGAACATCACATGTATAAAGTGAATTGAAACACTTATTTGACACATTAGGGAAGTAACAGATATACTGGTTTTTAATTTAGACACGACACAACACGATTTAAGAGAGTCTCATGTCATATTTCTTTTAAGTAACTCTGATCTGTTTTGCCTCTTTTAATCTAAAAAGATTATCTAAAGGTTACAGAAAACTTTGAAAACAAAAAAGATTATCTTTAATGCTTTTAATGCCTTTAACAGGAAAATTACATTTTGGCTAAATTGTTGAGGTAATACTCGCTACTTACAGTAGGTGAACTAGTTCAATAACAGTAATAAAATCTACAGTATTTTTCAAGCAAACCGACTTGAAAAAGTGAAAAGTCACGCATTTTACTTTAAAAGTGAAACAGAAAAACGGTACATCGATGTAATCTTGCGTAATTTGGATATCCGGGTTGCTTAGAGGTCATTTGGGTTGCTTATGGTGGACATCCGGGTTGCTTACTGTGGATATCTGGGACTTGCTTAATTTGTACATCCAAGTTGCTTTATTTGGACATCCGGGTTGCTTAATGTGGATATCTGGGTTGCTTAAGAGGACATCCGAGTTGCTTAATTTGGACATCCGGGTTGCCTAATTTGGACATCCGGGTTGCTTAATTTAGACACCCGGGTTGCTTAATTTGGACACCTGGGTTGCTTAATTTAGACATCCGGGTTGCTTAATTTAGACACCCGGGTTGCTTAATTTGGACATCCGGGTTGCTTAATTTAGACACCTGGGTTGCTTAATTTGGACATCCGGGTTGCTTAATTTAGACACCTGGGTTGCTTAATTTGGACATCCGGGTTGCTTAATTTGGACATCCGGGTTGCTTAATTTAGACATCCGGGTTGCTTAATTTAGACACCCGGGTTGCTTAATTTGGACACCCGGGTTGCTTAATTTAGACATCCGGGTTGCTTAATTTAGACACCCGGGTTGCTTAATTTGGACACCCGGGTTGCTTAATTTGGACACCTGGGTTGCTTAATTTAGACACCTGGGTTGCTTAATTTTGACATCCGGGTTGCTTAATTTTGACATCCGGGTTGCTTTATTTGGACACCCAGGTTGCTTAATTTAGACACCCGGGTTGCTTAATTTGGACACCTGAGTTGCTTCATTTAGACACCCGGGTTGCTTAATTTGGACACCTGAGTTGCTTCATTTAGACACCCGGGTTGCTTAATTTGGACACCCGGGTTGCTTAATTTAGACATCCGGGTTGCTTAATTTAGACACCCGGGTTGCTTAATTTGGACACCCGGGTTGCTTAATTTGGACACCTGGGTTGCTTAATTTAGACACCTGGGTTGCTTAATTTTGACATCCGGGTTGCTTAATTTTGACATCCGGGTTGCTTTATTTGGACACCCAGGTTGCTTAATTTAGACACCCGGGTTGCTTAATTTGGACACCTGAGTTGCTTCATTTAGACACCCGGGTTGCTTAATTTGGACACCTGAGTTGCTTCATTTAGACACCCGGGTTGCTTGATTTGGACATCCGGGTTGCTTAATTTGGACATTCGGGTTGCTTAATTTGGACATCCGGGTTGCTTAATTTGGACATCCGGGTTGCTTAATTTGGACATCCGGGTTGCTTAATTTTGACATCCGGGTTGCTTTATTTGGACACCCAGGTTGCTTAATTTAGACACCTGAGTTGCTTCATTTAGACACCCGGGTTGCTTCATTTAGACACCCGGGTTGCTTAATTTGGACATCCAGGTTGCACCTTAAACTAGGTGACACAACTGGACTAAAATCGTGTTAATTAGAAGTACGAGTACTTCGATACGCATCCTTCGCATGTACATAAGACTTAATTGCCGTTAATTTTCTACAGCAAAGTCTCCCAGCATCGACTGTCGGAACCGCCAGGAATCTCCCTGACCCGGTCCTGCCAGGAGTCCAGCCTCAGCAGCGCAGGCGAATCGGACTTCAACAACTGGCACTTGGACTCTTCAATGCTGACAAAATTCAATTCTGCTGACGAGAAATGCTGGCCTTGAAAATGGTCCAAATTCTTCTCATAGTCTTTGTCGTTCTGCTCGTCGTCGCAGTCGGCCTCGGCGACGCCGTCTGCGTAGTCGAACTTACGACGTCGCCAGGCGCTTTTCGACGCACAGGCGAGGCAGACAGCGGCAAGGCAGAGGGCCAGCAGCAGCAGGCAGAAGGCGGCGAAGGAGGCCGAGACTGCGTCCATTCAGGGCGGATTGGGGAAATGGAAGGGGATATGTCGAGTCATTTAACGCTGAATTGTATGCCCTAAAACTACACAAGCTCATAATTCCCCAACCTTGAAATTGACCTCGCTTAAAGACGTTCCAATTCCAATTTTAAATTCCCCTTGAAACTTTATATCTATGAAATTCTTTATGCTTGAAACTTCCCGATCCTTGAAATTCCCCATGCTTAAAATATCCTATTCCTGAAATTCCCCAACCCTTGAAATTTTTCTATCCTTGTAATTCCCCCATCCTAGAAATTCCCCATCTTTAAAATTCCCACATTCTTGAAATTCCCCAATGCTTGAAATTCCCCAACATTGAAATTCCCACATTCTTGAAAGTTCCCCATTCTTGAAATTCCCCATCATTGAAAATCCTCCATCCTAGAAATTCCCCATCCTTGAACTTCCCCCCATTCCTAAAACTCCTCTATCCTTGAAATTTCCTATCAATTACAACTCCCTATTTTAACCAATTCTTATCGGTAAGAATCCCAACCGCACAAGAACTCCCATCGTCAGCAAGTTCACCTGAGACCGATGTCACCAATCCGTCACTGCTGCTCTGCTGCTGAGCGAGCCTCGCAGCTGCCCTGACGATGACGCCAGCGCTGTGCTGCGAATTCGACTCAAAAAACTCCAGCTGAGAAGTCGAGCTGTTTAGCCTCATCCTGTAGATTTGACGCTCAATTGAAGTCTTGAATTGCACAACATTGCAGCGCGGCTGTGCTGTATTTATGCGCGATGAGGATTCACGCGGAGGGCGTTCCCAGTTTCAGTCATAACTGGATATTTTTAGCAACTTGGTGATGACTGTGCAGTGCTGAGCCGGCCAAGATGCCCTGCCTACGGACGCACTTTCCCTCGCCTTGGCTCTTGTCTCTCCACACCCTTAAAGCCGATCATCTCCGTCAGCAAACCGGTATGCAGTGCTCTCCTGCATCCTCTGTCCCCCACATACCTGTGCACATCTCCGCGGACCAATTTAGGGAGGCCATGAACTGGGGCGAGTACAGTGACTCATTGTTCTCACTGCTCTCCTGAGCATAGGGAACTGCATGCCGCCCACGCCCATCACCAAGGTGAAATAATGAATAGGTAATCTGATGTCTGAAGTTGTCAGAATGAAGTTCAATCAGCTTCAATGGGTTCTATCTAGCTTTATTAATTACCTTATACACAGGCAGATAAAGACAGACAGACAGACAGACAGACAGACAGACAGACAGACAGACAGACAGACAGACAGGCAGACAGACAGGCAGACAGGCAGGCAGGCAGGCAGGCAGACAGGCAGGCAGGCAGGCAGGCAGGCAGGCAGGCAGACAGACAGACAGACAGACAGACAGACAGGCAGACAGACAGGCAGACAGGCAGGCAGGCAGGCAGGCAGGCAGGCAGGCAGGCAGGCAGGCAGGCAGGCAGGCAGGCAGGCAGGCAGGCAGGCAGGCAGGCAGGCAGGCAGGCAGGCAGGCAGGCAGGCAGGCAGGCAGGCAGGCAGGCAGGCAGGCAGGCAGGCAGGCAGGCAAGCAGGCAGGCAGGCAGGCAGGCAGGCAGGCAGGCAGGCAGGCAGGCAGGCAGGCAGGCAGGCAGGCAGGCAGGCAGGCAGGCAGGCAGGCAGACTCTCAGACTATTGGAAAGCAGTTCCACAACAGCAATGCAGCACACTGATTTACTTACTCTGCTGCAGCATGGATAGCTATATCTAGCTACTAATATCTTATAAAAAAGTAATTCATGCAGGTCTCGCCAACTTGTGCATAAGCTATCACTCACTGCCTTCCCCGCCACGAAATGCTGAAATTGCATTAATTAATAATCCAATGGAACAAGCGGCAGCGCGGGTGGCAACTGTAAGCCGTACAGGATGAACTCATAATGCCTAATATGGAGATTATTTCCTTCATCAAGGATTTGCGCCACACAATTGTTGCACGCGTCAATATATTGTTGTATTTTTTGACACTTCATTCGTTGACTGACGAACAGAGGAGGACCCTTCATACGCTGTATGTACTACTTACTTTTTCTATCACAAAACAACACTTTTGCATGTTGCTGCATAACTGAACAAAAAGACAGATGATTGACATATTTATTTGAAGGCTTGATTTTTTCTGCTTTTAGCAGCTCTCGTTGACTCAATGTTTTATCACCAAATAAGGTACAAGCGGCCATTGATCCTTGATGTTGGTTTCTGTTGCCAGCCAGTCTGATCAGTCTACTTCGAGTTCATCTTTCGAAGGGCCGGCTTGGTTTTGCGCCCGTTTGCCTCGAAGCGGCTTGAATACCGGCAAAGGTTGCGGGTAGACCAGGTCCTCGGCGCTCCAGTGCAGGTGGCCGCCAAACTGACTGCTCAGGTCTGAGAAATTGGCGTTTTTTTAGATCAGTTGACTTTAAGATAAACTGACTGTGATAGCAACTATAACCGATTGAAAGTTACCGAAACGGCGTTTCAAAAAACGACGCCTTTTTTTAACACGGCGCCTCCCTAAACAGCGCCATCCCAAAAGCAGCGCATTTATGAAACGACATCTTCTAAAAATCGGCGCCGTCCCTAAACAGCGCCTACCCCAAAACGGCGTCATCCCTAAAACGGCGCCTCCTTAAAACGGCGCCTCCTTATAAACGGCGCGTTACGGAAACGGTGCCTTAATTCCTAAAACGATACTTTTCCCAAAGCGACGCCTTCCCAAAACGGCGCCTTCCCCAAAACGGCGCTACCCCAAAACGGCGCCTTCCCTAAAACGGCGCCTTCCCTTAAAACGGCGCCTTCCCCAAAACGGCGCCTTCCTCAAAACGGCACCTTCCCCAAAACGGTGCCTTCCCTAAAACGGCGCCTTCCCAAAAACGGTGCCTTCCTCAAAACGGCGCCTTCCCTCAAAACGGCGCTTTCTTTAAAACGTGCCTTAAAACGGCGCCTTCCTCAAAACGGCGCCCTCCTTAAAACGGCGCCTTCCCCAAAACGGCACCTTCCTCAAAACGGCACTTTCCCTAAAACGGCGCCTTCCTTAAAACGGCGCCTTCCTCAAAACGGCGCCTTCCTTCAAAACGGCGCCTTCCTCAAATCGGCGCCTTCCCTCAAAACGGCGCCTTCCCCAAAACGGCGCCTTCCTCAAATCGGCGCCTTCCCTCAAAACGGCGCCTTTCCCAAAATGGCGCCTTCCTCAAAACGGCGCCTTCCCTCAAAACGGCGCCTTCTTTAAAACGTGCCTTAAAACGGCGCCTTCCTCAAAACGGCGCCCTCCTTAAAACGGCGCCTTCCTCAAAACGGCACCTTCCTCAAAAAGGCACCTTCCCTAAAACGGCGCCTTCCTTAAAACGGCACCTTCCTCAAAACGGCGCCTTCCCCAAAACGGCGCCTTCCTCAAATCGGCGCCTTCCCTCAAAACGGCGCCTTCCCCAAAATGGCGCCTTCCTCAAAACGGCGCCTTCCCTCAAAACGGCGCCTTCTTTAAAACGTGCCTTAAAACGGCGCCTTCCTCAAAACGGCGCCCTCCTTAAAACGGCGCCTTCCTCAAAACGGCACCTTCCTCAAAACGGCACCTTCCCTAAAACGGCGCCTTCCTTAAAACGGCACCTTCCTCAAAACGGCGCCTTCCTTCAAAACGGCGCCTTCCTCAAATCGGCGCCTTCCCTCAAAACGGCGCCTTCCCCAAAATGGCGCCTTCCTCAAAACGGCGCCTTCCCTCAAAACGGCGCCTTCTTTAAAACGGCGCCTTCCCTTAAAACAGCGCCTTCTTTAAAACGGTGCCTTCCCTTAAAACGGCGCTACCCCAAAACGGCGCCTTCACCAAAATGGCACCTTTTATAAAACTACACCTCCGTAACGAGCGCCTTCTAAAAACGGCGCCTTCTTTAAAACGGCGCCTTCCCCAAAACAGCGACCCAAGAAATAATTCAATATTTAGGGACCGAAGCAGCTTTCTAATGACGCTACAGTTATACTCAATAATTCAATCTAAGCACAATTGCGTACTTAGTTAAGAGTAACTTCGCTAGATTGAAAAACATGCAAAAGAAATCGAAATCGTATAAAATATTAATTAGGCGGCTAATGCTTCTGAGCAGGCGAATAACCGATAAGCGAAAGCCCTGGAGAGAGTGGGCCTGGCAGGTGTTCTGCTTCAAACAACATCCGCATGCCCTCACTGCTCCTCACCGTCGGCTTTCCCATCTGTTGAGCGCTTGCCCTCGTCGTACGCAGAGGCAGCATCAGACGCAGCATCTTGAGTAGGGCTCAAATCTGCAAAGGTTGGCGGCGAAAGGAAGCCTGACGCTTTTTGCGTCCGCAAATTCATGAAGACTGCCGCGATGCATTTTTCAGCTAGAGGTGGGGGGGCAGCTTCAACTTGTCTGCCAATTTTGTTGAACAAAAGCGGAAATGGGTGACTGGAGCTTTGAGAAATTCAGCACCTGTTCCAACACTGGGAGTTTGGAATTTCTGAAACTTCTTCCACGTGTCCTGGCTTTTATGAGAATGGATTTTTATTGTGTGAAGCTCACAGATACCAGAGTAGTCGATTTGTGGAACAGACAGACACTAAGACAGACGGACAGACGGACACTAAGACAGACAGACACTAAGACAGACAGACAATAAGACATACAGACACACACAGACAGACAGACAGACAGACAGACAGACAGACAGACAGACAGACAGACAGACAGACAGACAGACAGACAGACAGACAGACAGACAGACAGACAGACAGACAGACAGACAGACAGACAGACAGACAGACAGACGGACAGGTCACTCACCGTGTCCCTGGTCCCAGGGTGCCACAGCGAAGGCATCAGCCCAAGGACAGGCCGCAATTGCTGCTACTAGCAGCACAGAAACAGTAAGGCGCCGCGCAGTCTTTCTACTCGAGTCCATTTCCCGGCTGTCTGGCTGAAATCTCGGGCACAAAAATGTTCTGCAAAAGCCGCAAACAGCACAAGCTCGAGTTGGCGGTTTTATGCCAGACAGAACCGGTCAGGATTCGCTGATGGTCCGGAACTGGATTTCAGCCAATCGGATGTTGAGGATGTTGAGGTAGTAGGAGAAGGTAAGGAAGAATCCACTGGGTGCCTAAAAATGCAGATTTTCTTTCTTGCCAAATCGCATTATTAAAGAGAAGATGAAGATTCTAGTAAAAATTGGATTATAGTGTATCTAACATTCTGTTACAACGGTAACTTCCTTTAACCCAATTGTTACACCTTAGAGCCAAACCAGAAGTTATATGTACTTCGAATTTCTGATTCCTTTTCTGGGTAAGGAACTGCTGAATCTGCGTGAATGAACTCACTTTTGTCACGCAGGTTAGAAAAGTGGAGCTCAAGAAGTTGCACTACCAAAGTTTACCTGAACTAATTTATATAACAAGTTTACTGTTCTTAACTGCTACTGTTTCTATTGTGTTGTGTCTAACTGAGTAAGTGACTGTAATCAGGATGACGTCTAACAGTATCACTACTGTGCCTAACAGTATCATCAGTGTGTCTAACAGGATCATCAGTGTGTCTAACAGGATCATTTCTGTGTCTAACAGGATCATCAGTGTGTCTAACAGGATCATCGGTGTGTCTAACAGGATCATCGTGGTGTCTAACAGGATCATCATTGTGTCTAACAGGATCATCATTGTGTCTAACAAGATCATTTCTGTGTCTAACAAGATCATCAGTGTGTCTAACAGGATCATCAGTGTGTCTAACAGGATCATCGGTGTGTCTAAAAGGATCATCGTTGTGTCTAACAGGATCACCATTGTATCTAGCAGAATCATCAGTGTGTCTAACAGGATCATCATTGTGTCTAACAGGATCATCATTGTGTCTAACAGGATCATCAGTGTGTCTAACAGGATCATCAGTGTGTCTAACAGGATCATCAGTGTGTCTAAAAGGATCATCAGTGTGTCTAGCAGTATCATCAGTGTGTCTAACAGGATCATCAGTGTGTCTAGCAGTATCATCAGTGTGTCTAACAGGATCATCGTTGTGTCTAACAGGATCATCGTTGTGTCTAACAGGATCATCATTGTGTCTAACAAGATCATTTCTGTGTCTAACAGGATCATCAGTGTGCCTAACAGGATCATCAGTGTGTCTAACAGGATCATCGTTGTGTCTAACAGGATCATCATTGTGTCTAGCAGTATCATCATTGTGTCTAACAGGATCATCATTGTGTCTAACAGGATCATTATTGTGTCTAACAGGATCATCATTGTGTCTAGCAATATCATCATTGTGTCTAACATGATCATCATTGTGTCTAACAGGATCATCATTGTGTCTAGCAGTATCATCATTGTGTCTAACAGGATCATCAGTGTATCTAACAGGATCATCATAGTGTCTAACAGGATCATCATTCTGTCTAACAGGAGCATTCTTGTGTCTAACAGGATCATGATTGTGTCTGACAGGATCATGATTGTGTCTAACAGGATCATCATTGTGTCTAACAGGATCATTGTTGTGTCTAACAGGATCATCATTGTGTCTAACAGGATCGCCATAGTAACTATCATGGTACTGGCTGTGCTCAATCTACAATATATTCTCAGTCCAGATGAACTTTACATTCGTACTGTTAGTACATGCTGCTATTAATCCAGCTCACTGATTCGTTTTATTAAGCCGCAGCTTAATCCCTGGGAAAGTGCGGTTGATAATGTTCTGTAATTTTCTTTCTACACGAGTATCGCTGGGTTTTGTATGACTCTGATCCGGTCGAAAAATTAATTTTTGTATAATATGTGGCACAGCTAGTTCTGATTAATTTCAAGCATACGGCTGTTAGAACTGATCAGCTGAGGTGTCTTGAACAAAGCTTTCCGTCTGCAAGGGAAGTTTGACGAACTACGCGAACTCGATTTTTTTCGAGCTTAGAATTTAACATCGCCATTGCCATAGTCTTTGTTGTAGCGCCATAGTCTTTGTTCTAGTACATAGTCTTTGTTCTAGTACACAGTCTTTGTTGTAGCGCCATAGTCTTTGCGCTAGCTTCAGTCTTTGCCCCAGCATCAGTCTTTGCCCTAGGGCCATAGTCTTTGTTCTAGCGCCATAGTCTTTGTTCTAGCGCCACAGTCTTTGTTCTAGCGCCATAGTCTTTGTGTCTCGCGCCATAGTATTTGTTCTAGCGCTATAGTCTTTGTGTCTAGCGCCATACTAGTCTTTTTTCTAGCACATAGTATTTGTTCTAGCGCCATAATCTTTGTCTAGCGCCATAGTCTTTGTTCTAGCGCCATAATCTTTGTCTAGCGCAATAATCTTTGTTCTAGCGCCATAGTCTTGGTTCTAGTGCAACAGTGTTCATTCTAGCGTCACAACCCTGGTGTCAAAGTCGAAATCGGTACAAGTTGTTTAATATTTCAATTAACGCTTATTGGCATGAGTTTTTACCATAGAAAGCTTAAGTAAAGTAGAAAGAAATATTTATAATCGAAATTATACCCAGCAGTAATGTTTAGTTTGAAGAA
Source organism: Macrostomum lignano (assembly GCA_002269645.1). Taxonomy (NCBI): domain Eukaryota; kingdom Metazoa; phylum Platyhelminthes; family Macrostomidae; genus Macrostomum; species Macrostomum lignano. Next base: position 147,876 of record NIVC01000157.1, on the reverse strand, counting down.
AAAATATCACAGACGCCAGCCGTAGATTAGCTACTCACTAAAAGATGTCTAAACTCCAAGAGAAACCTCAGAAGCTTCTCAATAATTTCGATCAGCAATCTCAGGTTAGAAATCGAGCTGAAAACAGAGATCTAGGCGTGGACGACAAAGGGTTTAGCATCAGAATTAGCGACAGAAAAAGCAGTACAGAGCAGAGCGAGTCCAGCACCTGCTGCAGCAGCAGTGCGGATGGCTATGACTCAGTTTGCGACGACTGCTCAGTGACCGATGGCGAGATGACGCACGGCGCGGCGGTCGTGTCGGAGAACTGCAACAACAGCGGCATCGGGTTCAGGCAGAACCGGGAGCTGGCGAGGGCCAGGCTGCGGAAACGGCGGCTAAGGAAGCTGAAGAGAATGAAGAGCCAGCGGAGCTTGATTGGCAGGTAAGGATTAGTTTGATTGACAGGTGAATGAGAACTAGCTTGATTGACAGGTGAATGAGAACTAGCTGAATTGACAGGTGAATGAGAACTAGCTGGATTGACAGGTGAATGAGAACTAGCTTGATTGGCAGGTGAGGATTAGTTTGATTGACAGGTGAATGAGAAATAGCTTGATTGGCAGGCAAGGATTAGTTTGATTGACAGGTGAATGAGGAATAGCTTGATTGACAGGTGAGGATTAGTTTGATTGACAGGTGAATGAGGAATAGCTTGATTGACAGGTGAGGATTAGTTTGATTGACAGGTGAATGAGGAATAGCTTGATTGACAGGTGAGGATTAGTTTGATTGACAGGTGAATGAGAAATAGCTTGATTGACAGGTAAGGATTAGTTTGATTGACAGGTGAATCAGAAATAGCTTGATTGGCTGGTGAGAGAAGTCTTTACGGGCCAGTTGAAAATCCCCAACGCATTTGCCTCTGCAGAGATCTGTCTGGGGCGTCTGCAACTGCCAACAACAACAGCGAAGGGGATCAGCAGCCTCGGAACCAGCAGCAGCTTCAACTCAGCACTTCAACAGCCACGGACACCTTGGCTGCTGTGGACAACCTACGCGGCCGAATGGACAACAAAATCCGTTCAGCCATCGACAACTTGAACGGCACGTTCGACTCGCTGATGCAGTTGAACGCCTCCGAGAACTGCTGCCGCGGTAGGCAGTCGGTGGCCGAGTTGGACGAATCAGAAATCAGCACCGACTGGGTCGCTGCTGAAGTGTCGCCGGCTCCAGAAATCGTTGAGGACTTCGAGGGTCCTCACCGGCAGACAACCAGCGAGCTGTCCTCCTGCGGCTCGTCAAGCTGGTGTCCGCTCAACGTGCTGTACGACCGGCAGCACTATTACCCGGGGAAGAAGCAGCGCGAGCTGCAGCACAAGGAGGCGCTGGCGGCCGTAGCGCTCAGGAGGCAGAACCGGAGGCAGCTGCGGCACTGGCAGAAGCAGCAGCCGAAGCACCAGCTGGTGCCGCAGCTGTTGCGCCGGCAACGGCACCTGCCAAAGAAGCCGAAGCGGGTCCGGCAGCGCCGAAGCTCGAAGGAGTCGGCCAGAGAAGAGTCGGATCTGGTCCTGCAGGAGCAGATAGTTGCCGAGGAGGTCGTCCAGTTTCCACTCACGGCCGGCTACCTGGCAAAACGACTTGACGGTCTCGAAGCGCTGCTGCTGACGATGCAAGAGAACTCCAGCGGCCAAAACAGACACCTGCTGCTGCGGTTGAAGCGCAAGGTGGCCACTTATAACGACGCACTGCTGCTGCTGAACGCCAAGGAGCTGCACGGCCGCGTCCAGCAGCAGCACCGGCTTCTGCAGCGTCGCTGGAACTTCCGCCGCAACTGGGGCCCGATCGCCGCCGCCTCCAGGAAGATGTGCAGCGCCGCCAAAGACGGCTACGTGCCGGAAGGCGGCGCCACGCAATTGGATCGGCGCGACCGATGGCTGCTGAGGTTCCTGCCGGATCAGCATCGCGGAATCCTGCCCCGCCTGCTGGAGGGTGTCGAGTTCAACGACGACTACGAAGAGGCTGCGGCGGATGTCGGCATCAAGCTGAAGCTGCCCCGGGCCCGCGGGCGGAGCTCCACGGCCTGCCACAACATGCGGGACGCGCACGAGGATGCCATCAGGCGGTACAAGTACGCAGTGCTCTCCTAGAGATTGATAAAACCCATTAGATGCTACTTATAAATTGGCGTTTAGTAGTGTGAAAAACATTTTAATTATTAATTTCTTGTCGGATAAATATGTATTTGTTTTTAGTCTGTTCAGAACTTACAATTACACAATAACAATTTTCGTTGCAATTACTGTCTGCATAATGCTGTTTTGTGTTATTTTCACTAGTGCACAGGTACATGTATTTTCAACGCAGATAAAATACAAATAAACAATGCCAATGTTTCAAAAACAGTATTTTCTTGACTACGCTCGGTGTAAAAAAATTCACCATGGCAGTATTAAAAAGGAAAGAATGATATCATATTTATACTCTTCAGCGCAACGTATATTTGTACATATTTTATTACTATCCTTCTCTCAATGAAATAAGTTTAAGACTAACCGTAGGGAAGTTTCTGTGTCTTCAAACCCTTTAATGTTTTCTGTCGTGACGTCAGAGGGAATGTAGGTGTTGCAACTCGGGTGTCAGGGACGTCAATTATGGGTGTCAGGGACGTCAATTATGGGTGTCAGGGACGTCAATTAAGGGTGTCAGGGACGTCAAATTATGGGTGTCAGGGACTTCAAATTATGGGTGTCAGGGACTTCAAATTATGGGTGTCAGGAACGTCAAATTATGGGGTGTCAAGGACGCCAAACTATCGGTGTCAGGGACTCCAGTTATGGATGTTAGGAGTGTGGCTGTCAAGGGGCGGAACAGGGAATATAAAACCCGCCAAATAT
>NIVC01000157.1:27500-140000 GCA_002269645.1 Macrostomum lignano | reverse complement strand
CGTACTGAATAAAAAGTCAATTATTGTAATATTTAGAAAATAAGTTTTTTAACATGTCTCTAAAGAGAGTGTACAGTTCAAGGAGCAGTCAACAGTAATACTATAAATAACTTGTTTTACCTATGATCCATAAAAAAATCATTACGTCCCATAAATTTGAATAATGCCAATATGTATTACACTAACACGTGCAGTGCATTATTAAGTGTGTTATATTGCACCACTCTCGGACCTCAGCTGCCATGTTACTTCTTTACTTATTTAATTTTCTGCTTTTGTGGCAAAATGGTATTAATTGCAAGCATTGTATTTAATTTCAGTAGGCTTTGGTAGCACTTCAATGACATAATAGACAATAGTAACTTGTAAGAAAGCATAACCTGCAGGCTGCAATCTGCATAAGGCGTAGGCCTAGTATATGTATACTATGGCATGATATAGAAATCATAAACATTATTTTCAATTTTAGTACTTAGCCACTCATTCTATTATTAGTATAGCAGACTCAAATATGTCATATGATGAGGATTGGCTAAAATTCAACTTAGGTCAACAGTCTACTTTAGAAATGAAGGTCTAGTCTTTAAAATTAAAATGTTTCTCCTAGTCCTAATATCAGTTGACTTAATTAAGTTGTATCGCTTTCACTATGTTTCAATGTTGGCAAAATTGCACTTTATTAGATTAAAACCAAACAAGCCATCAAAAATTTGATTTGTTAAAAGATAATTTGTCAAGACTCAAATATAGCAATTGGACAGATTGTTTATTCTATATATATTTATATAAAAACTATATAACATATAACAAATATATAGCTACATGATATATCTATAACATTTTATAATAGTTGCAATTTGTTTACCATTGTTGTTGTTATTGTTCTTTTTTGTTATATTTAAGATTTGAATAAAATTTTATTAATTTTAGTCAAAATTAACATATTTATTTCATTTTTTATTTTTAATCTATTAATGTGATTGCAACAAAAAAAGTATTTATAATAGTAGACTAACTACTCATCTGCTAGTTGTAAAGATTTTGACATCTAACTTTTGATAAAACCAAGTAAGTGTTCATCTGTAAATATACTAAAAGCAACGCAATGTTTTTGTGTATGTTGCAAATTTTATACCTTTAAAAAATGAAAGCTCTGTGTCTGTTTATGTGTGTACAATTTTGTGCACTATGGACTCCCAAACTGACCAACCAAATGAGGCCACACTTTTTACCCAAACCCACCCTAACCTCACCCTTTCCTCAGAGTAGAGGAAAGAGAAAAGAAAAGGAAAGAGAGGGATGAAAATAGGGGAGAGGAGAGGGCAAAGAAAGAGAATAGGAGAGTGAAGAGAGAAGTGAAAGGAGAGAGGAGAGAAAAAGGGAAAGAAGATGGAGAGAAGCGAGATGAGAGTAGAGAAGGGAGAGAGGAGCAATGAGAGAGAGGAGAGAGAAGAGGGGATTAATGAGAAAGAGTGGGGAGAGGAGAGAAGCTAAAGGAGAGGGTAGAGGGGAAAGGGAGAGCGGGGAGAGAGAGGAAAGAAAGTAGAGGGGATAGAGAAGAGAAGGGAGAGGAGGAGAGATGAGGTAGTGGAGACAGAGAGGAGACAAAATAGAAAAGAAGAGAGATGAGAGAGTAGAGAGGAGAAAAGAGATGAGAGTAATGTGATAAGATGATAGATGAGATAACAAAGAAGAGGATAGAGGAAAGAAAAGAGAGGAGAAGTGACAGAAGAGAAGAGTGAGGAGGGAGGATAGAGAAAAGAAGAAAAAAGTTTCAAAGGACCTGAAGGATGGCGAAATAGAGAGGCCAGAGTTGGCCAAAACATGCTTAGACAGGCATTGCCCTGCCATTTTGCGAGGCACCCCAGCTAATAAGATGAGATCAATGCTTGCCTTAAGTCTTTAGCAAAAATTTACTCCATTTTCTGTTTACCACTGTCCTCTATTCTAGAAAGTTTTTTAATATTACTTGTATCCTGTATCTTACAATAATATTATAAAGCAAAATATCATACAACATTTTTTGACCTACTATGGAGCATCTATGGAAATTTCATGCCTTACTATTGGCTCATTCCATATAAGATGGACATATTTGGAAAATAGAAAAAAGTCAATATTTTTGCTTGCCATTGCCTAATTAGCCTATTTTTTTACCAAATGTTTATATTGTGCAATATATACAATCTAAGAATAAAGGAATGGTAAAATGTTGGATTAGTATGTTATCAATTGGCAAAAAGTCATTTTTGTAAAAATTTGGACATTTTTCGAAGCAAAAGACATCATTAAGATTTTGTACCTTTTAAAAACAAATAGAAAGCTTTTGAAGGTTGAAACAAACTATAGATAAAAGTATAGTACTTGCATCATCAGATAAAAGCATTGGTGACCAAATAATCTATTATATTTTTAATGTATTAGTACCTCAAAGTTACTGAATTGACAGAAAAAAATATGTTACAACCATAATGTTACGACCATAAGGCTGCCTTTTCTTTTGTATCTTTGTTGCCTTTTGAGTTTATATATTCTAATAAAAGAGTATGATTTCTAAAGATGTTCTTAGTCAAATTTTAAAAATGTATTGCAAAATATCAAAAATGAAAAATGTTATAAGACTTTTACCTTTTAGTTTCTATATGTCAAAAATCCTGTCGTTACGACCATAAGTGTCATTTAAGGTTTAATAGCATCTATACTAATGATGATATCTATATGAAACTCTATAAATATATTCTAGACAAAATAATCTTTCATTTAAAATATTGGTTTAGTATATTCTATTATTAGATTTCATTTTATAAGTAAAAATAACCTGTCATGTTACGACCATGCTTATATGGAATGAGCCTATTGACAAACAGTTATGATAGTCGGGGCCTCGAAGGAAATACGAGTATATATTTTAGCTCATATTAATCTTATAGAATTTGACTAAATGCCTCTTGATTCTTAGTATCAAGACCTAGAAGATAAAATCGACGACTATTGTTGATTCATCCCTCAACACAACCTTCAGCGACAGACAGCCTTCAGCACTCCATCACTTCTCACAGCATGACCAAAGAAGTGGATTTTCTTCCTCTTGATCAGATACAGATTCACAAAGCCGTCCACCTCCTTTCTGCAGATTTTTTCACTTTATTTTTAATCAAGTTGTTAGTCTAGATCTATCGATGAATAAAAAAACATAAATGCAGTTTTTCTTGTCTTTCCTGAAAATGTCCGAGTCTGCAGAGGATAATAGTAATATTCAGCAGTTGATCAGCTCATTCAGCTGCGCTATTTGCGGCCTAAGATTTAGCCTGTCTTCACAGTCAAAGTGCAGATACTTTCGGCACGTTCAGAGGCATGGGCTGCAGATGGACTCTACTTTTGTGGCTAGGAGTGAGACCTCCGAGCCGCAGCAACCCGACATTCGAAGCTCTAAGCAGCGTTTTCATTGCACCCATTGCGATCAAAGCTTTACGAATAAGCATCTTCTCTATACTCACAGCTTTACTCACTCCGAGGTTCGGCTTTTTAAATGCGACCACTGCCGCGCCGATTTTAAGGTGCTGTCAGCTCTGTGTAGGCACAGGAAAATTCATTCGGCTGATAAACCGTTTCAGTGCGGCTACTGCAACAAGCGATTTCATCGTCGCGATCATTATCGCCTGCACGAAATGGTGCACACACGAACTAGGCCGTTCGGCTGTCAGCTGTGCGAGCATCGATTCAAGTCTAGGGCTGACCAGAGGAGGCACCAGCTGAAAGCTCACGCTTGACTCTGGCAGCTACTGACTTAATGTTGGGTTAATAAATCTAAATCTAAACCTAGCTTAAAATCGTCGGTTGTCAAATAGCTGGCAGTCAAATGTCACTGACAGTCAACTATCACTCACAGTCAACTATAACTCACAGTCAACAATCACTCACAGTCAACAATCACTCACAGTCAACGATCACTGACAGTGAAATGTCACTGACAGTGAAATGCCACTGACAGTCAAATATCACTGGCAGTCAACTATCACTGACAGTCAAATGTCACTGACAGTCAAATATCACTGGCAGTCAACTATCACTGACAGTCAAATGTCACTAATTAGTCAAATATCACTGGCAGTCAACTATCACTGACAGTCAAATGTCACTGATTAGTCAAATATCACTGGCAGTAAAATGTCACTGATTAGTCAAACATCACTGGCAGTCAACTATCACTGACAGTCAAATGTCACTGATTAGTCAAATATCACTGGCAGTCAACTATCACTGACAGTCAAATGTCACTGATTAGTCAAATATCACTGGCAGTAAAATGTCACTGATTAGTCAAATATCACTGGCAGTCAACTATCACTGACAGTCAAATGTCACTGATTAGTCAAATATCACTGGCAGTAAAATGTCACTGATTAGTCAAATATCACTGGCAGTCAACTATCACTGACAGTCAAATGTCACTGATTAGTCAAATATCACTGGCAGTCAACTATCACTGACAGTCAAATGTCACTGATTAGTCAAATATCACTGGCAGTCAACTATCACTGACAGTCAAATGTCACTGATTAGTCAAATATCACTGGCAGTCAACTATCACTGACAGTCAAATGTCACTGATTAGTCAAATATCACTGGCAGTAAAATGTCACTGATTAGTCAAATATCACTGGCAGTCAACTATCACTGACAGTCAAATGTCACTGATTAGTCAAATATCACTGGCAGTCAACTATCACTGACAGTCAAATGTCACTGATTAGTCAAATATCACTGGCAGTCAACTATCACTGACAGTCAAATATCACTGATTAGTCAAATATCACTGGCAGTCAACCATCACTGACAGTCAACTATCACTGGCAGTCAAATGTCACTGACAGTCAACTATCACTCGCAGTCAACTTTCACTGGCAGTCAAATGTCACTGACAGTCAACTATCACTCACAGTCAACTATCACTCACAGTCAACTATCACTCACAGTCAACTATCACTGACAGTGAAATGTCACTGACAGTCAACTATCACTCACAGTCAACTATCACTGGCAGTCAACAATCACTGGCAGTCAACTATCACTGGCAGTCAACTATCACTCACAGTCAACTATCACTGACAGTGAAATGTCACTGACAGTCAAATGTCACTGATTAGTCAAATATCACTGGCAGTAAAATGTCACTGATTAGTCAAATATCACTGGCAGTCAACTATCACTGACAGTCGAATGTCACTGATTAGTCAAATATTACTGGCAGTCAACTATCACTGACAGTCAAATGTCACTGATTAGTCAAATATCACTGGCAGTAAAATGTCACTGATTAGTCAAATATCACTGATTAGTCAAATATCACTGGCAGTCAACCATCACTGACAGTCAACTATCACTGGCAGTCAAATGTCACTGACAGTCAACTATCACTCACAGTCAACTATCACTGGCAGTCAAATGTCACTGACAGTCAACTATCACTCACAGTCAACTATCACTCACAGTCAACTATCACTCACAGTCAACTATCACTCACAGTCAACTATCACTGACAGTGAAATGTCACTGACAGTCAACAATCACTAGCAGTCAAATGTCACTGACAGTCAACTATCACTCACAGTCAACTATAACTCACAGTCAACAATCACTCACAGTCAACAATCACTCACAGTCAACGATCACTGACAGTGAAATGTCACTGACAGTGAAATGCCACTGACAGTCAAATATCACTGGCAGTCAACTATCACTGACAGTCAAATGTCACTGGCAGTCAACTATCACTGACAGTCAAATGTCACTGATTAGTCAAATATCACTGGCAGTCAACTATCACTGACAGTCAAATGTCACTGATTAGTCAAATATCACTGGCAGTAAAATGTCACTGATTAGTCAAATATCACTGGCAGTCAACTATCACTGACAGTCAAATGTCACTGATTAGTCAAATATCACTGGCAGTCAACTATCACTGACAGTCAAATGTCACTGATTAGTCAAATATCACTGGCAGTAAAATGTCACTGATTAGTCAAATATCACTGGCAGTCAACTATCACTGACAGTCAAATGTCACTGATTAGTCAAATATCACTGGCAGTCAACTATCACTGACAGTCAAATGTCACTGATTAGTCAAATATCACTGATTAGTCAAATATCACTGGCAGTCAACCATCACTGACAGTCAACTATCACTGGCAGTCAAATGTCACTGACAGTCAACTATCGCTCGCAGTCACCTTTCACTGGCAGTCAAATGTCACTGACAGTCAACTATCACTCACAGTCAACTATCACTCACAGTCAACTATCACTCACAGTCAACTATCACTGACAGTGAAATGTCACTGACAGTCAACTATCACTCAAAGTCAACTATCACTGGCAGTCAACAATCACTGGCAGTCAACTATCACTGGCAGTCAACTATCACTCACAGTCAACTATCACTGACAGTGAAATGTCACTGACAGTCAAATGTCACTGATTAGTCAAATATCACTGGCAGTAAAATGTCACTGATTAGTCAAATATCACTGGCAGTCAACTATCACTGACAGTCAAATGTCACTGATTAGTCAAATATTACTGGCAGTCAACTATCACTGACAGTCAAATGTCACTGATTAGTCAAATATCACTGGCAGTAAAATGTCACTGATTAGTCAAATATCACTGGCAGTCAACCATCACTGACAGTCAACTATCACTGGCAGTCAAATGTCACTGACAGTCAACTATCACTCACAGTCAACTATCACTGGCAGTCAAATGTCACTGACAGTCAACTATCACTCACAGTCAACTATCACTCACAGTCAACTATCACTCACAGTCAACTATCACTCACAGTCAACTATCACTGACAGTGAAATGTCACTGACAGTCAACAATCACTAGCAGTCAAATGTCACTGACAGTCAACTATCACTCACAGTCAACTATCACTGGCAGTCAAATGTCACTGACAGTCAACTATCGCTCGCAGTCAACTTTCACTGGCAGTCAAATGTCACTGACAGTCAACTATCACTCACAGTCAACTATCACTCACAGTCAACTATCACTCACAGTCAACTATCACTGACAGTGAAATGTCACTGACAGTCAACTATCACTCACAGTCAACTATCACTGGCAGTCAACAATCACTGGCAGTCAACTATCACTGGCAGTCAACTATCACTCACAGTCAACTATCACTGACAGTGAAATGTCACTGACAGTCAAATGTCACTGATTAGTCAAATATCACTGGCAGTAAAATGTCACTGATTAGTCAAATATCACTGGCAGTCAACCATCACTGACAGTCAACTATCACTGGCAGTCAAATGTCACTGACAGTCAACTATCACTCACAGTCAACTATCACTGGCAGTCAAATGTCACTGACAGTCAACTATCACTCACAGTCAACTATCACTCACAGTCAACTATCACTCACAGTCAACTATCACTCACAGTCAACTATCACTGACAGTGAAATGTCACTGACAGTCAACAATCACTAGCAGTCAAATGTCACTGACAGTCAACTATCACTCACAGTCAACTATAACTCACAGTCAACAATCACTCACAGTCAACAATCACTCACAGTCAACGATCACTGACAGTGAAATGTCACTGACAGTGAAATGCCACTGACAGTCAAATATCACTGGCAGTCAACTATCACTGACAGTCAAATGTCACTGGCAGTCAACTATCACTGACAGTCAAATGTCACTGATTAGTCAAATATCACTGGCAGTCAACTATCACTGACAGTCAAATGTCACTGATTAGTCAAATATCACTGGCAGTAAAATGTCACTGATTAGTCAAATATCACTGGCAGTCAACTATCACTGACAGTCAAATGTCACTGATTAGTCAAATATCACTGGCAGTCAACTATCACTGACAGTCAAATGTCACTGATTAGTCAAATATCACTGGCAGTAAAATGTCACTGATTAGTCAAATATCACTGGCAGTCAACTATCACTGACAGTCAAATGTCACTGATTAGTCAAATATCACTGGCAGTCAACTATCACTGACAGTCAAATGTCACTGATTAGTCAAATATCACTGGCAGTCAACTATCACTGACAGTCAAATATCACTGATTAGTCAAATATCACTGATTAGTCAAATATCACTGGCAGTCAACCATCACTGACAGTCAACTATCACTGGCAGTCAAATGTCACTGACAGTCAACTATCGCTCGCAGTCAACTTTCACTGGCAGTCAAATGTCACTGACAGTCAACTATCACTCACAGTCAACTATCACTCACAGTCAACTATCACTCACAGTCAACTATCACTCACAGTCAACTATCACTGACAGTGAAATGTCACTGACAGTCAACTATCACTCAAAGTCAACTATCACTGGCAGTCAACAATCACTGGCAGTCAACTATCACTGGCAGTCAACTATCACTCACAGTCAACTATCACTGACAGTGAAATGTCACTGACAGTCAAATGTCACTGATTAGTCAAATATCACTGGCAGTAAAATGTCACTGATTAGTCAAATATCACTGGCAGTCAACTATCACTGACAGTCAAATGTCACTGATTAGTCAAATATTACTGGCAGTCAACTATCACTGACAGTCAAATGTCACTGATTAGTCAAATATCACTGGCAGTAAAATGTCACTGATTAGTCAAATATCACTGGCAGTCAACCATCACTGACAGTCAACTATCACTGGCAGTCAAATGTCACTGACAGTCAACTATCACTCACAGTCAACTATCACTGGCAGTCAAATGTCACTGACAGTCAACTATCACTCACAGTCAACTATCACTCACAGTCAACTATCACTCACAGTCAACTATCACTCACAGTCAACTATCACTGACAGTGAAATGTCACTGACAGTCAACAATCACTAGCAGTCAAATGTCACTGACAGTCAACTATCACTCACAGTCAACTATCACTGGCAGTCAAATGTCACTGACAGTCAACTATCGCTCGCAGTCAACTTTCACTTGCAGTCAAATGTCACTGACAGTCAACTATCACTCACAGTCAACTATCACTCACAGTCAACTATCACTCACAGTCAACTATCACTGACAGTGAAATGTCACTGACAGTCAACTATCACTCACAGTCAACTATCACTGGCAGTCAACAATCACTGGCAGTCAACTATCACTGGCAGTCAACTATCACTCACAGTCAACTATCACTGACAGTGAAATGTCACTGACAGTCAAATGTCACTGATTAGTCAAATATCACTGGCAGTAAAATGTCACTGATTAGTCAAATATCACTGGCAGTCAACCATCACTGACAGTCAACTATCACTGGCAGTCAAATGTCACTGACAGTCAACTATCACTCACAGTCAACTATCACTGGCAGTCAAATGTCACTGACAGTCAACTATCACTCACAGGCAACTATCACTCACAGTCAACTATCACCACAGTCAACTATCACTCACAGTCAACTATCACTGACAGTGAAATGTCACTGACAGTCAACAATCACTAGCAGTCAAATGTCACTGACAGTCAACTATCACTCACAGTCAACTATCACTGGCAGTCAAATGTCACTGACAGTCAACTATCACTCACAGTCAACAATCACTCACAGTCAACTATCACTGACAGTCAACTATCACTCAAAGTCACAGTCAACTATCACTGACAGTCAACTATCACTCACAGTCAACAATCACTGGCAGTCAACTATCACTGGCAGTCAACTATCACTCACAGTCAACTATCACTCACAGTCAACTATCACTGACAGTGAAATGTCACTGACAGTCAACTATCACTGGCAGTCAAATCTCACTGACAGTCAACTATCACTCACAGTCAACTATCACTCACAGTCAACTATCACTCACAGTCAACTATCACTCACAGTCAACTATCACTCACAGTCAACTATCACTCACAGTCAACTATCACTGACAGTGAAATGTCACTGACAGTCAACAATCACTAGCAGTCAAATGTCACTGACAGTCAACTATCACTCACAGTCAACTATCACTGGCAGTCAAATGTCACTGACAGTCAACTATCACTGACAGTCAACTATCACTCACAGTCACAGTCAACTATCACTCACAGTCAAATATCACTAACAGTCAACTATCACTCACAGTCAACTATCACTCACAGTCACAGTCAACTATCACTGACAGTCAACTATCACTCACAGTCAACAATCACTGGCAGTCAACTATCACTGGCAGTCAACTATCACTCACAGTCAACTATCACTCACAGTCAACTATCACTGACAGTGAAATGTCACTGACAGTCAACTATCACTGGCAGTCAAATCTCACTGACAGTCAACTATCACTCACAGTCAACTATCACTCACAGTCAACTATCACTCACAGTCAACAATCACTGACAGTGAAATGTCACTGACAGTCAAATGTCACTGACAGTCAAATATCACTGGCAGTCAACTATCACTGACAGTCAAATGTCACTGATTAGTCAAATATCACTGGCAGTCAACTATCACTGACAGTCAAATGTCACTGATTAGTCAAAAATCACTGGCAGTCAACCATCACTGACATTCAACTATCACTGGCAGTCAAATGTCACTGACAGTCAACTATCACTCGCAGTCAACTATCACTGGCAGTCAAATGTCACTGACAGTCAACTATCACTCACAGTCAACTATCACTGGCAGTCAAATGTCACTGACAGTCAACTATCACTGGCAGTCAAATGTCACTGACAGTCAACTATCACTCACAGTCAACTATCACTGACAGTCAAATGTCACTGACAGTCAACTATCACTGGCAGTCAAATGTCACTGACAGTCAACTATCACTCACAGTCAACTATCACTCACAGTCAACTATCACTGACAGTCAACTATCACTCACAGTCACAGTCAACTATCACTCACAGTCACAGTCAACTATCACTCACAGTCAAATGTCACTAACAGTCAACTATCACTCACAGTCAACTATCACTGGCAGTCAAATGTCACTGACAGTCAACTATCACTGGCAGTCAAATGTCACTGACAGTCAACTATCACTCACAGTCAACTATCACTGACTGTCAACTATCACTCACAGTCACAGTCAACTATCACTGACAGTCAACTATCACTCACAGTCACAGTCAACTATCACTCACAGTCAAATGTCACTAACAGTCAACTATCACTCACAGTCAACTATCACTGGCAGTCAAATGTCACTGACAGTCAACTATCACTGGCAGTCAAATGTCACTTACAGTCAACTATCACTCACAGTCAAATATCACTCACAGTCAACTATCACTGACAGTGAAATGTCACTGACAGTCAACTATCACTGGCAGTCAAATGTCACTGACAGTCAACTATCACTCACAGTCAACTATCACTGGCAGTCAAATGTCACTGACAGTCAACTATCACTCACAGTCAACTATCACTCACAGTCAACAATCACTCACAGTCAACTATCACTGACAGTCAACTATCACTCACAGTCACAGTCAACTATCACTCACAGTCAACTATCACTCACAGTCAACAATCACTGACAGTCAAATGTCACTGACAGTCAAATGTCACTCACAGTCAACTATCACTCACAGTCAACTATCACTGACAGTCAACTATCACTCACAGTCAACAATCACTGGCAGTCAACTATCACTCACAGTCAACAATCACTGACAGTCAAATGTCACACAGTAAACAATCACTGACAGTCAAATGTCACTGACACTCAACTATCACTCACAGTCAACTATCACTCACAGTCAACAATCACTGACAGTGAAATGTCACTGACAGACAACTATCACTCACAGTCAACTATCACTCACAGTCAACAATCACTCACAGTCAACAATCACTCACAGTCAAATGTCACTGACAGTCAAATGTCACTGACAGTCAAATATCACTGGCAGTCAACTATCACTGACAGTCAAATGTCACTGATTAGTCAAATATCACTGGCAGTCAACTATCACTGACAGTCAAATGTCACTGATTAGTCAAATATCACTGGCAGTCAACTATCACTGACAGTCAAATGTCACTGATTAGTCAAATATCACTGGCAGTCAACTATCACTGACAGTGAAATGTCACTGACAGTCAAAGTGTCACTGACAGTCAGTGTCTATCGAAATGCCAGTACTGTATAGTAAAGATGCCAGTGTTTTATAATTTTAATTTTTCGCGCTTCGAACTCAAATTAATTGTCTTTACGCGGCAACAGCTAGCCCCGCCCCCTCCACGCGGCAAAAAGTTAGGCAATGTCTAATGCTTGTTTCAGTAACATGGTAGGCCCTCATAACCCACCTTTCTATCCCCCAGATGTTTAGCTGTTGCTGGGTTACATAAGCATTGTATTACTACTTTATTTATCGTCATTAATTTGCTCCAAATTTCTTTAATAAATAGAACAATTACTAAGTCGTAGTAGTATATGTGCAAGTGCTCAAGCCAAATACTAAAAATGAGTTACAGCAAACTTGCAAGAATCCCTCGTACGTCATTTCTTTTTCTTGGGCGGGGGGTGCGTAGCCATAAGTATATGTACATGTACATCATTTACTATTTGATCATTGGGACATCGTTAAATCAGAGAACACTTGTTTGATTGGGCGCCAGCAACTTGGCCAAGAAGGCCAAGAAGCACTATTGCAACTGGTGTTAGATCAAGAAGTTCTGGCGCAGCGTGGCGCCAGATCAAGGAGCGCTAGCGACTGCATGGCGCCAGATCAAGAAGTTCTGGCGCAGCGTGGCGCCAGATCAAGGAGCGCTAGCGACTGCATGGCGCCAGATCAAGGAGTGCTAGAGACTGCATGGCGCCAGATCAAGGAGTGCTAGAGACTGCATGGCGCCAGATCAAGGAGTGCTACTGACTGCATGGCGCCAGATCAAGGAGTGCTAGCGACTGCATGGCGCCAGATCAAGGAGCGCTAACGACTGCATGGCGCCAGATCAAGGAGTGCTAGCGACTGCATGGCGCCAGATCAAGGAGTGCTCGCAATTGGTGTGTCGTTTTAATCGATTTTAAAAAGTTGTGTTGCAGAAAACTTCATATTCCAAGAAATGTGAAAGAAGATTCGTGTCATTGGAAACAGCCAATTTAAGAAAATGAAAGCTGTAGTAAAAAGTTTTCTGCATCACAACTTGCTTATGTTTGGAATTGACTGACAATGGACGGATAACAGGGGTTGGTAAAGATATTTTACCTCAAGGGCCCAGATGGAGAATCTAGCGCATGCCTGCAGGCCGGAGGAAGGATAAGATCTTTAAAGCTAGAGGGAATAAAGAGAGAGGATAGAAGGGACAGGAGAAGGGAGAGGAGTTTAAATAGAGAAGACGAGCTGATAAGAGACAAGCCTTGAGCGGGCCGGATTGCCATTGCATGAAGTTTCAAAGGACCCGAAAGGCCGCATAGAGAGAGGTTTGGCAGCTTGCGCCAACTCAGTCTTCACCCTGAGTCCTGACCTATCAGATATAATTAGACTATACGAGCGTAGAGTTCGAAGATGCGTGCTTCCTTCCTTCACGATTCCCACTCTCTTCCAACTTCCTTACCACTCGGGTGTTTTCGTACGTTTCTCTTTTTTGCAAGCGCTCAAACCAGAAACCTATTATGGAATTTACGGTCTCCAAAATCTAGGGGTCACATCCCGGGATTCATAGGGTCGGGATTCAATCCCGGAACGTTAATGCAATTTTTTATAATGTATGATATAATCGCAAGTATTTTATCATAAAATGGCAGTTACTTCAAATATGGAATATACACGCATACATGTCCCTTCTCCGTTGCCCACTTTGTAAGGTCTTTAATGTTGTTTGAGTTGAGTCTTGTTTAAATCATTTAACGTTGAGATTTGATTTTAAAGTTTGAACTCATAGGATACGTGAGTCCAGACTCCAGACTGACAAGTGACAACGTGAATGCCCAGGCGGTAGTAGGTTGTGACTTGTGTTGTGACTGTGACTCCTTGTGACTTTGTGAGTGTGCCTCATGCCACGGGCCAACGACTCCACGACCACGTCCACGAGTCATGTGCATTTGTTTTGCAATGTGCATACTGCTAGTGCTACTACATAGTATGTAATACATGTGTATACATTTTATTTTGCTTTGCATAGTGTTTGCTTATTTTTACTTGCAACTTGCAGATGTTCTCACGTTAGTCACGTGATAAAAAAGTAATTCGCAGCGTTGATATAACATTATAACAATGTTACGACAAGGATGGTACTGAAAAAATATTAATCCCGGGATCCTGGGATTTGACGTTTCCTAATCCCGGGATCCCGGGATCCCGGGATTGACAGAATCCGGGATTTTGTGACCCCTACCAAAATCCAATGCGAAATAACACCCCCCAGGGGCGTAGCCAGGAATTTTGATTGGGGGGGGGGGCCGTGAGTTAGGGGGCGCTAGCTTCTTATAGGGGGGGGGGGGCGCCAGCTTCTTATAGGGGGGGGGGCGCCAGCTTCTTATAGGGGGAGCGCCAGTTTCTTTTAGGGAGGGCGCCAGTTTCTTTTAGTGGGGGGGGGGCGCCAGTTTCTTTTAGTGGGGGGCGCGCCAGTTTCTTTTAGTGGGGGGCGCCAGTTACTTTTAGGAGGTGGGCGCCAGTTTCTTTTAGTGGGGGGTGCCAAGGCCAGAGTTAGTGATTGGGGGGGGGCCACGGCCCCCTTGCCCCCCTCTGGCTACGCCCCTGCCCCCCCCCCCCTACAGTCAAGAGGAATCCAGAAGCTAGACCAGAGGTCGGCAAACTCCGTCCCGCGAAGAAGCCTCTCTTATCCGACCCTCGGGTCCTACAATAGCACAAGGTTTGCGTCTCTTTTCAGCTCGATCTTCTCTCTAATAATCTCTTTTCTTGTCCCTCTTCTCTCCTCTCCTCTCCTCTGGTCTTCTCCTCTCCTCTCTTATATTTTCTCCTGTGCTTTCACTCTTTTGTCTCCCATCTCTTCTCTATTTCCTTTGACCCTATCCTATCTCCTCTCCTCTGGCCCGCAGTCTGCCACTAGATTGTCCATCTGGCCCTTGATATAAAAAGTTTGCCAACCCCTGAGCTAGACCCTATACCATTAGGTGCAGATTTGGTCTGCCGCACGGAATGACAAATTCCATTCCATGAGTCATAACTGGGGAATAAAAAATCCCGAGTTTTGCCAATCCCGGGATTTTCGGGATTGGGATATCCCCGACTTAAAAAATCCCGGGATTCTCGACAAATTGTACCGCCCGGAATTTCTTAAATTTTCAAATTGTGTGTGAAAAAAGCTCGTTTACAATTCCCATGTAATTTTGATGTGGTCTGATTTTCCCAAACCAATTTGTGATGTGCTGTTTCAACTAATTCTTAAAGATGTTGAAATTTCAAGTTTAAGTCATGGACTACTAAGTGTCGTTTATGTCGTTAGTGTTGTTCTACTCAAGCAGTCGCTTGTTAAGTTTTGACTTTCAACTTTTACAGCGGTCCTTTTCAATTTTAAGTCCTAATGATCTCTCTTCATGAGAATTATGGCCCTTTGCCCATGACGCGAACTGGGATGATTCACCTCTCCCGGTGCTGTGTGCCTGTGTGCGAACATGAACTCCTAGATTTTATTGCTATTGATTATTAAAGTCGTCCATGATGCTATGCGAAGCAGGCCTTGTATAATCAAAGGCTTCAAGGCCCGCGAAGCGCGAATCCTGTCTATCCGGTTTGGCCTTCGGGGCCTCGGGTCCTTAAACTTCCCTATCCCAATAGCAATTCGGTCCGCTCTGTGTCTCTCAGGCTCTCAGCTCTTTCCTGTTATTTTCTTCTCTCCCTCCCCTCCCGGCAGCCATAAGCCATGACTCCCATGGATTGGATTCTTTGTCTGGCCCTTAACCCAGAATTGGGAAGTATTCAAGCTGGCCCCACATGGCCCACAAAACAGAACCGATCGATATCTCTCGACCGACCGACCGATCGTATGCACGTGCACGCAGCTAGCCTTCTCTCCTCACTCACCCTAAAACTGGGTTTGTCAACTCCCTCGATTTCCAACCGCTTGTCCAATGGCTGGGCCGTACATTAACTGCCTGCCTGCCTCCCTTTCTCTCCCTTACCCCCCGCGGCCTGCACGAAAGGGGAGGGGCGGGGGTCGAACATGAGTATATACCGCTGATTCAGTCAGACAGACAGCCAACTTGCCAGACTCGAATGGCCCTCAGGCCTTTCGTCTCAGTTTGTATATTGGAGCGCCCGTCCCCATACCCCATACTTTTTTATCAGTCTGGTCTGGGCTCTGCGAACTTTTATTGAAACCGGTAACTCCTAGCAAGTAGACGTAAGTTGTTACAATGTTTTATTTAATATTCTATGCTAAATATTATAAGCTGCAGGGCAATATAATCAGAATATAGTACACTTGTATTATTATATGTAATAAAATATTTCTGCAGTACAAATTAAATATTTTTACATTGAAGATTTAGTATACGTAGAAGATTTAAGAACTAGTAAACTTGGTTTTTATAAAAAGCTGTATCTCTTCGGAAGATGTGGCTCATGGATGTACTGACAAGGTCCAAGACTGAAATCAGAATATTTCAAGGTCCATGATGTGGCTCATGGACCTTGAAATAAGGTCCAAGTCTATTTGACTTGGACCTTATTTCAAGCCAGTTTAATTGCCGATAGGTCCAAGTCAAATAGACGACTGTCAGAAACTACTGCCGGCGTCGCGCACGAATAGACTACCTTCAGGTCATTCCAGAACTGCTTCACAAGTTCGCATGGCTCTTTGCTATGGTGAGTTCGATACATCTGCTCGACAAGATGCGAAGCAAAATGGACAGCTGACGTTCCTCGCATTGACTTGAATTTCGCTTTGCTATTGCCCTAGAAACCTTCAATACGGTTAGTGTGCACCTCACGCCTCTCAGAATTATGAATTATTGTCACCTTAAAAGTGTCCTTGTGTGACATGGTCCAATGGGTGTAACCCATCTCTTCCACTTTCAAGTAAGCTGCCCATCCGTCACTGTAAATTGCCGTTTCGGGCTACACAAACTTTTAAATGAGCAGTAGAAGTGTTTCGGCCAATCTGTCAGCTACAGGCCAAATAATGCAGCGTCCGTCATCGCGGTCAACCATTCTAAAGACCCATATCTGACAGCCTTTTCAGGCACCTTTGTTGTACTTCATTTTGCGTCTAAAGAGACTTTCGTTGATTTCAACTGTGTGACCAACGTGACCAATCATGATGCTTTCTCGTTGACTTTCAAACCATTTGTACATAATGTCACGACAGTAGTTCCACCACTATACGGCAGCTTCCAACTCAACTCTGTACATCGTCTGCAGAGATCTGTGGATGAAAACAAATGAATTAGTAATACTATTACATCTCCACTACCCCCCCTCAGCTTTGGTTTACGATCATATGAATATAGAATCTGTATGTAAATGATTGTAAACCAAAGGTAGTGTGTATCCCGATAATGATCAATTTCGGTTTACTGCTCTACTACTTACACCAAAACCTCCTACCTTCGGTTCACGATCATTTACATGTATTTCTGCCATTTAAATGATCATAAACCAAAGTGGATATATAGGTTTTACTCACTTTTGCAACACACCGAGCAGATAATGTGTGATAAAGCCTACGATGTCCATCGGATTCAATTTTGATCCTTCGAAGAAGGAGAATTTCCAGATGGATACCCGTTTTTCATGGGCACCAAATGGAGACGTATTGTTGATTTTGCACCAAAAAACGAGGCCGTCTGCAGTGTTGTGCCCTATTGGAATAAATGTTAAAAACCCGCGGACGCGCGCTTTAGAAAAGAGTCAAACTATTTTACCGCGCTTTAGGATTATTAGAGATGTTCCGAAAGATCTGCAGTTTCGTCGAAATTAAAATTCGCTAACTTTCCAAAATCAAAATTGAAATTTCCCGAAATCATAATTCAGAAAAACAAAGTTTAGTATGATCAACACTCACTTTTTTACTTTCAATTTACTGCTTAAGCAAAAAGTAATAAATGTATATGTAGTAGAAAGTAGTTTATTTTTAGCGACTTTTTAGACACTACCAAAATTTTCACTTCTAAATTTTATTTCGAAATTGAAATTCGCTCTAAAAAATTTCAAATTTTGGAAAATTGAAATTGAATTTTCGGAACATCTCTAAGCTTAATAAATTACAAGTGTATAAGCCCCTTCAACAGAGGTATTATACCCATTTCCATGTATATGTATTTGCTAGAGCAGCAGCCAGTAAGAAAGGGCAGCGCGCGCAGGCGCTGCGCCTGTGCGCGCGCTGCGCTTTAGAAAAATTTCAAAAGTGCGCCGGACACCGTCCGCGGTTTTACAACTTTTTCCTATAGGGGTGTTGTGCGCAGGCATCATTTTCATTGCGCTACCGCATGTTGGACACGACATTGATTCAGCTAGAAGACCTTCGGCTTGAAGTAGTGTAATCTAATTTACTTTGTCAATGAATCGCCATGCCATGGGAGAAACTAGGTCGGCTATTCCGCTCAGTTTTTCCAGTGAAACGAATAATCCTGGTTTCTCAATTTTTGCTTCTTTTGAGCAGGCCATGATCACTAAAATAGAAAAATACATGTGGATCGTAAACCGAAATACGGGTGGAAAAATGATCGTAAACCGAAGGAATGCTGTAATTTCTTGTATTGTAGTTATCATTTTAATAGCATTCTTTATCCTATTGTCCCGTTTATCCTGTTTTTTCTTATTAAGTGGTTCAATATATTGCCTTGCTTTGCTAAGTTGCTTTATTATGCTTACTGTTACTATGTACTATTGCTTAAATTTTGTTAATAATTTTGCGCCATATTTAGTAAAATTACTACATATATGAGCTAATATACAGCAACAAAGAACAACTTGTGCTTGACTGCCCTGTTCTGGCAATTGCTATTAGGCCTTAGCGCCAATCATAGTCTAAAAATAGCAATAGCAACTGAGTCCACTTTGTTCATTTAAAGATGTCAGACGTGCAATCTTTCCTCTCTTTTTTTCCTCTACAAAGAGCGTACAACTCCTCCCTCCCAAAACTGCCCATCCCTATTCCCCAGTAAAACAGGCCTGCTTTCCTCTATCCCCAGACCCAAGATCTGACGTAGCCTTTGCCTACTAAGTGCTCCCTTTAACTAGGTGTATTGCCTCTTTATTACGAAAAATTAGTAACACATTGCAATTTGTAAATGGCAGAAATTTCTACTAAAACATTTGTTATAGACAAGTTATAATCTTACTGTTGAACCATTAATTAGAGCAATGCATAATTTATTGATTATTCATATCATCATCATGCAATTTAATGCATGTATATATAGCAATCGGCATAGCATAAAATTATGAAGAGAAACACACTGTAAAATAGTTAAATGGGGATTTACATGCTGACAAGTGACAAAAACAAGTTTTTAAAACTGTGGCATCAGATTTGCTGCAGCTGTCTTTCTTTGTCAGTAGTGCAGTGCCAAGGGGGCGGCGCAAAGCAATAGACTATTTTATTTTATTGAAGTAATGACAAAGTAAAATCATTTTCGGCAATGTCTTATTAGATAGCCCTGATCGGTGATCGCACCTTTGATAGAAATGTATTGCTCGCCGAAAATGCACGCTCTGCATCTACACTTGTGGGTGGAATTGTCATTAGAGCCTGGAATAGGTTCTCAAGAAGTCTTCCACATTGGCCAGTGGCTTATAGAAATTCCAGCTCATGACCAATTGTTGACTCTAGAGAAAACTTGTGCTTTGTCCTTTTGGCAGGTTGCATTCCTAGAGTGCTTTTCTGAGCCGTGACTCCATGCTTGAGGTTGATGCAGTTACTTTGCTAGCACCATTGCCATCCTCGCCATCAGTAGATGGCAGGAGACAGTCAGGTTCTTCATCAGTCATGCCATCTCATTTTGCTGACCAGGATCTGATTCTGATCCTGGATACAAAGCCAGCTTTTTTGCTATTGAGACCAGGGTTTACTTGACTGTGTTTAGCTCACATGGTGTGTTAGCCTTGCCAAAACGGTTTAGAAAGCTAACAGCATCAACAATAGCACCAGAATGTTTAATTCACTTGGTCAAAGCAGCTGCCAAATCTTCAGCCAACTTGGTGCCTTGATCATTCAGTTCGGAGATGGCGAACTCAACTGATGTCTGGGCCTTCAAAATTGTACAGTCACGCTGTGATAATACGCTCACTACTAACTCAATAAGCTTCAAGGCATTAGTAATCTCTTAAATGTACTTGATATCAGCTTGATTGAATAGCGGCTCCTGGTCTAAATGCAGAAGTGTACGCTGAATGGGCTTCAGCAGCAATAGGAATCGCTCAGTCATGTGCACCAGAGAATTCCATCTTGTCAGTACATCCAGAAGTAAAAAAAGCTCATGACCAAGTGCTTCCTTGACAATTGATTGGAAAGTGTCATTGCGGGTAGGGCTTTTCTTGAAAAACTTTAGTTTCCCGCACTTTCTTGATTGCATCAAACACTGAAGCAGTCAACTGGATGCCATTTGAAGGACCATCATCATAGCCAAGGTTCCACAGACCAGCAGTAGCAGCAGAAGCACTAGAGTACTCTTCATCTTCAACTTCCTCATCAGAATCATCAGGATCTTGTAAATTACCTTCTGGAAGTTTTGGCTGTTCAGCTTGAAAAGTCTCTTCAGAAGCAGCAGACTCGATCTGATCTTCTCTTCATTGCTCTTCTTGGTATACAGCACATCAGACACAGCCAAATGTATACTGTGCGAATAGCACAACTGATGTTCTGTTTGAGAAGTTTCCCAAACTTAACCATGACTAAAGCAGAACCTGTTGTGCATGAAATGATGTCACAGTTAACGTCAAGTCCGAATTTCGCAATGTGATCAGTCACAAGTTCTACACAACGCTCTGCATTCATAGACCCTCTGATGCGAACTAAGCCAAGATTGAATAGGTGGACATTAATATTCATGTAGCGACGATTATTAACACCATTCTATTCATCAATCGTTAAAGCAAACCGTTTATTTTTTCACGACGGATGTCTAGGTCACGTTTCATTTTTCCTTCAACTTCTGCAGCGAAGTCTAACACACGAGCCTTGATGGTATCTTTAGACTTTGTCAGTTGAAGCCCTCGGGCATGTAATGCGGCACGAAGATCTGTTGACATAATGAATAGAGAAAATTCAATGCCATCTTTAGCTACCATTCTAGCCAGTACCAAATTTGGATTTTCCACTTTAACTTAAAAAAATTCACCAATTCGCCTTTGCTTTGATGCCATTAGACTTGGACTTGCATTAGAAGAACCTAGAGCTAGACTTGGAGGATTGGAGCTAGAGAAGAAGTTTCAGCACTTCTTCCAGTGTCAACAGTAGTAGCAGATATATCAGAAACAGCACTGCGCTTGCTTGCTTGGCTAGGCCCTTGAGTAGTACATGTAGTACTAGTAGAGATTGTAGCTGTAGGCCTTAGCTGGACCAGTAGAATCAGAAAGATCATTATGCTTAGACCGCAAATAAGTGCGCATTCCTGATGTTGAACTTCCTTTTGTTGAAATCTTGGTATTGCATAAAATGCACATTGCTTCAGTTGCCGATAGACGAGAGAAATAAGCCCGTGTTAATGATTTGTTACAGCTTGCCATTGCTTATCACTGGACATTGGTTGACTTGACATTAACAATCTGATAACCAAGTGCTACCCTCCCTGCCGCGGGCGCCCCTATATGTACACCGCAGGCACCCTCCCTGCCACAGGCACCCCAAACCGAAGGTATACTCGCCCAATACAGGTGTACACTCGCCCAATACACGTGTACACTCGCCCAATACATGTGTACACTCTCCTGATATGTAGGTACACTCGTCCAATACAGGTGTACACTCTCCCAATATACGTGTAGTTAGCGATAAAAACACAAAATTATGCACTATAGTGGATTTAATTATGTATATTTACATAAAAATACACGGTAGGTATAATGCAGGTGCATATTAAAAATGTACATATTGGTGCATAATGCATATAGGTGTACAAACTTAGGTATAGCAAAATACACACAATAATATTATCGTTATATTGGCAGACGGTAAAACTGGCAAAATAGCAGGTACATATCGCTTTGTTAGTGTAGTAGGCAGATTCAAGTATACTGCACGAAAACTAAACATAGGTTGAAATAGACACTTACACACAGTAGATGCAAGTATAATGCAACCGTATATAGGCAAAATACACTGTAGATTCAAATTAATGGAGGTGCATGGGCTAAAATATACACACGGAAGGTACAAATTGTGATATATGCAACATATGTACGCAAAATTAAGCATATATTGACATAATGTAGGTGCAAACAATGGTAAAATATCCGGCCCACCTAGTAAGGGATATTCGAGACACGCATGAAGGCATTCCTCCCCAGGGGCGAGTACAGTGAGGGCGGAGAAACAGAGAGCCAGTCCCTCCCCAGCTGAGTGCAAAGCGACCGACACTGCATCTAGCGCCAGACAGCGGAGACCAAGGCGGGCTGAGTAATGTTTCGAGGGGATCCCAATGTACAGTGAGCTATTTTCATCCAGACAAGGGGACCCTCACCTAGGAGAGCTATTTTTCCTCCCCAAATGGGGGCTTCCAAATAGGATTTTAGCGGCTCCCAAGTGCCGCGCAGACAGGCGAATCTCAGTCAGGGGAGACTGTGTAAGGGAGACAATTTTCTCCCTAGGGGTGAGCCATCTGAATTAGTCTTTTAACCGCAGTCAACCCCATTCCTATCTACTCAGTGTATACTGCGGGGTTCCCCTAAACCACTTACAGGGAGAAAAAACCACAAACCCTCAACCTCCATCCGCTCCCTCAGTGCTGTCTCATATGCCGCCTCCTCCTCAACGGTCTCGAATCAGTAGTCGGCCGACTGCAATGTGAAAATTAAAACATTCAATGTAGATAGAATATATGCATTGTATATGATTAGATGAATTGTGTATGCAGTGTAATATCTTACTAAAGGTGCGTCCCACGCAGTAGGGCGCGCTCCTGGACCGGCCAGGTATGCCTCAGAGTCGAACGCATGCGAATTTCGCCCCATTAGCCAATCCTGGTGTAGCGTCTCCGCCTCCAACACCTGTAGATCAGCCCCCCTCGACACCAAAGTATCGAGAACCCGATTAAAGGCCTCGACAAAGCTGTCTTGGGGAGGCAAGCCGTCGGGGTGACGAGACCTCAGCCACTCAATATCACTGCGGAAAAATGAGGCCACAATGCGTGGAAAGCGCTCGCGGACCATGGCGATCTCCTCGGACATATCCAAGTCCTCATCGCCAAAGAGAAGGATCGTAGAGGCTGATGGTATCGAGGCCCGGCTGGAGGTGGAGGAGGCAGAGTTGGCAGCGGCAGAGGCACCAGAGTTGGCAGAGGAGGCAGCACCAGGGGCGGCAGCGGCGGCAGCACCAGGGGCGGTAGCGGCGGCAGCAGAGGCACCAGAGGCACCAGAGTCGGCATAGGAGGCAGCACCAGGGGCGGTAGCCGCGGTCGCAGCAGAGGCACCAGAGTCGACAGCACCAGGGGCGGCAGCGGCAGCAGAGGCACCAGAGTCGGCAGAGGTGGCAGCACCAGGGGAGGTAGCGGCGGTCGCAGCAGAGGCACCAGAGTCGGCAGCACCAGGGGCGGCAGCGGCAGAGGCAGAGGCGGCAGCGACAGAGGCGGCAGAGGCAGAGGCGGCAGCGACAGAGGCGGCGTTCACACCCCTCCGATAGTCAGCGGCGGGAGGTCGAAAATCTCAGACTCTGGGTCGCTATCATAGGTATTACCCCACGGGATGTCGAAAATCTCAGACTCCGGGTCGCTATCATAGGTAATAGCCCACAAAGCCCAAGATAAGGCTATATCAGCACCCCAATTTTCAGGATATTCAGGTTCGCCGTTTTCTATGCCTATAGGGATTATGTGTTCGGGTATATCACCGTCGAGGGCGGCTAATTCTTCAGATGGGCGGTTGTTATCCCAGAGGGTGGATAGAGCTCGGCGGCGGGACATGTTGGAATCGACAGAGACTATAGTATCAGAGCTAAAATTAGGTTTGGCTCTCTGGAGACAGGATAGATTAGTTATATAAGGAGCCCCGCGGGGTAGTGTGAGCCAATAGGAAACTACCAGCGCTGACTCTCGTCAAACAGATTTTCCCAGGGCGGGGATTGGTAGGGTTTGAGACCCACAACCTGGAGAACGTCCTCGAGATTTTCCTCCTCCTCAGTCCTGGCTACCGGAGGGGTCTCTGTCTTGGTTCGCTTGGCCGGCAGCGGATCCTCGGGTGCCGACTTGAAGAGCTTGCCCAAACGGGCGGCAAACATCCGGTGCCACAGTTCAGGCGTGAATTCGATCGTGTAGCGCCAATTAAACTTTGGATCCCGATTGAGCCAATTGCGCCGCAAACGAATCCTCCCCTGTGAAGCCTCGACCGCCTTGAAATTGCCCAGCACGACCCGCTTGTCCACGTGAAGACGTGCTGCCACCTCCAGGTCAGGGCGCGCAGCTTCGAGCTTCTTCCACTCGGCCTCGCTTAAATAGATTGCTGGGAAGCCGTCCTTCCACACTCCGGCTTCGTTGGTGTAGAGACGACGGATTTCAATTAAGTCATGCTCCGTTTCAAATGTGGGCTTCCGCACCACAAAGTTTTAGTATAGAGCGATAGAAGACATGATTAGCAGCAGCAGCAGAGAGCTCTCTGACAGCCGTGCAGCGCTTTATATACCCCAGATGGAGGGTGGGGAGGGTGTGATTTTAGGGGTGATTTTGGGTGATTCTGGTTGGTTTTTTGGTGATTTGACCAATAATAGACGAGCTTAGCAGGTTTCTAGTATATATTTAGACCCCCAGAACAGGGGTAGAGAGATAATCCTACTCTCTCTCTCTCTCTCTCTCTCTCTCTCTCTCTCTCTCTCTCTCTCTCTGTGTGCAAAATGACTAAACGCAGCGCAGCATCGACAGCTTTCCTGGCTGACAAGAGGCAACGTCTTTATGGTAAGTTTTAATTAATTTCCGACGGTTGTTTATCAGTCTAGACGGGTTTTGAGTTGCTGCAGCAGCGAGCTTCTATGAATTGGCAAGGGGCAGGAGCATGCAGGAATTCAGAGTGCTGCGACAGGGGGCTTACGAGTTTGAGTAGGGAGGGCGCGCAAACAAAGAGCCAGGCAGGATAACAGCTGCGGGCTGGGGTTAAAAAAATTGCAGAGCGTTTCAGCGAGAGAGCTTGCGCGCGAGTGGTTATGCGTGAGCGCAAACAATGAGCCAGACCGATAAAAAATGGTGGGCGCTCTGACAGCTTCAGGCGCATGCGGGAATTCAGAGTGCTGCGACAGGGGGCTTACGAGTTTGAGTAGGGAGGGTGCGCAAACAAAGAGCAGGTCGGATAACGGCTGCGGGCTGGGGTTAAAAAAATTGCAGACGCGTGTCGGCAGAAGGGCTTGCGTGCAAGGGTTATGTGGGAGCGCAAACAAAGAGCAGGCTGGATAACAGCTGCGGGCTGGGGTTAAAAAAATTGCAGACGCGTGTCGGCAGGAGGGCCTGAGCGCAAGGGGTTATGCAGGAGCACAAACAATGAGCCGGTTGGAGTCTGATCCTGGGGTGCCGCGAATTGACAGATTCTTCTGATTTTTTATTTTCTTGTTTTTTCAGACGCGTTTGTTCCGCCTGCCCAACCTGAATCAGTTACCGGACCGGGTGAGTTATCTAGCCCCCATTCCCCAGACAGACCCGGGCTGACTCACACTCCCATTCATTCCCTGCAGGCTTTACGGCCCGGCTAGATAATCAACGTGACCTGCCCAAGTTTAGGGCAAAGGGCGTCGAGTATGTGGTGCGCATTACTAACACCGAAGATTTGCGGGAGGTGTTTGCCGACTATAAGCTTCCTAGTTGGCCGCAAACTAAGAACCTTACATATGATTAATAGTGACTCAAACGAGGTAGAATATGCTTGGATGTTATTTACCGATCAACCATATAATTATATTTACTACTGCATTTTCAACGTTTGTATTAATAAGCAAATAAGCGAGCTACAAGCAGGGAGAATAAGTCTGAGACACTACGGTATAACTAAGCTACTCAAATACTCCTATTAATCTATTATATATATATATAAATTACGCCTATCTACCTGGTCTGAGACCGATACGCTAATATTCATAAATCTATAGTCATGTCAGTGCTCAGTCTTACCCTCCGGTCACAGGTTTCTGCAGAAGCGGTCGTCGTGATTTGCAAACTATTAAGCAATCCAAAAGTTAATACAAGGCGTTTAAAAGAGAGTGAAAAGAGAGTGAGAAAAGGTAAAGTTTTTAGCATTTAACCCCTCGCTTATTTATAGTAAATTTCCCCGATGAAGTCCCTGTGAAACTGTCTGCGTTATCATTTCCCACGTCTTCCAGCCACCGCGCAATTCCGGCCGATTCTCACGGTTCCCCTTTCTCGTGCGATTCCTGAAATGCCTCTGTTAAAAAATGTAATTGAACCCCGCCCCACATAAAGGCATACAACCCCTCTAAAGTGGAAGCAGACTTTTAGGGTGGCCTGCACTCGCCCTTTGCAATGCCGTCATCAAGCACTTGTGGCTTTTTGTAAGAGTGCAGCTGTCCACAACTGCTACACTCCACCACGCTCTGATAACAATGCAATTCCTTAATTTCCTAAATCCTAAGTCCTATTCCTAATAGTTCCTACGATAGTCCCTAAATAGTCCCTAAGGCCTACATGCATATGAAATTGAATCCTTATACCGACATGCTCGATGTCTTTAAGCAGGATTTGGCGGGGGAAGACTTTATGGCCGCGAAATTCGAGAGCGACAACATGCTCAAAGCGGCCCATACTCCCCCGGTGCGTGCAGCCCACATGACAGCAGAGTTGTTGTTTAAGCACATTGACAAGATTGTGCAGTCGGATGCCACTGTATTGACGGGCAACTTTTCTATCCGTCTGCTAAAGGCCTGGGTGCCTCAGGTTGGCTGTGCCCTCGAGAACAAGCTTCTGGAGGAGCGCCATGCCTTCTCCAAGCACTATGTCCACATTACCAACACGGATAAGAGGTGCCTGCTGCGAGCTCTAGTTGTGGCCTGCGCCTACCTGCAATTTGTGGCCTCATCAGTCCACTGCCCCAAACTCGAACCGCCGGGAGGCTCGTACGGGCCGGGAGAGCACCGATACACGACCCTGTGGAGCAGGAGGATATAGTGTTAAGGTGGGAAACAGACAGAGACAGGGGGAAAAATTACTTACGAATCAGTATCAGCGTAAATGACTCGGGTCCCTAGGCCCTCCAAAGCCTCGTATGGTCGCAGCCGGGCGTGGGAGGTGGTGAAAACGCCAATTAGTACATTGGCGTACTTAAAGGCCCGCTCGCCAGCACCACCAATTCGGGGCTTGAATTCGAGCATCATGAAGCTCTCCCCGACAGGCTCGCACGACTTGACCTTGATGGACGGGTCCGTCAGACGCTGCAGCCACGCCTCGTAGCTGTCCACAATCTCCGTGGAGGTCAAGTCGTCGCGCTGGCAGAATTTGCCCCAGAGCCTGCAGTTTTAGGGAATATGTAGGTATATCTGGCTACTGTAAGTAGAAAAACACGTCCCCCACGGCAAGTAGAAACCCCAACTTACGAGTTTAGAAAAATCTTGGCAACAAAGCGCAGGCCAGGATTTTCTTCCACCTTTTCCAGCCGGACACCTTCGCGCTCGAAAAAGCTGGCCATGTAGGCGGCCTTGGCGTTCTCAGTCATCCCCGGCGAACCGCTAGACTCGGCCTTGAGCTTCAAAAAGGTGTTTACATAGTCTGCAAACAGCCCGCTCCGAGTCTCGGCCCAATAGGCCAGGGCATGAACTGACTGCGGCATGTAACCCAACTGCAGGGCCTTGTGGAGCTCTGGGGTCGACCATGTACCGCGGAGCATTCTCTCAGCGTCAGTGTGTGTACACTCGCTGCTGCACTGGGTCTCCATGCAGACGCGGCAGAGGCCGAAAACCAGCTTCTTGCTAATCTTGGCGGGCAGTAGCGGGATGTGGAGATTGGTAGGCGGCAGAATCGAGACCTCGGCGATGCCAAAGTACCGGGCCAGCCTCATCCAGTAGATGAGGCTCGGGGTGGTGAACCGGGTGCCCGACAGGGTACTTGTCAAACTTGTTGACAGTCGGGTAGAGCGACACCTAAAGGGAAAGTGGTGGTAGTTGTAGTAGAATATAGATTTAGTATAGTAAACTGTGCAAGAGAAACTTACCACATCCCGATAGCACAGCTCCACAGTCTCGGTGGCCTCGGCGTGCGGGACAAAAGCCTCGGTGCGGCCGCCAAATAGGGCCTCCTCCAGGCGAATAGGCGGCTGGACTGGCGCTCCCTCGTCCTGGTAGTCGTGCTCCCACAGGACACGTACATTTTAGGCCGTGGAGAGCAGTCGAGTGAAGCGCTCAGTCTCTTCATAAATTGCCCGCATTGGCTGGTTTTTGAGCGGGTGCAGCACGTCGCCGTTGGGGAAGCACTTGGGACAGCCATTATAGAAGCAGCCGTGGAATTGGAGCACTGTCCTAGTCTCTGGGTCGAAGCCGTCCACCTTTCGACCCATGGCGAAAGCCTCGCCGCCAGAGTCGGCTGTCCGCAACCGGCCACCAAACTCGGTTGCATTCAAAGGTGCAAGCCAGCACCGCGCCTTGTACGACTGCACATCTGACCGGCGGGAAATCACCCCAAGAGTGTTGGGCTCCATAAACTTGGTAGTGAAAACAGCCATGGCCAAGCCTGCAATGGTGTTAGATTGGACAAATGCGTCCAGTCCGCAAATGTCCTTAATCAGGCGTGCGTATTTTAGACACCCTTCCCGCAAAATTAGAGTGTCTTGCAGGCAGTAGTCCAAGTATTCCTTGTTGAAATTAAACACTTGACCCTCCTGCTTGGCCAGCCAGTCTGCGATGGAGTCATGCTGCTTGTTTTTCTTCCCGCCGTACATTTCAATCGAACAGTAAGGCCCTACGTAGTCCTAAATTTGCGGTTGATTAAACACATGCGGGAAATCTCCCTTGGTCAGCTGGGTGCCTAAACCAAGCGCCTTTGGGAATTGCGCCAGACCAATAGGAATGAAGTTGAGGCTGTCCTTGAATGTTGTGATCTTGTCGCTCTTCATGTACATTAAACGGCTATTCTGGAAGATCACTTGGGGCTTCTTCTTGGCCAGTCCGTTGAGTAGGGCTCCGAGCAGGAGGAATGCGTCATACGCGGAGCCATTGTGCGCAATAGCAATAGCCCCCTGCTTGAACACACTAGTCAACCAGCAGTAAAAGGCATCGATAGAGTGCGGCCCAACCGAAACAAACTCTCGCATCCCGCAAGCGCAGTCATTGTGGGAGACACAGCCAGTAAAATCGCGCGCCAAATCGCGTCCCGCAATGCAATTGGCTGAGCTGTGCAACCCCCCGCACGCGCTACAGCAGGGCCTGGGGAAGAGTTTGGGACACGACTCGCACGAGGTAGCTGCCGTAACCAAGTGTACCCGGTGCTGCTTGTCAGAGTCTACGTACGTCTCAAAATCGTAGTAAACGTACGGGGCGCTAGATTCTTTGGCTTTGGGCGGGGTGACAAAGCACTCGTGGGTGGCAGTTTCTGCGTACTGCTTGCAGACTGGACACTTGGCGTGACCGCACTGATGCTCGGGGGCCTGGCCTACTCTTTGCTCTTCCAGATAGCCGCACGTCCCGCAAACGTGAACCGAATCACAGCGCGATCTACCAGCCTTATTCTTGCGCTTGTGATTTTCAAGGCACTGAGCATTGTAGCAATTTAGCCCACAATCATTGCCTTCTGAGGCAAAACTGTATGAACGCAAATCGGCAGTCGATATAGGACGCACGAGTGCCTAGCAAGGCCCAGTCGGATTGCTTTCTTCACGTTTGGTCCATCATCAGTGATAACGGAAACAATTGCATCCATTAGATGCCAGTCAGATAACACCTATAAAAGTTTGGAGTTTTTGGAGTTTTTTACAATAAACTCCAAATGTACACGTAATCCAAATATACTAAATTCTTTAACTAAAGGGCCAGCTTTAGAAAAAAGCATTGATGCTTTTGCACTATTCTACTCTCCTTATGCTACTCTCATCTTTTAACAACATATTTCTGTGGCTAGCTCAAAATTATTCATCATTGATATTTATCAATATCAGTTTTTTTTTACTTTTTCCTTTTTGTTTTCCAAATTTACTCACATTTCTCACAACCTCTGCAATACATTCGCCTGTTGGTGAACCAGGAACTTGGGAGCAGCAGAGCGTTACCTGCTCCAGCTTTCCACTTGGAGCAATAAAGTGCATAACAAGCCCTATGACTTCAAATGAACCACAAGCTGATGTCCAGCCATCTGTGCTAAGGGCGAAAGATGTACTATCTTTTAGCACACTCTCGACTGATTGGCGAACAGAATCGTATAGCTGTGGCACAGCAACCTTCGCCATTTTGTCGGCGGATAGAATGGAGTAGCGTGGGAAACGCTTCGCCAAGAACCTCGAGAATCCAAGTCGCTCAACCTGACTAAATGGCTCCCTGTCGAACGCAATAAGCTCTGCCATAAGAAGAGGGTGGGTGGGAAAAGGGGGTATTTTACAAGCCTATTTGAAGTGTACTTTTAGACTGTCTTTAGAAAAAAGAATTACTGGTCAGACTAGTAGTAGACTTACCAAGATCCCTTGTTAACTCTTTAGCCTTTGGGTCATCTGCTGGGCATTTTGATTGGGGCATAAATGATGCAGATATAGGCTGTTGCTGCTGCTGTGGTGTAACTGGTGTTCCTTGGGGGGTGGAACTTGAGTTGGCCTTGCCCTTTGGTGTTATTGAGCTAGCAGACAAAGCTGGTTATTATTACATTATTAAATTATTACATTAATACATTATTACATTCATACAGTATTACATTATTACATTATTAAACATTATTACATTACATTATTACATTATTACTAATTTATTAATTTATTATTTATTTATTATTTAAATTATTTAAATTATTAAATTATTTAAATTAAATTATTAAATTAAATAATTAATTACAATAAAAAATTAAATTAAATTAAATTTTTTAAATTAAATTATTAAATTATTATTTAAATTATTTCAATTATTAATTCCGACCCGAGGGTTCATATCTGATTGTAGGGAAAGTTTGTCTGTCTGTCTGTCTGTCTTGAGACAATTAATTTCAATTGTCTTAAACAGTAAAATTTTTATTCATCTATATCTATCTATATATACAAACTTTCCCTACAATCAGATTTGTAGCCCAGCCCAAACAGTACAGTACACAGTACACAGTACAAAGTTGAGTTGAGCTCAAAGTAGCCGCAGCCGGCCGCTCCGCAGCCGCCTCAGCCGGCGAGGCGGCGGCGGCGGTGGCGGCGGCGGCGGCGGCGGCGGGGCGGATGCGGCCCCCCTCCTTCATTAATAACAATGTCCATCTGGAAAAGAAATCAGACGTGTGAGTGGAAAAGGACCATTTCTTCGGGCCATCTTTAAAATATAATGATGAATTGCGACCCACGCAGTCGGGCGCGCTCCAGGACCGGCCACGTACGCCTCTGAGTCAGAGGCATTCGAATTGCGCCCCATCAACCAGTCCTGGTGCAGAGTCTCAGCCTCCAGCACCTCCCGTAGGCCGGCCCCCCTCGAAACCAAAGTATAGAGAACCCTATCAAAGGCTCTGATAAAGGTGTCTTGGGAAAGCAGGCCGCCAGGATGCCGAGACCTCAGCCAGTCGATATCCCCGCAGAAAAATGAGGCAAGGATGCGTGGAAAGCGCTCGCGAGCCATGGCAAACTCCCCAGGCACGTCCTCGTCCTCATCACCAAGTAGGAGGAGCGTAGCGGCAGATGATATAGAGCCCCGGTTGGAGGTAGTCGATGCAGAGGCGGCAGCAGACAGGACATCAGCCGATGCAGAGGCGTCAGCAGAGGCATTGCTCGAGACGGGGCCGGCTGTGGTCAGCTCCTCAACAGAGACCTCAAAGAGGGCGGCAGAGGCAGCAGTCAAATCGGAGGCAGCAGCAGGGGCACCGTTCACAACCCCTCCAATAGCCAGCAGCGGGAAGTCGAAAACTTTAGACTCGGGGTCGCTATCATCGGCCATAGCCCAAGCTAAATATTGATCAACCTCCCAATTATCAGTTCCGTTGTTTTCAGTGCCTAGGGGAACTATGTGTTCGGGGACGCAGAGGCCATCGTCTGGACTGCCGCAGGTTGGCATTGCAGCAGTCATAGGGCGGAGACTTGGTGCAGAGTCGAACTGTGGCCTAGCTACAGTGGCGTACTGTTGTAGTCCAGGATAAGTCTCGGGCAGATGTCGTCGGTAGCAGTCTTCTTCATACTGCTTGTTGTTGGCTTGCATTAAGTTGGATACTCGTTCAATTTCACGCGCGTTTGCTTGTTGGTGCGCCTTTTTTGCAACTGGGCACTTATGCGAGTAAGCCAGGTGTGCGCCATTGCAGTTTGCGCACTTTAGGGTATCAGTCTTGGGACATTCAGTAGATTGATGATCACCGGCGCATTTGTTGCATGTGATGGAATTGGTACTCAACACAACTTTTTTCACTGGATTCTCTACCAACATATGTCCTGCAGCAACAGAGTTGACTTTTAGTAAAGACGTTTTTTAGAAAATCAAAACAGATTAAGGAAGTAAAACAGAAAGACATTTTTGAGTTGAGAAAGAATTTTTGAGAGCTCATTCTACAAATTGCAAAAATTACAGTGAATTTGAAGAGAAGGAAGAGGATACTTTTCTTACAGCTTGCCTATTAATCTTATTATTCATTTTTAAGAACTATATATTTATTAATGGTTGCACAGCTGATAGGATATTTATTAACTATTACAAGATTATAAAAAATGATAGAAAAAAACAGACATCAGAAAACAGAAAAAAATCTCAGAATTGTCTAACGCGTTCGAATTTTTTAACAACATACAGAGCCAGCCTAGCGTTCCTTTGAGCCAGCAGCTAGATTTTCTGACGCTGTTAGAAATTTCTATGCGAAAATTTGGTGTGCCCAAGCTTATCTTGCGGGAAACTTTTCACATAGAAATTTCTAACAGCGTTAAAATTCAAAACCCACCGATTGAGTTGCACGCAGCACTGAGAAAATTGCTACCCTCCTCTACTTAACCAATCGGTTGCCTCCAGTTAGTAGTTGAATCTTGTTTAAAATTCTAACGCGTTAGAAAAATTCTACATGAACTAAATTCTAAAATTACACAGTTTTCCACGCAGGATCACGGGCTAAAATTTCTTCTAGAAACTTCATCTTAGAGTTTAATTCCCTAATTGGCATCGAAACCTGTCTCAAGCCTGGGTAGGTAACAGACAGTTTGTACAGACGAATGTAAAAATAGCCAGTTGATCGCTGGATGTTTACATTTTTGCACAACTGGGCGAACCGTACTTTAACATCTTGTCCAAAGTTCTTTTTCTCTTCGGTGCGATAAGTTGTAAGAAGCCGCCCAACTTCGAGAATCCAATGTAGACCTCCAATTTGAGTCTTGTATTTTGCTATAGCCGCCTTCACCTTCGTGATGATGTTCTGCTCGCCAGATGGAAGCTGGTGATCAGCTGATCAGTTAGTGTTACGCAAGATGCGTACAGCTTCTCCCTGAATATCTGCAGATCCGCCGTCTTCTTCTCTTCGCTACTCACATTTGCGCTTCATTCGCTGCGGCGATATTATCTGGGGCCATGGCGAAAAACTCGATTGGTAGATCGCCAGTTTCTAGTGATGTGTTCCTTGTTACCTGACTTCGGTAATCAAAGAACAATCACTTCTAGCTCTTTAGCTAGGCAACCCAGTAATTCAAACATTCAAGCATTCAATTACCTTGACTTCTTATGAGATATCTCTCCTTCTTTGAGTCCTTCGTAGATCTCGTGTAGATCTCGATCTGTAGCTCAGGCCTGAATTCGACTTGACTTGTGGTCCTGGTCCGAGTTTCTTTTTCTTCTTTTGCCGGTCGGTATCTGTCGTTCGGACCAATAAGAAGCTTCCAACTTAACAATGGGTACCTTGCGCCAAACTGCGGTTTAATATAAGCCTACTCCTTCTAGCAGTGCCTCTATGCACTCTAGGTATAGCTCCGGAAACCACTGATAGTCTTCTAAGATCTATCAGGGGCAGTCCTTCTGGAGACTGCAACCAGTAGAGTCTAAACAGACTCAGGAGTCTCAACAGACTCAAACTAAACTCCGACGAGACGTCTCAAAACACAGGCGCAAATGAGTAAGGCAAGAACTCGACGAGTCTTCTGTAGGAAGTCCTGTAGTGGCTTCATCTTCGGAGCTCTTCTACTTCCGGAGGAATTGTTGGCTCTGAGTCCGTTCCGGACCACTTGTATTTATAGGCGTTCAGACCTCTCTCGAGGTCGCACATCACTGTCTTCGCAAATGTCAAAGGGTCACGATTCGATGGCTGTCAAGCATGACGGTAGAAAGTTGCGCAACTAGTCTACTGTACAAGCGCATGATTGGTTACCGTAGCTGGTAGACTTTGATTGGTTCATCCGGGTGCAACCCGAGTGCAAACCAAATGATGACTTGAAGGTGGGGTTTGAATTGACAGTTGTTGGTCGCACGTGATTGGGTGATTTCTAAAATTAGCATGCTCGAGATTTCTCTCTTTCTATTGGTTAATTCGAATATATGTATGGTTCAGCGCATATCCTTATACATGCTCCTCAAATTACTATTTAAGTAGTACGTTAACAATTTTAAATAACTTTTCTGGGAGATATAATACTCTACACTAGACCGAAAAAGGTGGTTAGTTCCTTTCTTGCTTGTAGATGTGACGGCATATCCTGTAACATTCTTTGTAGCATGGCACAAATGCCTTGCTTATCTGTCAAATAAAGATTCCACTCGACTTCCATTTTCTAAGTCTTCTAGTCTTCTAATCTTCTAGTCTGGCGGACAATTTCTTAGATCGCTTTCAGCGTGCAGCACGGCTGTCAGATTTTGTACAGTCCTTAGTTTCGATCTAGGTTCGTGCAATCGTCGTTTCTCAGTCGCAGTTGATTGCATATGTGGGGAGAAGAAGCCCGAATGTTTCTGTGTTTGCTTAAATACAGCTAGCCGTAGAAAATTCCAGAAAATTCTGGACTGTAAAATCTTGGAGTCAAGCAGGGAAAAGTAATCGATATAGCTCAATGTACGATAGAACATTAGGCGTGTGAAAGTGAAGGGTGAGACTTCTCTGTACACAGAGCATAGGGTGAGGAGGTGAGGAGCATGAAGGAGAAGCATGTTGGAAAGAGAGATTGTAGCCGAAACCAGTGCTCAAGACTGTACACTTGTGTGGAGAGAAGAGAAGCAAAGGCCAAAAGGCCAGAATGCAAAGGATTTTGGCCTCGAGTAAGGCCAAATTTTATCGCAGACTGGCTTTCTGGCCTTCACTTCTCTTCTCTCCACACAAGTGAAGAGAGAATTATTCTGCTCTCTCAACCCCCAGTCAGCAGTCTTCCTAGTTCTTTACTTGGCGCATGCAATACAAAACTCGCCCCTTCTCCCAAGCCGCCAAGCCCCAACCCCAACTTTGTCTTACCAAAAATAACAGCTTTAACTAGCTTCCAAGCGATCGATTCCCTCCACCCGCTTGAAGTCCCCATATTGTCTAGTCTCCTAAGCATTTCCTTGTCCCAGCGATTCTTCTCCTCTGGAAAATCCCTATACTTAACGTCGTGCCACATGCAGACAGAGTCGAGCTCGTTCACAGGCTCATGCCCAGGATTTGGATTATTGTTTTTAACTGAATTTCAAGTGGATTCAAAGGCCCGCAATATTTCTACCCGGGAATTGTACAGCCTCTGTTTGGATGAGGAAGCTTTTCAATTAATCCATGTGAATCTAAGTTACCACCATAGCGTTGTCACAAAGCCATCATGACACTGCGCAATGCTGGGTTTACAACAATGCGGATGTGACGAGGATGTAGAAACAGCTCAACTTTTCTATCAGGGTGGTCACCCTCAATTTTTTTATTATTTTAGAGAAAAAATGTCAAAAGCCAATTCAGCAAAAGATTTAGTCAACAAATATTTTTCAAAAGGCGTCTCATTTCAAGACAAAAGTAATTTACTAAAAGAAGCATTCAAACAAAAGTTTAACACCGACCCTGGTCACCTGGGAAGCTATGAAAAACACTTGGAAATCATCAATCAATTAGAATCCAACCAGTATGCGCCTATAAAAAATCCTGCAAAGGAACACCAAGAGAGGAGTCACTACACTTCAATATGGAACTCTATATCCGATGTTTGGCGCTGATGTGTCTGCCAGACAAATGCCTACTGATAACAGCCCTGTGAGTATCGTGACTAACATTGAGAGGACTGTCGCAACACCCGTGGACCTGTACATTATCTATGCATTTGGTGAAGCTTAACACGATCAACAATTCATCCAGTAAAGTTTAAATATTTTTAGTACAAAAAATGAAAGCGACTTCTGAAAGACTAAATAATATTTCTCACTCCAAGGAGAGCATTCCTTTTGCAATAACTGGGCCAATTAATGACTCAAACGGGATATTTGTTGAAAAATTAGATCAGGCGAATTGCTTAACGACTGCATTGGTTGGTCAAACGTTCCCAATGTTACAGCAGCAAATAATAAGTTTTATTACAAATTAAAAGGTGCGGCAGCAGAACCTGTGGCATTCCCTGTGAGCACGCAAAGTGTGGATACCTACAATTAATTTCTAGAAAAAAGTTTTTACTTAAAAGAGGCCGTTTTGAGACACCTAATCTGATTAAGCCAGAACTGTTCCCTGTCCAACTAGCCTATGATCTCACTGTAATGAGAGTGGTCATTTAAGTTCACAAAGCTGCGGAGGTTGAGTTTAAAGATGACACTTGGTATAGGGAATTGGGATTCGAGAAGAAAGTTTATAAGGTAGAATCCACGGCGCAGACCGGCACTTAAGCGCCGAAATCATCGGGGGTCGTTAGCAGGGCCCGGGAAAGAGTAAGCGGTTTGTTCTTAGCACCCAATATTGCAGACATTCTAAAGGGTTTGAATATTCTCATCAAAAGTAATCTTAGTCTTGATTGGGTATTTAAGGGAAAGCGAACGAATATTTTGTACAACATCTCTAACTCTGTAACTGGAGGACAGATGCTGGTAGAGAAACCAAATCCAGTGAAAAAAAAGTTGTGTTGAGTAATAAGGAGATTCACGAGATTGTGCTACAGTTTGAGACTGAAGATGGGGTGGGTGTTGATTTCAACGGTGAAGAGTTTGTATTGACGTTGATCATCGAGAGAATGTGAGGAAAAAATTACAATTGCCTAATGATTTCTGCAAAGTTATAGTAGCTTTCGTAATCTTTTTCGTAGGTTACTCCATACTTAAGAGCCAGTGTCTTTGGAGAGCTAGATTAATATTAGGGACATGTATTGTGTGGTCGGGCCAATATTTTCTCATGTACTCGCTGCATTCAAGTTTGCAATGGTACTTACTCTTGTAATTAGGCTCGTGCGCTTTTTAATAAGAACCTGGAGAGACAACTGGAGGCAATTTAGAGAAAAGTTAGATTTTTTCAAAGGGTAAGGACCCTGCGCTGATGATTTAAAGTCTTAGGGATCTTGTTATGCTCTGATTCTGTCAGGGATAACAGATGGATCAGGGATAATAAAGATGGATTTAGGTGGATTATGGATGACGTTTGGTGAGCTAGTGCGACCCTCTTTTCTGATTCTGTCGGGGATAATATAGATGGATTTAATGGGATTATGTTCAAAGTTTTCGGAGCAAGTGCGACCCCCCTTTTTTCTGATTCTGTTGGGGATAATATGGATAGATTTTATGGGATTATGGAGGACGTTAAAAATTTGTCCCAGAAGCCCCCTCATGCATTCTACTTGGCTGTCTGCGCCCGCAGCGCCATTGCTCCTCAGGGCCCTCGCTCGCGTCCACGCACTCGACACCCACATCCACGGTACCCAGCGTTTGTGTTCTCTGTGCGGTTCAGGATGGGTGGCATCTGCGGAGGATAGTCAAAACACTAGGTATTTATTTCAATCAAATTAAATTAACACATAATCAAGTGTGCACCATAATTGCTCACTTCAGGGATCCGACATAGCTCATAATTCCAACGAAATTTAATATTTTAGTTTTAGTAATACGAGCGTCGAATATGATAGAGATCGCGAGTTTTAGAGTGTATCCTCTTGGATGCAGCGCCCTT
The DNA here is from genome assembly GCA_002269645.1 of Macrostomum lignano. Lineage (NCBI taxonomy): Eukaryota > Metazoa > Platyhelminthes > Macrostomidae > Macrostomum > Macrostomum lignano. Next base: position 101,734 of record NIVC01000157.1, on the reverse strand, counting down.
ATCGTCTAAGCTTATATCAAAAGTGAAGTTCTTTGTTTAGGATTGGCTATATTTACCGTCTTTATTCTTCACAACAGCTGTTGGCCCAACAGAGTGGGTCATCACGCCCTGCAACCCAACCGATATCGAACGGGGCTTGCGGTTTTTTGTTTGAGAAGAGATAAGCGATCACCCCATCTTCTTTATTTCTTGCTACAGCTGTCTTCTTCTTCTTAACCCCACTAACTTTGTATATACAACAGCTGACACAGTTCTCTAGTGGCATTTTCGGCCCTCACCAACTGTTTCAGTCTTGACTGCATTTTTCATTCTTCCCTTCCATTAGCAGACCATTGCTACTTACAGGATCTAGAAGACCAACTGACTTTCGCCATTTAAATGAAAAAAGCTATCGTCCCGCTACTTGCATGCAAATTTAAAAAAAATAAATACGCGCGGGTTCTCCCTTAGACATTTTGGTAAAATCGCGCGGAATGTTGTTTTTTCATCCGGGCTACTGCATCATGTCATTTGCTGAGGTCTATATAAGGCACTACTCGTAGTCCCACAACCGCCTAGCAACAACCGACCTGGCTGACCGAGATGGCGTTCTCCCCTGAAGCTGCGATTGTCTCGAAGGAGGCCCTCGAACGCAAGAATACGGCAATCCTCTTCGGCAATGCAGAGAAGTGGAACAAACACGACAACGGACTGCGAACTCTGGCGTGGAGACCCAGCTCTACATGCCAAAAGCAGCTGCCGCTCGTTTTTCAGACACAAACTTGCCTTCAGAGCAGCCTAAAAAACGATTAAGACCATTTTGACCGCTCAGATGGACACGTACGGATTCGTGCGCCAGGCAAAGATTCCGGAGGACGGAACAACAGCACCGCCCAGCTGGCTCGGCCTGCGTGCGAATGTTGCCTATGTGGCATTCCTGGCGGATCTATCGCAGAAGGTCTACTACGAGGCTCAGCTGCCAGAGTTATTCGATCGGTCGGGACTATATCATCTAACCTTCCAGGCGGCTTGCTTAATCCCCAAACTTTCCCCACAATCAGATAGCCGAGCCCACCTTAGTGACACAAAGCAAAACTGACACATAACTGACATTTATGTTTAAACTGTTCAAATTCTTAACCCGCTGCTGCGGATGTGCCGAATGCGCCGAAGGCGCCAAATGCGCTAGATCCATCTGGAAAAGAAACCAGAGTTGAGTGAAAAAGGACCATTTTTCGCGCCATCTTGAAACTATAATGATGAATTGCGTCACTTAAAACATGATGCTAGTGTATGTCTAGAAACCATAGTGCACATGTTCTCCTCATACAACTTTTAGTAGCCTACTCTTCCTAGTTGTCTCGCAGGTCACTCAGATACTCAGGGCGAACCTCCTGGATTTAGAAGTCTGTGTTCAATATTGCTTGTGTATAGGAAGAATTTGTGTGCTTTGGGAGCACTAGAAACGGTGGGAGAGAGAAAAGTGGATGATTATGTAATCCTACTAAATTATTTACACCATGAAGATTTTAACATTAAGATTCGCATAAGGTATTTTTTTAAATTTAAATAGCCTCCTAAAAATGCATATTTCCTTAATTGTTGGACTGCCGCAGACTGTGATGCAGCTGGAGATACACTAATTCCTCTTAGCGCTGCTGATTGATTAGCCAGAAAGATGACGTGATTTAAGTACAGACACTCTTACAGACACTGGGACAGACACTGGGACAGACACTCCTTCAGACACTGGGACAGACACTGGGATAGACACTCTTACAGACACTGGGACAGACACTGGGATAGACACTCTTACAGACACTGGGACAGACACTGAGACAGACACTGAGACAGTCACTGGTACAGACACTGGGACAGACACTGAGACAGACACTGGGATAGACACTCTTACAGACACTCTTACAGACACTGGGACAGACACGGAGACAGACACTGGGACAGACACTTAGACAGCCACTGGGACAGATAACAGATATGACAGAAAATAACTATATATAGCTTATTACTAAATATATATACAGCTTATTAGGAACTGTAGATATCCACCTAATATATAAATTTCTAAGTCTGTTATAACTAAATGCACATAGCTTAAAACTCACTATAAATTGCCTATAACTAAGCTTATTGCTTATTAATATTGCTTATTATGAAGCGTATTATCAAAGTAAGATTCTAGGAAGTCGAACTATTTTAAAGTTTAAAATGCCACCCACAATTTGTGCAAGTGAAAATCACAATCAAAGTATTTCACGGCCAAGTGCCAAAGCCCCAGGGGGTGGGTGCCAAAAGGGGCATCATGGAATTTTGGGGTCTCTAAAGGAGAGGGCAGTATACCCCTCTTAATAAATTTAATAAAACCAAGTATAGCTGTTGAGCTTTCGCTGAAATATTTATGCTCTATGCATTATATTTATCCGACAAAGCAAATAAATAATCTATGAACGCCTATGCTTAAAAATAAAATGTGAGAAAACGGTTAAGCGACAAATACACCGTGGGTGGTGGCCGTCGGAGAATCAAAAAGCGAGAGGCTCATTAATTAAGGAGAGGGGTTGGCTTGTCTGGCTCTCCGTGAAAGAATTCTCATTGGCCCGCGTGCTCAGTTTAGGGGTGGATGTAATTAACAGTGGCCCTCTCTCAATGTACGATAACTCCTAGGCTGCTGGCAAGTCAGCGTTCAAACTTATATGGGAAAACTATTAGACTATATATAATATACTAGTATAATATACTAGAATTTAGAATTAGAAAGTGAAATTCCATAGACAGACTTTTAGTATAGTTAGTATAGTTTAGTACAGTACAGACAGAGATTTAGTATAATTGGATTACGAGCGTATAGTTAGAGTTGCAACAGTCTCACGGGTGGCCAAGCCGATGATTAGATCCTTGTTTATTAGTTGATTGTTGCGATCAGTAGCCCTGTCAACCAGGTCTGAAAGAGAGCGGCTGTTCTCAACAACTTCACTCCGCATGAAGCAAAGAAGAATGTCACTAAAAAGCTTTTCCAGCGAAGAAGCCAAGTGGTGAACCTGAGTGCTCTCCCGCTGAAAAATTTTCTCGAATGTTTCGCATCTTGGCAGCACTTGGCTTAAGAACTGGAGCTTGGCTAGCATCTCATCAGTAAGGGCCAGCTTGATTCGTCGTGCCCGAATGTTGTCCAGTTCTGAGGCACTAGCTTTCTCAAAGTGCAGCTTCAGGGCCTCCCATTGCTCTAGAATCCGTCGAATGACGTTTAGAATCTGGAGCCAGCGAGTTTTGACTCGGCGGATGAACACATGTTCCGCAAGGTCCAGTGCATCCTGAATCTAAAAGGTTAATTTTTGTCAGGGAAGAGAAGCACTTTCAAGATTTAGCTAAGTTTAAATTCATGCCTCATAGAATGCTTCGCGCCTTTTCACAAATCGGAAATAGTTATAGACGTCATCCATCAGTCCTTCAGCCTCGCCAGTGCTGTCAAATGCCTTAGTTGCATATTGAACACTATTATGTACATGATGGAGACTGCAGCCTCCAACATCAATAAGCTGCGGCATAGCATCTTTCAGCTTGGTGAGAAGTCCATTATGGATGCCTGAAATGTGAAAGGTGAATTATTTTAGGAATAGGATCTTTTTCAACAAGGATTACTCATCAAGCTATCTCGCATACCTCTCATTGCATTGCAGGAATCTGTCATCACAGAAATAACATTCCTTGCAGGCAATTTGGCTTGGGATAGCAAGGACAAAACGGTGTCCTTCATATTTGACGCCGATGAATTTTTAAGCTCCTCTGAACCAATGTAGAGAAGAATTACCTTCTGCCTTTCAATGCAGAAAGTGCGGGCCAGTAAAACCAGCCAGCAGCGGTCACGTTTCATGCCCTCATCAAGCAGAATTGAAAAGGGAGGGTCACGAAGGCTCTTAAACATTTCCTCCTTAGCATGTGGGGCAAGTGCATCAGTGACCAGGTACGTTGTCTTGGTTCTTCCACATGAAAAGTTCTGAGCAACACTGCTATCAGGAATAGCAACAGGCAGTGTTTCAGAAATTTCGTCCATAGTTTTGAATGATAGGTCTTTCCGAACAACAAGCAGTTCGAATCGTAGGCTCGCCGCCATGGTCTGTTGGGGCAAAGATGCCTCTGCCTCCACTTTTTTTAGCTGTTGGTTCTCAGATGGAGTGATTGGGAAAAAGCATTGATTTTTTGCTGACTGTCAGCAGCAACAATAGCCCGAGAAAGAGCCTTGTGCTTTGCACCATCAGCATGTCGCAAAGCAGCAATGCCATGTTGACGAAAATTTACTCCACGGTTGCACAATCTACATGTGGCTTCATCGTCATTTTCTTCGTCTTTCTGGCACCAGCGTGATATTTTGACCCCGAATGGTCATGTTAAGATAACCAGGTAGCATTCCACTTCGTTTTTCGATCAGTGGGCATTAGAATGTGGCTGAAATGTGACTTGAATTTTATAGTACCTAAACTACTACTTCCCTAGATTCCCACTTTAGTATTTTCACTACTTATACATATAATATACTTATACATAGACTTATACGTACAAGTTTATAGAGAAAATTACAAAACTAATGACCCAAAAATAGGAACAAGAAACATTTTAACCTTTCTTACTTTATTTAGAATGACTTTTCAGCAATAGAAGTAAAAAATAGACAAGCAAAAAATAATTACTTTTTTGAGCAGAACCAAATAAAATTAAGCATTTGAGCAGCTTAATTTTTTTGAGCAATTGCTCAAAATTTGAGCAGGGGTGGCAACTATGAATAATAACCTGACAAACATTTAAATTATCCTCTAGCCTGAGAGTATCGCTCAGCAACGTATACATTTCATGGGGAAGCTTTCCCCAAGCGCATGACTGCAACACTGCAAGAGTTGATGATTGCATTAAAAATTTGCACTACGAAAACGACGGGATACAACGAAAAGGATGGAGAAGAACGAAGAAAAGACGGGAGGAACAGGTAGCCGGCCAAGGGTAGTATGGGAGGGGTAGCTTGGAAGGGGTAAACTGGACAGGATAGCCTGGGAGGTGTAGTCTGGTAGGGGTAGCCTGGGGGTGGTAGCCTGGGAGGTGTAGCCTGGTAGGGGTAGCCTGGGGGTGGTAGCCTGAGAGGTGTGCCCTGGAGGGGTAGTCTAGGAGGGGTAGCCTGGAAGGGGTAGCCTGGGAGGGGTAGCCTGGGAGGGGTAGCCTGGGAGGTGCAGCCTGGAAGGGGTAGCCAGGGAGGGCTAAAGTGGGAGAGAAAGCCTGGGGGGCTGGTTTGGGAGGGGTACAGTCGGCGGGAGGCCTGGGAAGGGTAGAGTAGGAAGGGTAAACTGGACAGGATAGCCTGGGAGGTGTAGTCTGGTAGGGGTAGCCTGGGGGTGGTAGCCTGGGAGGTGTGCCCTGGAGGGGTAGTCTGGGAGGGGTAGCCTGGAAGGGGTAGCCTGGAAGGGTTAGCCTGCGAGGGGTAGCCTGGGGGTGGTAGCCTGAGAGGTGTGCCCTGGAGGGGTAGCCTGGAAGGTGTAGCTTGGGAGGGGTAGCCTGGGAGGGGTAGCCTGGAAGGGGTAGCATGGGAGGGGTAGCCTGGGAGGTGCAGCCTGGAAGGGGTAGCCAGGGAGGGCTAAAGTGGGAGAGAAAGCCTGGGGGGCTGGTTTGGGAGGGGTACAGTCGGCGGGATAGCCTGGGAAGGGTAGAGTAGGAAGGATAAACTGGATAGGATAGCCTGGGAGGGCTAGAGTCAGAGAGATAGTCTGGGAAGGAAATTTGCAAAATGAAACAATCGAATCGACTGAAATCATTAAAAAAGCATTCGCAAGCGAGCATGTCCTGTTCGTCTCGTAATTTTCTAATACAAATGCATTGGGAGTCTATCATATCGCTGTCCAAATCTCCGGTGTTAACGATGTCCTTCGCGTGTCAGCGGTGTCATCGTCCTGCGACGGCTGCGAGTCAGCGGTGTTATTGTCCTGCATGTCGGCGGTGTCATTGTCCTGCGTGTCGGCGGTGTCATTGTCCTGCATGTCGGCGGTGTCATTGTCCTGCGTGTCGGCGGTTTCATCGTCCTGTGTGTTGGCGGTGTCGTTAAAATCTGGAGTACCGCTGCTCTGGGTGTCAGTGAATCTACTGCCGAGCCGCAAATGAACCAGCAGGCGCATCAGAGCGACAATTTTTTTGTGTTTTATGACAGTTGAAATAATATAAGCAGGATAGGAAATTGAGGAATGTCTGATAATCTAAGGTGTCTAAGTTGCATCGTCTAGTGGAAACCTATGAGGGCTATAAAATGACTACATTGTTACATGTTAAACTTTACTATGTCATTATGTTAGCTTAGTGACTGTGATTCATACTGTTAATACGCTATTGCCAGGGTGCTTTTCATTAACCACACTACCATACAGCTATCAAAGATAATCGAAATTATATTGTGAAAGAACAAATGCTGCAACAGCGACTGCAAAACAAAGACAAATTTAATGAACATGTAAAAAATAATGTGATACTATTTAAACACCAATAACACACAGAACGAGGAAAATTTTAACTACGATTGAACTAGAACATCATCGGAAATAGACAAAAGTAAAAAAATAATTATTAAATGACAGATAGCAGAGGCACACCTGAACTGTGTTAACTTACTGTGACAAAATAAAATTTGATTTCAAAGGCAGTCTATCATTGCGATCAGAATATCAAACCTACTCCATAGCCTGTTTGCTACCTTTGCTATCGAAATTTTCAAAGCAAACATCGTGTATGCAGCAATTGTTATTGTGTTATACTTGTGTTATATATATATTCTTAATAGACAAAAATATTAAGAAAAGCATTAAATAACAGCGGACCATTCGCTGACTTTAGTTAAGTTACATTAGAACGATTCGCACTTTAAGTATTCAAGCAGAAACAACCGCATCCGAAACTTTCTTTTGACGCCTTTTGTCTTCCCTTGCTAGCTGATTGAGGTTTTTTTCATGTCCGCCCAAAGCGGAAAAAAGCGATCCGCTGGTAACTGCACTTACGCTTAATTTCACAAATATCCGCCTTTGGAGCCACCCCAGTGGCACCGATATTATCGGAAGAAGATGTACCAATTGGGACCGATAATATCGGCTTGCGAGCATGTCGTATGTCAAGACGACACGCTTTCTACCCGATAATATCATACTGAGCTATGCATTTAAATAGCATAGGGGCCTAGTATATTATACCGGAGTAGAATGCATGATGGGGCTTCTGGGACAAAATTTTTCACGTCCTCCACAATCCTTTTAAATCCATCTATATTATCCCTGACAGAATCAGAAAAAAGGGGGGTCGCACTCGCTCACAAAACGTCCTCCATAATCCCATTAAATCCATTCATATTATCCCCGACAGAATCAGAGCATAACAGGTGTCGCACTTGCTCCGAAAACTTCGAACATAGTCCCATTAAATCCATCCATATTATTCCTGAATCAGAGGTTCACACTTGTTCCGAAAACTTCGAACATAATCCTCCTAACCTATCCTCCTTCCTCCAAGACAGAATCAGAGCATAACAGGTGTCCTACATAATCCTTTCCTTTGACATCCACCCATAGCATCTTCGAAACAATCAGAAAAGAATCTGCATTCTTCTCCCCACATTCAATTTGCAACGCGAAACCAGATCCCTAAGACTTTAAATCATCAGCGCAGGGTCCTTACCCTTTGAAAAAAATTAAATTCGCTCGTAAAAATGTTTCCAATCGTCTCTCCAGGTTCTTATTACAAAGCGCACGAGCCTAATTACAGGAGTAAGTACCAATGCAAACTAGAATGCAGTGAGTACATGAGAAAATATTGGCCCGGCGTTGATATCAATGTCCCTAATATTAATCTAGCTCTCCAAAGACACTGGCTCTTAAGTATGGAGTAACCTACGTAAAAGATTACGACAGCTACTATAACTTTGCAGAAATCATTAGACAATTGCGTTAAAAATCTCAAGCCCAAACTCAGTATTTGTCATGAGGGAAGTTCTGGGACAAAAGAGAATAAACCCCCCACAGATAAACATCTAGTAAAATCTATCTATACATAATGCTCTTACGTTTAAAATTAGCTATCCTAGTGCAATACTTACAACCACTCATCTAAGGGGGATAACATCAGTCTACCACCCCTCCCCTTCCTAGGACAGCAAAAAAATCAACATAATCTAAGGGCGAAAAGTAGCGGTATTCTCACTTAAGTTACAGGACTTATAATTAATAGTATGCAGCCAAAAAAACTGAAAGGCCAAAATCGTTTGCATTCTGGCCTTCGCTCAACACTGAATTCTTCCTCGTCTGGGCTCAGTTAAAGTGAAAATCTCCCCCACGCGCGCTGCACCCACACACATACACTCCTCTCTCCCCCACACACGAGACGCCCGCGCCCACAACCTGTGAGAATGGGGTAAGAGATTTTGAGTACACATGCGCGCATTTTTTCATACCACTCTATACTCCATTCTCGGCAAGCATACTTAAAAGGGGAACGCATTTTCTCACATTCTCTCAATGATCAACGTCAGTACAAACTATTCACCGTTGAAATCAACACCCACCCCCATCAGAGCATAACAGAGGTAGTTAAGTAGTGGTTTTTGGTAAGATCATGCTAGCTTTTTATGCTAATTATGTCACAAAGTAAAAAGAAGACTTATCAATAGTATATGTCTTGTCTCCAACAAACAAAAAGTTGCTCTTTATGTTGGAGGCCAGCAGAACATAGTTCAGAAGATGTTTTGCCATCTTTATTTTCCTATTAAAGCAGGAAAAAGAGAAGGGCTCATTTTTTACAGCCTTGAATCGCTGTTTCAACAGCGAATATGGAGGGTAGGAGGGCAAAGAGGGTACGGAGGGTAGGAGGGCTAAGAGGGTATGGAGGGTAGGAGGGCTAAGAGGGTATGGAGGGTATGGAGGGCATGGAGGGTAGGAGCCTAGGAGGAGGCATGGAGGGTATGGAGGGTAGGAGCCTAGGAGGGGGTAAGAGAGTATGGAGGGTAGGAGGACTAGGAGGGTATGGAGGGTAGGAGGGCAAGGAGGGTATGGAGGGCATGGAGGGTAGGAGCCTAGGAGGAGGCATGGAGGGTATGGAGGGCATGGAGGGTAAGAGCCTAGCAGGAGGATAAGAGGGTATGGAGGGTAGGAGGGCAAGGAGGGTATGGAGGGTATGGAGGGTATAGAGGGCATGGAGGGTAAGAACCTAGGAGGCATGGAGGGTATGGAGGGTAAGAACGGCATGGAGGGTAGGAGCCTAGGAGGAGGCATGGAGGGTATGGAGGGCATGGAGGGTAAGAGCCTAGCAGGAGGATAAGAGGGTATAGAGGGTAGGAGGACAAGGAGGGTATGGAGGGTATAGAGGGCATGGAGGGTATGGAGGGCATGGATGGTAGGAGACTAGGAGGCATGGAGGGTATAGAGGGCATGGAGGGTAGGAGCCTAGGAGGCATGGAGGGTATGGAGGGCATGGAGGGTAAGAACTTATGAGGCATGGAGGGTATGGAGGGCATGGAGGGTATGGAGGGTAAGAAGGACATGGAGGGTAGGAGCCTAGGAGAGTAGACATGGAGGACATGGAAGGCATAGAGGAAAGAAGCCTAGGAGGAGACATAGAGGGTATGGAAGGCATGGAGGGTAGGAGCCTAGCAAGAGAATAAGAAGATATGGAAGGTAGGAGCCAGCAGGTGGGGAAGGAGGGTAAGGATGGTATAGACTATAGAGGGTAGGAGCCTAGTAAAAAGAGAAGGATATTGAGGATATGGAGGATAGGAGCCAGCAAGAGGATAAGAGGTCAAGAGGATATATATTATAGAAGGTAAGACCCAGTAGATGGGAAAGGAGGATATAGAGGATAATAAGGGCATAGTGTTTGGTGGATTAGAACCTAGCAATAGGGTAAGGAAAAATATATAGAAGGTATAGAGGATAAAAGCCTAGTAGGAGAGCAATAAGGATATGGGAATCCTTAGGAGGTTAGGAGAGGTTAGGGGGCTAGTAGGAAGGCAAGGAAGGCAAGGAGGATATAGGGATATAGAGAGTAGGAGCCTAGCATAAGGATAAGGAATATATTGGTAGTATAGACAATAAAAGGACAATATAATATAGATATACCCTATCTGTCCCCTTCTAGGACTATAGTCTAGACTCCTATTCTGTCTTCCTTTTCAAAGTTTTTAGCTATAGTTAAGTTAATCCATGACCATATTAATATTTCAAAAGTTTTCCTAATATAAATTAAGGAAAGAAGTCTTCTATAAGGTCTAGAAGAATTTAAGAATTTAAGAATTTTGCAGAAATAATCAAATATATAGACAATAAATTAAAATCAATTCTTCCTATTTTGGTCTAAAGGTTTCAAACAATTTTTAGGTAGGCCTAACTTGAAGAAGTTTTGCAGTTTGTCACTCTTAGGTAACATTAATAATATTAATATTTTATTGGTTAGAGTAAATGATGATGAATTAGTAAAAGCACCCAAGTAAAAGCATTAATTAATATTTGTCATAGTTATAAAAACCTGTAGCCTGTATACAAAAACTCTCCACACTGAGGGAAGCCTTGACCTCGAGTAAAGTTTCAAACACATGAAGCACAAGCATAATATATATTTTATGCAAATGAATACGCTAGGCCAGTTCTATACATTTAGCAACGTGAAATTCAAATAAACGCAAAACATGCTCAATTTAAAAGCATTATGCCCCGATTATATCGGGATGATGACATGTTGCCGACATTCCCGCCATGTTTTCAACCCGATAACATCGGTAAAAAATGGTACATCTACTCCCGATAAGATCGATGCCACTCGGGTGGTGGGGGAGAGAAAAAGGATAATTGCTAACTATTTACATGTAATCAATTCTAAAAGAATTTTCCCAATGCAATACTTACGAGTCAGTGCCGCAGTAAATGGCCCGTTCGCCAAGCCCCTCCAATGCCTCGTACAGGCGCAGCCGGGCCTGCGTGGTCGTAAAAACACCGATTGGCACGTTCGAGTAGCGGAACAGCCGCTGATTAAAGTAGCGGTGCCGGTACTCCAGCAGCATGAACTCGCTGCCAATCGGTTCGCAGGCCTTGACTTTGAGGTTGGGGTCGGTCAGCCGGGCGAGCCAGTCCTCGTAGCTGGACACAATATCGGTCGATGTGAGGTCATCGCGCTGACAAAATTTACGCCAGAGCCTGTGTTGTGAAAAGAAAAGCTACTGATAGTAGAAGAAATCGTTTAAAAAACAATTCATGAATACTTACGAATTCAAAAAGATTTTCGCTACAAAGCGAAGTCCTGGGTTGGACTCGACCTTGTCCAGCGTGACGCCCTCCTTTGCGTAAAAATCGGCAATGTAGGCTGCCTTGTCCTTGTCAGTCATGCCGCTCGATTCAGCCTTCAGCTTGAGAAATGTACTGACATAATCTCTGAACAGGCCAGTCCGCTGCTCTGTCCAGTAGGTCAGCGCGTGCACCGCCTGCAGGCGGTAGCCCAACTGTAACGCCTTCGCAGCTCCGGCGTTGCCCAGGGGGTTGATTTTATCACTGCCGCCTGCCCGCCCCGCTGAGTCACGTTCGCGCCACAGGATTGCTGTTTTTGCTTCTCTAGTTCAAAGATTAGTCATATAGCTCCCTGAAATTTTATGACTATCCTCTACACACATTATCCGGCTATACTGCTGCTGCGGATATTCTCTAAAACTCTGTTATTTCATTAGGCCTGAATTGAGAAATCCAAAAACAGTTTCCTCCCTTTACTTCAACATCTATGGCAGGAGGAGGACAGCCTGACTTCAGAAATTTTAAGCCAAAATGAATGCTAAAGATGAAAAGCAGCTGTGGTTTCAAAGAAAACCCATATTTCAACAAGCGTGAGTTTGCAAATCACACAAATGCTAAAGCTAAAAAGCAATTACACAAATGTTAAGCCAAAATTTGAGCCAAAATGAATTTTAAAGATGAAAAGCAGTGGTTTTAAAGAAAGCCCATACTTCAATAAGCGTTAAGTTTACAAATCACACAAATGCTAAAACTGAAAGGCGCAATTATACAGCCTTATTTTTCTGATTTTAGATTTTGCTAATGCTAAAGATGAAAAGCATAGTTTTACGCGCGCAGAGACTCACCTAGCTGTCGTCCCCTCTTTGCGGCCGGAGGCTGTGACTGCTGCTTCTTCTTCTTCTACTTCAGCGCTCGCATTACCGGCGCCGTTCGTTGTCGTTCAATCATGAGTCGGGTGCTCGGGGCTGCTCCCGCCAGCCAGATTCCGCTGCCGTAGTCGGCCACTGAGCGCACGGTGGCGGTGTAGACCGCTCGAAGGATGTCTTGAGTTGCGCCCAGTTGGCGGTGAGCAATGGCCTGAAGGGGTCGTCTGCGGGCGGCCATGCGGCGGCGAATGTCTTAGGCGTGTTCGGCGAAGCCGAGGTGATCGTCGAGTTTCACCCCAAGGAAGACTGGGTGGGGCTCAAAGGCCAGTTGTTTGTTGCCGATGCTGACATTGAGCCGAGCCTTGCCTCTATTTTCCGCTGGGCTGAGGCTGAAGGTGCTGTAGCTGCATTTGCCTGGGCTCAGCAGCATTTTCCAGCGCTCGCACCAACGTTGGACCGCGTCGAGAGCCGGTTGGAGTTTGCTCGCGCAGTTGTCTAGCTTGCGGTCCAGGGCCAGCAGGGCGCTGTCATCGGCGTAGAGGCTGGTCTCGACCTGAGGCTGATACCCCGTGACTGCTGCTGCTGCTGCTGCTGCTGCCTGGATGGGCCGGCCTGCCCCCACAAGGCTGAAATGGCGGCTTCAGCAGCTGAACGCTTCGATGCCATGCTTCTGCTGCTGCTGCTGATGCTGCTGCGATTGTGGCTGATGCTGCTGATGCTGCGGAAGCGGCTGTGACTGGTGATGCTCCTACAATTTCCTTTAAATACCCCTGCAGGAAGGGGATGCTGCAAAAGCAGAGAGCGCGTGTGCATTATTTCTCTTTCCCTTGTACTGCATTTGCAAATTAGTGTACAATTGTACACTCAGACCGCAACTTGGTATAGAAAAGATCAAGTCTGAAAATACCCCATCATTTTCGTTCTCATACGGATTTTAATTGGATCTGAGTGTATCTAACCAACCGGTAGTGCTGTAGGAACGAAAAATGCAGACCGCAGCCTCATCTCCTCAGAGTACAGTCGCTTTCGCGGGTATATAAACGACCATGCTGCTGAGAGATTTTTCAGAATTCTCTCGCGCTCGCTCGCTCCGACACTCTTTGCAACAGCTCTATCTCCGTGAAACTCTGTCAAAATGTCTATTCCACTTGTTGACAATTATGGTGCGCAAGCCCACATTCGATACTGATCGAGAACTGATTGAGATTCGGCGTTTCTACACTGACAAGAACGGCAACTACAAGCACGGCTTCCCCGGCGTGTTTCTGACTCGCATCGAGTGGCAGCATCTCAAGAGGGCTCGGCCGATTATTGAGTCTCGGGGAATGCTCGACTGCTCTCGTCATAAGTTTCAACTGGGTGAGGGCCGCAAGATTCTGGGAGTGAAAAATAACCAGGTTTGGCTACATCGCAACAACCCTGCCGACTCCAACGGAGGCTGCAATGAGCGCGAGCGCTGGAAATACTCAATCAGGTTCACCCCCGAATTGTGGACTGCTCTGATGGATGCTGACGTTGACTCGCGGTTTGCCTCGCAGTCGCCGCCGCCCAAGACGGCTTCGGAGCCATCATCGTGGTTTAACAGCGGCAGCAGCAGCAATGATGGTGACGGCGATGGCAACCGCCGCCGCAGTGCTGGCACCCCGCCACCGATTGAACTGCAGCCGCAGGTGAAGAAGCTTTCTACGACTGACGGCGGCAGAGGCAGCGGCAGCGGCAGCAGCTACAAGTGGTGGCACTCGTATCCCCCGGACTCGACTGAGCTCGAGAGCTGGGTTGCCGGCCTGACTGATGAAGAGCTTTTCAAGACCCCGGCCCATCAGATTGGGCCCCACGAGCCGGCCTTTGCTGCCTGGGCCGCTGTGATCAAGGAGCAGAACAAGCGAATTAAGCTAATCTACAGCAGCGACAAGGCCAAACTGCAGCAGCTGCCCACAATGCGTGTCGGGTGAAAATGATTAAGACAATTGCTAAAAAACTCTTTTGTGTGGGCTGTAAAATCATTGCTTTTGTGGGAGTATTCATATTCGTAGCCTTTTGCTCAATGATAATGATTAAGACAATTGATAAAAAACTCTTTTGTGTGGGTTGTATAATCATTGCTTTTTGTGGGGATTATTTGAGCTCGATTCGGCTTTCAGCTTGAGGAAGTGTTGTGGCCTGCGCCACAATGACCTTCTCATCAACTTGTTTTTTTTGGTGCATGCGAACCGCCCGGTCTGCCGGCCTAGCTGGTTTGAGTTGGTTCAGCCGGCTTTGGTTTTAGGCAGCCGGCGTGTGCTCTGATTGGCTGGCTGGGCCGGCAGACCCTCGCTTTTCTACCCCCCTCGTTCGTAAAGCCTTACCCAGCGCATGTTTTGATTGGCTGGGCTAGGGTGGGGTGCTCGCGGGGTTCTGTTGTGTGAGTATTTGCGCTCAGGCCGGTTTGGCCCACTCCCCCATTTTCGCATACTATTTATTAGCTGGCTTGGAGCCGGCCGGTGGCACGCTGCTTGGTTTTTGCGGTTAGAGCTACACCAGCAACTGAGTAAGAAAAATATCATAAAAGTACAAAACTGCACGAGCCCAGTAAACTATCGGAACACTTCGTAGCAAGCTAATCCGTGCCACCCGCCGTCTCCGAGCTGCCAGAACAGTTACTACGGCCAAATAAACTGCGTTGCATGAGTCGGTTTGACCCCGCCCGGTGAGCTTAAATTACGTTTATTCGGGTTGCGTTCGCGTTTTTTTGGGCTCTCTGCACGTGTCTTCTCTCCATCCTCGCCGCCTCATCGCTTCACCTACTCACCCCCTTGCTCACCTGCGCTCTCCGATTGGCTTGGAGTGTCTGTACGCCCCAGCTAATCCATCACCTCGTATCTCTTGATTGGTCCGGAGTGTCTGTACGCCCCGGCCAATCCTTCACATTCACCTCGTTTCACAATCTCCTCGGTGACTCCCGGGCCGGCACTGAGTGGCTATCCGCTCCGCTGACCGCGGCAGTACCCCGAGCCTTCCGTGACCGAGGAGTGCCTGTGCGCCCCGGGTCGCATCTCTCCCTCTTCCCCTCGGAGTGGCCATCCGCCTCGAGGAGCGCCAGTCGTTCGCCTTCTGTCCATCCCTCCGCCGCGCGCCCGGGGCAGTCCCGCACCGAACCCGCTACCCGGGGAAAACGAAACGACCGGGCTAGACGAGATCGCAGCCCGCGAGTACAACAGAAGGTGTTCACATAATCAACGAACAGCCCAGTCCGCTGCTGGGAATTTGCGTTTCTGCAATTACATCGACTCTAATAATATGAAAGTGAAACCATCTTTTTAATAAACTGGCACTGATAATGACATATCTGGAATAAAAATGGTCTTATTTCATTTGTTTTGAAATTGAAAGCAACTGAGTCTCTGAAATTTTGAGACTGAAATTTATTATTAAAACAGATAGTTATTAGCTCGCTGTTTTTGAGCCAGACTGACTAACTCGCTGGCTGTGGGCAGGCCGGCCGGCAGACTGACTGGCTGGCGGGGGCTGTGAGGCCGGGGGAGCCAATAGGAGGCCACTCAAAATCACTTTAAAAGAGGGACCCCTGCGCGACTAAAAATCTTTTCAAATTGAAAATTTGCGATCAACTCCCACACCCACGAGCACAATGAACAGAAGCAGCAGCAGTGTAAAAGAAGAAGAGCCGCCACAGTTAGTTGCGGTGGCGGTAGCGCTACCTTGCGGCGGCAGAACCCCTTTAATCATGTAGTGCGGGGTTGGGGGCGGCCGAGTAGGCTGGAACCCGCCTCGCTCTACTGCCTAACCAGTTTTAACTCTGTCGAACAAATCTGACAACAACGGCAGCAACAGTAGTAGCGGCAACGGCAGCAGCAGCAGCAGCAGCAGCAGCAGCATCAGTGGCGACAGCAGCAGCATTGACGACTTTCTAGGTTGGTGCGGCGGTAGCTACTGCGGCAACGAATGTTGCCAGCCTGGTAATGGCTGTGGGCTGCTGGGGGCCAGCCTCTGTGAATATGCCGCAGTCGCCACCGCCGCCGCCGCCGCGACTATTGAAGGCAGCAGTCTGAATCAGCATCCGCGGCAACAACAACCGCAAATGAAGAAGAAGAAGACGAGCCGCTGCCGATTGGGGATTAATTTAGCCCCTCGGATGGGGCTGCAGTTGCACAGTACTGACGCTGCTGCTAGTGGAAAGGCGGCTGCCGCAGCTGACGAAGAGGCCGCCTACCAAGAATTTTTGCGGCGTTGGTGTCGCGAGCCAGACTTGGACATGGTAAATAATTGCAGATTTGACTATGAATGCATTTTACTCGAAAACTTTTCATTTTGCAACTAAAAACTAATTGCCGACTCAAAATTTCAATGCATTATATCGGAAAACTTTTCCACCCATTTTCTTTTTTTCCTAGCTAGCGGACTATTGTTTTGGAAGCCCCTCTGAGGAGCGGGCTTATTACACCGCGAAAAGGGAGAGGGCCGAATATGAGGCTGACCTCCATGGGGAGGTCGCTGAAGACTTAGACAGACTATTCCCCGG
Organism: Macrostomum lignano; assembly: GCA_002269645.1. Classification (NCBI taxonomy): domain Eukaryota; kingdom Metazoa; phylum Platyhelminthes; family Macrostomidae; genus Macrostomum; species Macrostomum lignano. Next base: position 85,076 of record NIVC01000157.1, on the reverse strand, counting down.
CTCGGGGCTTTGTTAATATTATTGACAATTTAATGTTGTGTCTGCACACATTTTTATTTTCATGCACCTTGTACATATCTTGTTTTTATCAAGTGTCGTGTCTGCACTCAATCTAAATTTTCATGCACTCCATACTATATATCTCAACTCGCTATAGTATTAAATGTTGTGTATGCACACATGCGTTATCCAAATGCACCTCGCTCATTAGTTTCAAAGAAATTGTTTTGTAAAATTTGAATACTGTGTTGAGATTTTTACCATTTTTCAAGTAATGATATTTAGAATGAATGAAAAAAACTATAAAACATTCTGTGTGTGTAAACACTGTGACTGATTATAACCGCGAACTCACCAATTCCAGCTACGTCATCATGGCTGCTTTAAAGGTGTCGCTGCTGACTGAAGGCGCCTGCCCGCCGGCTCGCCAGACGATCGGCTCTGTTGGTTACGATCTCTTTGCCTCTGAGGATGCTGTTGTCCGGGCCGGGTCTGTTGCGCAGGTGCCTCTCGGAATTTCAATCCAACCGCCTGATGGGACCTACGCTCGGATTGCCGGCCGGTCTGGACTGGCGTTGCGCAAGTCTATACAAGTGGGCGCCGGCGTGATTGACCCTGACTATACTGGGGAATTGACTGTGGTGATATTTAATCATGGCAGTGCGGACTGGTTCATAACTCGGGGCTACCGTATCGCCTAATTAGTTTTGGAGCGTGTAATGATTGCTCCCGTAGTTGTAAAGGATCTCTATAGGGGAAATGGCGAAGGGGAGGTTACTTCCAGTAGCAGCCACTCAATTCGCGGTGTAGGGGGTTTGGTAGTACAGGCTATAATTAAGTCTCAACTTGCTGTTGCCCCTGCTGTTTTTGCTCTCTGTTTCAACTATTAAAATGAAAAAATATACACTTTTCAAATTTGAAAACTATATGAATACAATCTTTTTCAATAGAATCTTGACTCGTAACTCTACTAAAGGTAGTATATAGTGTAATCAGCTACATGTAGGTTTTGAATAATTGACATATAAATGGTAATGTGCATATAACGTGCTTTGTAAACTTGGGTGTTGACTCATTTGGCAGTAGTAGATGAGATTGTACAACTGTACGTGTAGTAGGGTTTCGAGTTGTACACGTAATCTTGGTGATTCATATACAGGGCGCGCGTGGGCCGTCTTGGGATTAATGTATGACACTGTACATGTAGAAGTGGAATAATGCACATGTAGAAGTATGTATCCAGAGTACAGGCAGCAGCAGCAGCAGCAGCAGCATCAGCCTCCGGCCGCAAAGAGGGGACGACAGCTAGGTGAGTCTCTGCGCGCACGTAAAACTATGCTTTTCATCTTTAGCATTTGCAAAATCTAAAATCAGAAAAATAGGGCTGTATAATTGCGCTTTTCAGCTTTAGCATTTGTGTGATTTGCAAACTCACGCTTGTTGAAATATGGGCTTTCTTTGAAACCACAGCTGCTTTTCATCTTTAATATTCATTTTGGCTTAAAATTTCTGTAATTGCTTTACAGCTTTAGCATTCATTTTGGCTTAAAATTTCTGAAGTCAGGCTGTCCTCCTGCCATAGATGTTGAAGTAAAGGGAGGAAACTGTTTTCGGATTTCTTAATTGCCTAATGAAATAACAGAGTTTTAGAGAATATCCGCAGCAGCAGTATAGCCGAATAATGTGTGTAGAGGATAGCCATAAAATTTCAGGGGGCTATATGACTAATCCTTGTACTAGAGAAGCAAAAACAGCAATTCTGTGGCGAGCGCGCGCGCGCGAACGTGACTCAGCGGGTGGGCAGGTGGCAGTGATAAAATCAACCCCAAAATTTTTTTGATCATGATGATGTAATCACCGCTGCAATTGTAGGGGTTTTGGCAGCAATAAAACTTGGCTGCTACAGGTAAGGTTATTAATCAGACATTTATGACAGCTTTAGCGGCCGCGCGGTATTGTTGCTAGGTGTCAAGGAGGCACAATGGAGACACGTGCTGATAGGGGGGTTTCTTAAATGTTACAATCTCTGCTGCGACAGGATCAGTGTTATCAAGGGTCATCAATCAAACATTTTTGACAGCCTAAAATTCGAAGTGGGTTCAATCCACCCCATATTTCTTTTGTTGCTACGTGTCGGAACGTGCCGAGTTGGGGTTTTTACAACTCGCCGATTTTTGTTGCTTGGGCGTGGGGCGATAAAATTGCTGCTGCAGCAGGGCAATCAATTAAGTTTTTGACAGTTTTAAAAATTCGAAGCGGTCAGAATTTTAGTCACCATGCGCATTTTTATTGCAGATTTGGCTCAATTTTAACCCCCGCCCCAGCCCGACACTGTCGAAGGCGATGGTAAGGAGTTGATTTTATTTCATGAGTCATTCACCCGCCGCCTCTCGCAATTCTAATTTCAAACCCTCAAATTTTTCTGGCTTTATTGCGTACCTTGGCGGAGCGAAAGCCCTGCCTAAATTTAAAGCCGCAGGTTTTGAATATGTGGTATCGTTCGCCGATACTACCGATATTCGAACCACATTTGAGAACATCATTTCTGCGCTCTGTGCGGATATGAACGCTAACGATTTCGTCTCGGCCAAGCTGACCGCCGATAATATGCTACTCACTATTAACGTGCCGCCAGTCCGCCGCAGCCGCTTCACTGCAGAGTTAATATTTAAACATATAAACAAGGTTCTGCAGTCGAACTCCAGTGTCTTGGGCAAAAACTTTAAATTGTTTTTGCTCAAGGCCTGGGTCCCGCGGGGCGGCTGCGGCAGCCTGGATGTTAAGGAGAAACACATCAAGGCCAGGCATGCTATGGGGTATAACTACGTGGTCATCGCTAACCGCGACAAGCGCTGTTTAATCCGGGCACTTGTGGAGGCCAAGGCATACGCGGATCTGCAGGCCAAGGCCATTACTAAGAATACGTGGCAAACCATCAAGGCGGATTCCCCACTGCAGAAGAAGCTGACTGGGAAGCTACAAATTGCTGCCAAATTGTATTCGAAGAGTAAAAATGTTCTTGCACATTTTAATTTGCATTTATATTAATATACAAATGTTTTAGTCTTTATCAACCATTGCATAGGCCGGGCCTTTCGGGGTTGACGTGCTCCCCCAACTGCTGGCTGTCCTGAACGCCCAGTGGCCAGGCCGGGATTTCGGCGTTCGTGTGTATACTGCCGAGGAGGGCAATACATGTGTGTATGCCCTACCAGACAGCACAGTGCTGAATGTGCACCTAATTGGCGAGCACTTTAACACTGTGTGCAAAGTGCCGCCATTTTTCGGAGCCCGCCGCCACTGTGACAGCTGCCAGCAGCCGTACGATTGCATCTCTGCGCTGAGCACAAGTGTGCCAACCTCTGTTATCAGTGCAAAGTGCCCGGCTACAATTGTAAAAGCCTGTGCGACTATAAGCGCATCGCTGACTGCGGCCTCAAGTGCTACAATCAGCAGTGCTTTGACAATCACCGCAGGAAGAACCGGGCCGGCCGTTCGCGCTCCAGCTCCATCCGTGTCTGCGCTAATTGCGGCTATTTGGAGGAATTAAAAGTCGGGCAAAAGGAGCCGGATCACAAGTGCGGGCATGTCAAGTGCCCACTGTGTAAACAGTACGACGAGGCCGGCTCGCATTTGTGCTTCGTCAAGGCTCCCAAAGTGAAAGCTTCGACTATGCCGTACGTGTTCTACGATACGGAAACGTACACGGATGAGGAGAAGCAGCATCACGTGCATCTGGTGACTGCCGTCACGTGTTGCGAGACCTGCTCCGGCCGGGCGTTTCCGCGCGAGACTTGCCGCCTCTGCAATGGCCTGCATAGCACTGCCAATTGTCTGACTGGCCGCGATCTGGGGAAGGAATTCTCCAATTGCGTCAGCCACTCAGACTGCGCCTACCAAATGGCCGATTTTGTGGCTGTGGGCCCGGCATCGCTGAATGCTTTTTTCGCCTGGCTGAGCACAGCTTTCCGTGGCGGCGCCATTGTTGTCGCGCATAATGCATCAGGCTATGATGCGTTTCTACTGCTTGGCGCTCTGCTCAACGGCCTGGCCAAGAAGCGGCCCCAAGTACTGTTCCAGGGTGACGGTGGATAAATTGGTATTTAAAGATTCGTTAAATTTTATACCAATCCCGCTTGCGCAATTCCCCAAAGCGCTGGGGCTCGCTGACACAAAGCTGGCCAAGGGGACCTTTCCCCACGAGTTCAACAAGCCGGCTAATTGGAACTACGTGGGCCCCTACCCGGCTATTGAATATTATGGCGGCAAGGCAAACAATGACTACGACTCCGTCTGTGCTTGGCTGGCCTCGCGACAGGGCGAGTTGTTCAACTTTAATCGGGAGTATCTCGATTATTGTTTGAGTGACACAGTCCTGCTTCGCGAGGTCTGCATCAAGTACAGGTCGATAATTGGAGACATTTGCGACGGCCTGGAACCGTTTTTACAGGCCAATACGATTGCCAGTTTGGCAATGGCCGTGTTTACTACTAAATTCATGGAGCCCAACTCGGTCGGCGTGATTGCCCGGCAGGCCGACCAGCAGTCATTCAAGGCGCGCAAGTGGCTGGCCTATTTGAATGCCACCGAATTTGGCGGGCGGCTGCGCACCTGCGACTCGACTGGCGGCGAGGCGGTCATTCTCGGCCGCAAGGTGGACGGCTTTGATGAGACTAGCAACACTGTCTTGCAGTTTCATGGTTGTTTCTACCATGGCTGTGAGCAGTGTATGCCCGATCAGGATGTCGTCCACCCGCTCAAACGGCAGCCTCTGAGCCACATTCGCCACGAAACCGAGTGGTTCACTCGCGAGTTGGAGCGGCACAATTACAGTGTTCGTGTCATTTGGGAGCATGAGTACGACGCTGTATTGGCATCGCAGGCCGACTTTATCGCCGCAACTGCCCATCTGCGCGCTCCACTCAAGATGGAGGATGCGCTCTACGGCGGCCGCGTAGAGTGTTTTATCCCGCATGCTGTGGCCAGCGAGACTGAGACTTTCAAATATCGGGATGTGGTGAGTAGTGATACTACTAATATAGTAGAATATTTTGCAAAAATACAGTTTATGAAAAAAATGCTTTATTTCAACTTGCAGGTCTCTCTGTACCCGACGGTGCAGTCGAAAGACCCATACCCGATTGGCCACCCGGTGCAACATCCGACACCGCAGACGCTCAACTCGGACGCGCTGGCTAGCTACTCTGGCATTGCCAAAGTGACTGTGCTGCCGCCGTCAGATTTGCATATTCCGCTGCTGCCATGCAGGGTGCAAAAGAAGCTCTTTTTTGGGCTTTGCCGTACCTGTATGGAGCAGCAGCAGTGCAGCGGCTGCGACCACTCAGACCAGGAACGGGCGCTGACTGGCACCTGGGCAACGCCGGAGCTGCAAAAGGCCTTCCAGTTGGGCTGCCGTCTGCAGGCGGTGCACGCGCTGGCCTACTGGACAGAAAAGCGGACCCGTCTGTTTGGTGATGACGTGAATGCCTTCCTCAAACTGAAGGCCGAATCGAGCGGCTCCCCCGGCATGTCGGATGAAGATAGGGCAGCCTATATTGCCGATTTTTACGCCAAGGAGGGTGTCACGCTGGACAAGGTCGAGCCCAACCCAGGACTTCGCTTTGTAGCGAAAATCTTTTTGAATTCGTAAGTAATTATAAATTCAGTTTTTTAAATGATTTTCTTCTACTAACAGTAGCACCTCTTTTCACAACACAGGCTCTGGGGCAAATTTTGTCAGCGTGACGACCTGACATCGACTGAGATTGTGTCCAGCTACGAGGACTGGCTCGCCCGGCTGACCGACCCCAACCTCAAAGTCAAGGCCTGCGAACCGATTGGCAGCGAGTTTATGCTGCTAGAGTACCGGCACCGCTACTTTAATCAGCGGCCATTCAGGTACTCCAATGTGCCAATCGGAGTCTTTACGACCACGCAGGCCCGGCTGCGCCTGTACGAGGCATTGGAGGGGCTCGGCGAACGGGCCATTTACTGCGACACTGACTCGTAAGTATTGCATTGGAAAAATTCTTTTAGAATTGAATAGTTAGCATGTGGAACTAATTATCTCGTTTTTCTCTCCCCCACACAGGGTCGTTTACCGGCATTCCGAGGGCCAATGGGAGCCGCCCCATGGCACGAGCCTCGGAATGTGGACCGATGAGGTGCCCGCAGGCAGCCGGATGACCGACTTTGTAAGTGGGGGCCCAAGCTCTACACTTACATCGTCGAGGATGCGGCCGGTGTCAAGAGCCAGGTCCTGAAATGCAAGGGCATCCGCCTGACTCCGGAGATTCGGGAACGCAGCGACGACCTGCGCAACACCCTGCTACACGGCCGCTCCCTGCAGCTGCCGCAGTTTCAATTCAGGCGCGACAAGGCGTCTTGTACCATTCATACGATCAGTATGGAGAAGACCTTTCAACGGGTCCTGACGAAACGTGTGTACGGAGGCTGCAGCAGGCTTCTAAATTTGGGGCAGACGCGTATGGAGCTGCAGCGAGACCTGCCGTCCCGGTTTTTCTGGCAGTGGTTCTCGAAGCACTGCGGATTGTAACAATTCATTCCGCAGTCAGCACAGCGTTTGTAGTCACGCTGCAGGCTTTTACAATTGGAGCCGGGCACTTTACACTGAGGGCAGGTGTTGGCGCACTTGTGCTCAGCAGAGATGCAGTCGTACGGCTGCTGGCAGTTGTCGCAATAGCGGCGGGTCCCGAAAAATGGCGGCACTTTACACACAGTATTGAAATGCCCACCAATTAGGTGCAGATTCAGCACCGTGTGGCCGGGCAGGGCATACACGCACGTGTTGCCCTCCTCCGCGCTGTACACACGAACGCCGAAATCCCAGCCGGGTGACTGGGCGTTCAGAACAGCCAGCAGTTGGGGTAGCATGTCAACCCCGAAAGGCCCGGCCTGTGTGATGGTTGATAAAGACTAAAATATTTGTATATTAATAAAAAAGCAAATTAAAATGCGCAAGATTATCTTTTACTCACCGAATACAATTTGGCAGCAATTTGAAGCTCCCCAGTCAGCTTCTTCTGCAGTGGGGAGTCGGCCTTGATGGTCCGTTAAGCCTGTCTATTAATTGTCGTGGCCTCCATGTCCGCGTAGGCCTTGGCCGCCACCAGCGCCCGGATGAGACAACGCTTGTCGCTGTTGGCAATGATGACATAATTTCGTCCCCCAATTGAATGGCGAGCCTGGATGTGTTTCTCCGCCGCATCTAGGCTGCCGCAGCCGCCCCGCGGGACCCAGGCCTTGAGCAAAAACAATTTAAAGTTGTTGCCCAAGACACTGGAGTCCGACTGCAGAACCTTGTTAATGTGCTTGAAAACAAGCTCTGCAGTGAAGCGGCTGCGGCGGACGGGTGGGACATTGATGGCGAGCATCATGTTGTCCGCCGTTAGTTTAGCTGCGACGAAATCGTTGGTGTGTAGGTCTGCGCAGAGTACAGAAATAACCTCTGCAATCGTTGAGCCAACATCTACAATATCAGCCGTGAACGATACTATGTATTCATATCCTTTTGCTTTAAATTTAGGCAGGGTTTTCGCCCCTCCAAGACGCGTAATGAAGCCTGAAAAATAGGAGGGTTTGAAATTAGAATTGCGAGAGGCGGCGGCAGGTTTATGACTCATAAAATCAACTCCTTACCATCGCCTTCGACAGTGTCGGGCTGGGGTGGGGGGTTGAAATTGAGCCAAATCTGCAATAAAAATGCACATGGTGACTAAAATTCTGACCGCTTGGAATTTTACAACTGTCAAAAACTTTTGATTGATTGCCTGCAGCAGCAGCAATTTTATCAGCCCACCCCAAGCAACAAAAATCGGCGAGTTGTAAAAACCCCAACTCGGCACGTTCCGACACGTAGCAACAAAAGAAATGTGGGGTTGATTGACCCCCGTTTCGAATTTTAGGCTGTCAAAAATGTTTGATTGATGACCCTGATAACACAGATCCTGCCGCAGCAGACATTGTAAAATTTAAGAAAACCCCTATCAGCACGTGTCTCCATTGTGCCTCACTACGTAATGTGCCGAAGCTGCCGGGTTTTTAGAATTCTGACGCAAAAAACGCAAATTATACTACTATCTGAAAATGAAGTAAGTAGTATACGAAAACGCTATCCTAAGCGTGATATGCGTATATGTATTCGTATATGTACAATAATCCCACATATGTACATTAATTCCATGTTCAATAATCCCTATCTATCTCAAAATGGATATGAACATTAATCCCTATCTATCCCAAATTGTCTATCCCCAATTCTATATGTACATGTGCATTAATCTACATGTACAGTGTCATCCCCAGACGGCCCACGCGCGCCCACCAAAATTACAACTCGAAACCCTACTACATGTACAATCTCATCCAAATGAGTCAACATTCAAGTTTTACAAACCACGTTATATACATATTCCTATTTATATGTCAATTATTCAAAACCTACATGTAGCTGATTACACTACTACCTTTAGTAGAGTTACAAATCAAGATTCTATTGAAAAAGACTGTATTCATATAGTTTTCACATTGGAAAAGCGTATATTTTCATTTAAATAATTGAAAAAGAGAGCAAAAACAGTAGGGAGACAACAGCAAGTTGAGACTTAATTATAGCCTGTACTACCAAACCCTCCTGCACCGCGAATTGAGTGGGTGTGGGAGGCCTCCTCATCGCCATTCCCTCTATAGAGATCCTTCACAACTACGGGAGCAATCATTACACGCTCCAAAACTAATTGAGCGATACGGTAGCCCCGAGTTATGAACCAGTCCGCACTGCCATGATTAAATATCACCACAGTCAATTCTCCAGTATAGTCAGGGTCAATCACGCCGGCGCCCACTTGACTACGTAACGCGTAGATTGTTGTCGATTTTCAGATGTTTTGACGCAAAAAACGCAAATTATACTACTATCTGAAAATGAAGTAAGTAGTATACAAAAACGCTATCCTAAGCGTGATATGGCAATATGTAGTTGTAATAATCCATGTGCTCATATATGTACATTAATTCCATGTACATTATTCCCTATCTATCTCAAATTGGATATGTACATTAATTCCATGTACATTAATCCATATCTCAAATGTCCATGTCTATCCCCAATTCTATATGTACACTTACATTAATCTACAGTGTCATCCCCAGACGTCCCGCGAGCACCAACATTACATGTACAATGCTACATGTACACAGAGGTGAGAATTACTAATCTCATCTACTACCAAATGAGTCAACTAACCGTGTAGCGCACATCATGTATAAATATTTACAATGAAGATATATTTACATTTAATCAGTAGCATATTACAGGAATCAAGACATGTACACCATCACCAGCAAATAGAATATACAGAAAATTTTACATTGTTTTTTCAATAATTTTCTCTTCATAAATGATTTTAAACAGGTTTGACATGCAAAATATGTACAATAGATTTTTACATTGGCATTTCGCCACACGCAATGCAAAAATGTTTTATGTTTTTTTTTGTTTTATTGAATAAAAATATAAATGTTTTATTTTACATTGAAATATATACAGCAAATGAATTCTGATAAATACAGCAGTATTACAATGCAAATTATGTACAATAAATAGATTTTACTAATTTAATATTGCAAAATGTACATTGAATCGTCAGTTATAATTGGATTACATTATTTATAGCCATAAGGCCTGCTGCCAGCCCCGTACACCCGTTTTGTCAGGACGCGCTGAAACGTCTTGTCCATATTGATCGTGTGTATGGTACAAGACGCCTTGTAGCGCCTGAACTGAAACTGCGGCAGTTTCAGGGAGCCGCCGTGTAGCAGGGCATTGCGCAAGTCGTCACTGCGTTCCCGAATCTCCGGAGTCAGGCGGATGCCCTTGCATTTCAAGACCTGGCTCTGGACTCCGGCCGCATCCTCGACAATGTAAGTGTAGAGCTTGGGCCCCCCACTTACAAAGTCGGTCATCCGGCTGCCTGCGGGCACCTCATCGGTCCACATTCCGAGGCTCGTGCCATGGGGCGGCTCCCATTGGCCCTCGGAATGCCGGTAAACGACCCTGTGTGGGAGAGAAAAACGAGATAATTGCTAACTATTTACATGTAATCAATTCTAAAAGAATTTTTCCAATGCAATACTTACGAGTCAGTGTCGCAGTAAATGGCCCGTTCGCCGAGCCCCTCCAAGGCCTCGTACAGGCGCAGCCGGGCCTGCGTGGTTGTAAAAACCCCGATTGGCACATTAGAGTACCTGAATGGCCGCTGATTAAAGTAGCGGTGCCGGTACTCTAGCAGCATAAACTCGCTGCCAATCGGTTCGCAGGCCTTGACCTTGAGGTTGGGGTCGGTCAGCCGGGCGAGCCAGTCCTCGTAGCTGGACACAATCTCAGTCGATGTCAGGTCGTCACGCTGACAAAATTTACCCAAGAGCCTGTGTAGTGAAAATAAAAGCTACTGTTAGAAGAAGAAAATCATTTAAAAAACAAAATTTATGAATACTTACGAATTCAAAAAGATTTTCGCTACAAAGCGAAGTCCTGGGTTGGGCTCGACCTTGTCCAGCGTGACGCCCTCCTTTGCAAAGAAATCGGCAATATAGGCGGCCTTGTCTTCATCCGACATGCCGGGGGAGCCGCTCGATTCGGCCTTCAGCTTGAGGAAGGCGTTTACATAATCACCAAACAGACCGGTCCGCTTCTCTGTCCAGTAGGCCAGCGCGTGTACCGCCTGCAGTCGGTAGCCCAACTGGAAGGCCTTTTGCAGCTCCGGCGTTGCCCAGATGCCAGTCAGCGCCCGCTCCTGGTCTGAGTGGTTGCAGCCGCCGCACTGCTGCTCCATACAGGTGCGGCAAAGCCCAAAAAAGAGCTTCTTTTGCACTCTGTACGGCAGCAGCGGAATGTGCAAATCTGACGGCGGCAACACAGTCACCTTGGCAATACCAAAGTAGCTGGCCAGCGCGTCAGAGTTGAGCGTCTGCGGCGTCGGATGCTGCACCGGGTGGCCAATCGGGTACGGGTCTTTCGACTGCACCGTCGGGTACAGAGAGACCTGCAAGTTGAAATAAAGCATTTTTTTCATAAACTGTATTTTTGCAAAATATTCTACTATATTAGTAGTATCACTACTCACCACATCCCGATATTTGAGAGTCTCAGTCTCACTGGCCACAGCATGCGGGATGAAACACTCTACGCGGCCCCCGTAGAGCGCATCCTCCATCTTGAGCGGAGCGCGCAGATGGGCAGTTGCGGCAATGAAATCGGCCTGCTGATACAGCGTCGTATTCGTGCTCCCAAATGACACGAACACTGTAATTGTGCCGCTCCAATTCGCGAGTGAACCACTCGGTTTCGTGGCGAATGTGGCTCAGAGGCTGCCGTTTGAGCGGGTGGACAGCATCCTGATCTGGCATACACTGCTCACAGCCATGGTAGAAACAACCATGAAACTGCAAGACAGTGTTGCTAGCCTCATCAAAACCATTCACCTTGCGGCCGAGAATGACCGCCTCGCCGCCAGTAGAGTCGCAGGTGCGCAGCCGCCCGCCAAATTCGGTGGCATTCAAATAAGTCAGCCACTTGCGCGCCTTGAACGATTGCTGGTCGGCCTGCCGGGCAATCACGCCGACCGAGTTGGGCTCCATGAATTTAGTAGTAAATACGGCCATTGCCAAACTGGCAATCGTATTGGCCTGTAAAAACGGTTCCAGGCCGTCGCAAATGTCGCCAATTACCGAACTGTACTTGATGCAGCCCTCGCGAAGCAGGACTGTGTCACTCAAACAATAATCGAGATACTCCCGATTAAAGTTGAACAACTCGCCCTGTCGCGAGGCTAGCCAAGCACAGATTGAGTCATAGTCCTTGTTTGCTTTGCCGCCATAATATTCAATAGCCGGGTAGGAGCCCACGTAGTTCCAATTAGCCGGCTTGTTAAACTCGTGGGGAAAGGTCCCCTTGGCCAGCTTTGTGTCAGTGAGCCCCAGCGCTTTGGGGAATTGCGCAAGCGGGATTGGTATAAAATTTAATGAATCTTTAAATACCAATTTATCCACCGTCATGCTCATTAGCCGGCTGCCCTGGAACAGCACTTGGGGCCGCTTCTTGGCCAGGCCGTTGAGCAGAGCGCCAAGCAGTAGAAACGCATCATAGCCTGATGCATTGTGCGCTACAACAATGGCGCCGCCTCGGAAAGTGGTGCTCAGCCAGGTGAAAACAGCATTCAGCGATGCCGGGCCCACAGCCACAAAATCGGCCATTTGGCAGGCGCAGTCTGAGTGGCTGACGCAATTGGAGAATTCCTTCCCCAGATCGCGGTCAGTCAGACAGTTGGCGGCGCTATGCAGGCCATTGCAGAGGCGGCAAGTCTCGCGCGGAAACGCCCGGCCAGAGCAGGTCTCGCAGCACGTGACGGCAGTCACCAGATGCACGTGATGCTGCTTCTCATCGTCCGTGTATGTTTCCGTATCGTAGAACACGTACGGCATAGTCGAAGCTTTCACTTTGGGAGCCTTGACGAAACACAAATGCGAGCCGGCATCGTCGTACTGTTTACACAGTGGGCACTTGAAATGGCCGCACTTGTGCTCCGGCTCCTTTTGGTCGACTCTTAACTCTTCAACATATCCACATTTGGGGCAGACGCGGGTGGTGTTGCTGCGAGACCGGCCAGCCCGGTTCTTTTGGCGGTGATTATCAAAGCACTGCCTGTTATAGCATTTTAACCCGCAGTCTGGGCAGCGCTTGTAGTCACGCTGCAGGCTCTTGCAATTGGCGCCGGGCACTTTGCACTGAGGGCAGGTGTTGGCGCACTTGTGCTCTGCAGAGTTGCAATCATACGGCTGCTGGCAGTGGTCGCAATAGTAACGGGCACCGAAAAATGGCGGCACCTTGCAAACAGCGTTAAAGTGCTCGCCAATTAGGTGCAAATTCAGCACTTCGCGGCCATGCAGGGCATACACACATGTATTGCCCTCCTCAGCACTGTACACCCGGACGCCGAAATCCCGGCCGGGCGACTGGGCGTTCAGGGCCGCGAGCAGTTGGGGGAGCACATCAACCCAGAAAGGCCCGGCCTGTGCAATGGTTGATAAAGACTAAAACATTTGTATATTAATAAAAATGCAAATTAAAATGTGCAAAATTATTTTTTACTCACCGAATACAATTTGGCGGCAATCTGAAGTTCCCCAGTCTGCTTCTTCTGCATTGAGGAGTCGGCCTTGATTGTCCGCCAAGCCCGCTTAGAAATTGTCTTGGCCTCCAGGTCGGCAAAGGCCTTGGCCACCACTAGCGCCCGGATGAGGCACCGCTTGTCGCGGTTGGCGATGACAGCATAGTTATAGCCCATAGCATGGCGTGCCTGAATGTGGCGCTCCGCCGCATCTAAGCTGCCGCAGCCGCCCCGCGGGACCCAGGCCTTGAGCAAAAACAATTTAAAGTTGTTGCCCAAGACACTGGAGTCCGACTGCAGAACCTTGTTGATATGTCGGCCGTTAGTTTGGCCGAGATGAAATCGTCCTCACGCAAGTCATTGCAGTGCCAAAATTACTTTCTCGAATGTGACTCTAATACCGGTGAGTGCTGTGAATGAGACTTCATACTCGTAGCCCTTGGCTCTAAATTTAGGCAGGGCTTTCGCCCCGCCAAGACGCGCAATGAAGCCTGAAAAAATGGAGGGTTTCAAAATTAGAATTGCGAGAGGCGTAATTATTTACCATGTCCAAGTCGGCTCGCGGCGCCATTGCCGCAAAAATTCTTGGTATGCGGCCTCTTCGTTGTCAGCAGCGACAGCAGCAGCCTCCCCACTAGCAGCAACCGCACTATGCAGCCCCATCCGAGGGGCTAAATTAATACCTAAGCGGCTGCTCTTTTTTTTCGGCTTCATGCTGCTGCTGTTGCTGCGGCTGCTGTTGATGTGACTGCTGCTACTGCTGCTGCTGCTGTGATTGCTGCTGCTGCTGATTTCAGAGCCAGAGGGTTGATGTCTCGTGGCCTGACGGTCGTTGCTGCTGCTGCTGCTGTCGCTGTCGTTGCTGCCAGATTTGTTTGACAGGTTTAAAACCGGTCGGGTGATATAACGATGTGACAGGTTCCGACCTACTCGGCCACCCCCAACCCCGCACCATAGGATTGAAGGGGTTTTGCCGCAACGCAGGGCTGCCGCCACCGCAACTAACTGCGGCGGCTCGTCTTCAACACTGATGCTACTGCTGCTGCTGTTGATGCGGTCGCTGTTCATGGTAATCAAGTTTAGGCGAGTAGGCGAGTAGATGTGTTTGATCACAAATTTTCAGTCTCGCAGGGGTCTCGTTTTTATAGTGATTTTGTGAGGCCTCCCATTGGCTCCGCCAGCCTGCAAGCAAGCAGGCAAGCAAGTCTGCCCAAACCCCAGCCCAGCCCCACCAGCGAGTTAGTCAGTCTGACTCAACAACAGCAATATCTGTTTTAATAATAAAATTTCAAAGTCTCGGTTATTTTCAATTTCAAAATAAATGAAATAAGACTATTTTTAATTCCAGAGATGTTATTTGTCAATTCCAGTTTATTCAAAAAAATGGTTTTCACATTATTAGAGTTGATATATAATCGCAGAAACACAAATTCCCACAAGTAAAAATTATACAATTGAGAGTTAATCAGCATCAACATCAAAGGCCCGGCCAAAATTTAAAGCAACAAGTGTTGAATATGTGGTATCGTTCACCGATACCACTGATATTCGCGCCACGTTTGGTGGCATAATTTCTGTGCTTTGCGCCGACCTACACGCAAACGATTTTGTTTCGGCCAAGTTGACTGGCGACAACATGATGCTTGCCATCAATGTCCCGCCGGTCCGCGCCGCCCGCTTCACTGCAGAGTTGATATTCAAGCACATTAACAAGGTTCTACACATGTCAAAGTTATTATACAAACCATATATTCCCACAAAAGCAATGATTATACAACCCCCACATTATGAATATGAATATTCCCACACAAAAAGCATACAGCAGACACAAAAGAGTTTTTTTAGCAATTGTTTTAATCATTTTCACTCGACACGCATTGTGGCCTTGTCACTGCAGATTAGCTTAAATCGCTTGTTCTGCTCCTTGATCACAGCAGCCCAAGCAGCAAAGGCCGGCTCGTGGGGCCCAATCTGATGGGCCGGGATCTTGAAAAGCTGTTCATCAGTCAGGCCAGCAGCCCAGCTCTCGAGCTCAGTCGAGTCCGGAGGATACGAGTGCCACCACTTGTAGCTGCTGCTGCCGCTGCCGCTGCCTCTGCCGCCGTCAGTCGTTGAAAGCTTCTTCACCTGCGGCTGCAGCTCAATCGGTGGCGGGGTGCCAGCACTGCGGCGGCGGTTGCCATTGCCGTCACCATCATTGCTGCTGCTGCAGCTGTTGAACCGCGATGATGGCTCCGAGGCCGTCTTGGGTGGCGGCGGCGGCGACTGCGAGGCAAACAGTGAATCAACGTCAGCATCCATCAGAGCAGTCCACAATTCAGGGGTGAACTTGATGTAATATTTCCAACGCTCGCCCTCATCGCAGCCGGCCGGGTTGATGCGATGCAGCCAAATCTGGCTGTTTTTCACTTCCAGAATCTTGCGGCCGCTCTCACCCAGTTGAAACCGCTTATGACGAGAGTCGAGGACGTGCAGAGACTCAATATTATAATAGGACTCTTTGAAAAACTGCTTTTTAGTCATTAGCCTCAATTATTTTCATTTTTAGCATTTGCAAAATCTAAAATTAGAAAAATATGGTTGTATAACTGCGCTTTTTAGCTTTAGCATTAGTGTGATTTGCAAACTTCACGCTTTTTGAAATATGGGCTTTCTTTGAAACTACAGCTGCTTTTCATCTTTAGCATTCATTTTGACTTCATCAATTCATCAATTCAATAGCATTCATCAATTTCTGAATTTCCTCTTGACATAGATGTTGAAGTTGGATTTCTCAAATTCAGGCCTGTTGAAATAACAGAGTTTTAGAGAATATCCGCAGCAGCAGCAGCAGTATAGCCAGATAATGCCTGTAGAGGATATTCATAAAATTTCAGGGGTTATGTGACTAATCCTTGAACTAGAGAGAAGCAAAAACAGCAATCCTGCGGCGCGCGCGAGACTCAGCGGGGGGCGGGCAGGCGGCAGTGATAAAATCAACCCCCCGATTTTTGGACATGATGATGTAATCACCGCTGCAATTGACAGTAGGGGTGTTAGCAGCAATGGCTGCTACAGTGAGGGTTATTAATCAGACAGCTTTAAAAATCCAAAAGCGGCCGCGCGGTATTGTTGCTAGGTGTCAAGGAGACACAATGGAGGCACGTGCTGATAGGGGTTTTCTTAAATTTTACAATGGCTGCTGCGGCAGGATCTGTGTTATCAGGGTCATCAATCAAACATTTTTGACAGCCTAAAATTCGAAGCGGGGTCAATCAACCCCACATTTCTTTTGTTGCTACGTGTCGGAACGTGCCGAGTTGGGGTTTTTACAACTCGCCGATTTTTGTTGCTTGGGGTGGGGGCGATAAAATTGCTGCTGCTGCAGGCAATCAATCAAAACTTTTTGACAGTTGTAAAATTCCAAGCGGTCAGAATTTTAGTCACCATGCGCATTTTTATTGCAGATTTGGCTCAATTTCAACCCCCGCCCCAGCCCGACACTGTTGAAGGCGATGGTAAGGAGTTGATTTTATTTCATGAGTCATTCACTCGCAATTCTAATTTCAAACCCTCCATTTTTCAGGCTTCATTGCACGCCTGGGCGGGGCAAAGGCATTGCCAAAATTTAAGGCAAAAGAGTG
The DNA here is from genome assembly GCA_002269645.1 of Macrostomum lignano. Taxonomy (NCBI): domain Eukaryota; kingdom Metazoa; phylum Platyhelminthes; family Macrostomidae; genus Macrostomum; species Macrostomum lignano. The sequence goes on along the minus strand of NIVC01000157.1, from coordinate 68,266 downwards.
TGAGTATGAAGTAGCCTTCACAAATACTACCGATATTCGCGCCACGTTTGCGGATATAATTTCGGCACTCTGCAGTGACTTGCACGCTAACGATTTCGTCGCAGCCAAGCTGACCGCCGATAATATGCTACTCACTATTAACGTGCCGCCAGTCCGCCTCAGCCGCTTCACTGCAGAGCTTGTTTTCAAGCATATAAACAAGGTGCTGCAGTCGGACTCCAGCGTCTTGGGCAACAACTTTAAATTGTTTTTGTTTTTTGTTTTTGTTTTGTTTTTGTTATGGAGCGCCACATCCAGGCCAGGCATGCTATGGGCAACAGCTACGTCGTCATCGCCAACCGCGATAAGCGCTGTTTAATTCGAGCGCTGATTGTCGCCAAGGCTTTCGCGGACATGCTGGCCAAGGCCATCACTTAGCATACGTGGCAAACAATCAAGGCCGACTCCCCACTGCAGACGAAGCTGACTGAGGAACTTCAGATTGCCGCCAAATTGTATTCGGTAAGTAAAAAATAATTTTGCACATTTTAATTTACATTTTTATTAATATACAAATGTTTTAGTCTTTATCAACCATTGCACAGGCCGGGCCTTTCGGGGTTGATGTGCTCCCCCAACTGCTGGCTGTTCTGAACGCCCAGTCGCCCGGCCGAGATTTAGGCGTTCGTGTGTACAGCGCAGAGGAGGGCAATACATGCGTGTATGCCCTACCAGGCAGCACAGTGCTGAATTTGCACCTAATTGGCGAGCACTTTAACGCGGTGTGCAAGGTGCCGCCATTTTTCGGAGCCCGCCGCTATTGTGACCGCTGCCAGCAGCCGTACGACTGCGTGTCTGGAGGGCACAAGTGCGCCAACACCTGCCCTCAATGCAAAGCGCCCGGCGCCAATTGCAAGAGCCTGCGGTGTGACTATAAGCGATGCCCAGACTGCGGGTTAAAATGTTACAATCCGCAGTGCTTTAATAATCACCGCCAGAAAAACCGGGCCGGCCGTTCGCGCTGCGACTCTGTCCGTGTATGCGCTAATTGCGGTTATCAGGAGGAGCTAAAAGTCGGGCAAAAGGAGCCGGAACACAAGTGCGGGCATGTCAAGTGCCCACTGTGTAAACAGTACGACGAGGCCGGCTCGCATTTGTGTTTCGTCAAGGCTCCCAAAGTGAAAGCTTCAACTATGCCGTACGTGTTCTACGATACGGAAACGTACACAGACGAGGAGAAGCAGCATCACGTGCATCTGGTGACTGCCGTCACGTGCTGCGAGACCTGCTCTGGCCGGTCGTTTCCTCGCGAGACTTGCCGCCTCTGCAATGGCCTGCATAGCGCCGCCAACTGTCTGACTGACCGCGATCTGGGGAAGGAATTCTCCAATTGCGTCAGCCACTCAGACTGCGCCTGCCAAATGGCCGATTTTGTGGCTGTGGGCCCGGCCTCGCTGAATGCGTTTTTCGCCTGGCTGAGCACCACTTTCCGTGGCGGCGCCATTGTTGTCGCGCACAATGCATCAGGCTATGATGCGTTTCTACTGCTTGGCGCTCTGCTCATCGGCCTGGCCAAGAAGCGGCCCCAAGTACTGTTCCAGGGCAGCCGGCTAATGAGCATGACTGTTGATAAATTGGTATTTAAAGATTCGTTAAACTTTATACCAATCCCGCTTGCGCAATCCCCCAAAGCGCTGGGGCTCGCTGACACAAAGCTGGCCAGGGGGATCTTTCCCCACGAGTTCAACAAGCCTGCTAATTGGAACTACGTGGGCCCCTACCCGGCTATTGAATATTATGGCGGCAAGGCAAACAATGACTACGACTCCGTCTGTGCTTGGCTGGCCTCGCGACAGGGCGAGTTGTTCAACTTTAATCGGGAGTATCTCGATTATTGTTTGAGTGACACAGTCCTGCTTCGCGAGGGCTGCATCAAGTACAGGTCGATAATTGGCGACATTTGCGACGGCCTGGAACCGTTTGTTCAGGCCAATACGATTGCCAGTTTAGCAATGGCCGTGTTTACTACTAAATTCATGGAGCCCAACTCGGTCGGCGTGATTGCCCGGCAGGCCGACCAGCAGTCATTCAAGGCGCGCAAGTGGCTGGCCTATTTGAATGCCACCGAATTTGGCGGGCGGCTGCGCACCTGCGACTCGAATGGCGGCGAGGCGGTCATTCTCGGCCGCAAGGTGGACGGCTTTGATGAGACTAGCAACACTGTCTTGCAGTTTCATGGTTGTTTCTACCATGGCTGCGAGCAGTGTATGCCCGATCAGGATGTCGTCCACCCGCTCAAACGGCAGCCTCTGAGCCACATTCGCCACGAGACCGAGTGGTTCACTCGCGAGTTGGAGCGGCATAATTACAGTGTTTGTGTCATTTGGGAAGTGATCAAGGAGCAGAACAAGCGATTTAAGCTAATCTGCAGTGACAAGGCCACAATGCGTGTCGAGTGAAAATGATTAAAACAATTGCTAAAAAAACTCTTTTGTGTCTGCTGTATGCTTTTTGTGTGGGAATATTCATATTCATAATGTGGGGGTTGTATAATCATTGCTTTTGTGGGAATATATGGTTTGTATAATAACTTTGACATGTGTAGAACCTTGTTAATGTGCTTGAATATCAACTCTGCAGTGAAGCGGGCGGCGCGGACCGGCGGGACATTGATGGCAAGCATCATGTTGTCGCCAGTCAACTTGGCCGAAACAAAATCGTTTGCGTGTAGGTCGGCGCAAAGCACAGAAATTATGCCACCAAACGTGGCGCGAATATCAGTGGTATCGGTGAACGATACCACATATTCAACACTTGTTGCTTTAAATTTTGGCCGGGCCTTTGATGTTGATGCTGATTAACTCTCAATTGTATAATTTTTACTTGTGGGAATTTGTGTTTCTGCGATTATATATCAACTCTAATAATGTGAAAACCATTTTTTTGAATAAACTGGAATTGACAAATAACATCTCTGGAATTAAAAATGGTCTTATTTCATTTATTTTGAAATTGAAAATAACCGAGACTTTGAAATTTTATTATTAAAACAGATATTGCTGTTGTTGAGTCAGACTGACTAACTCGCTGGTGGGGCTGGGCTGGGGTTTGGGCAGACTTGCTTGCCTGCTTGCTTGCAGGCTGGCGGAGCCAATGGGAGGCCTCACAAAATCACTATAAAAACGAGACCCCTGCGAGACTGAAAATTTGTGATCAAACACATCTACTCGCCTACTCGCCTAAACTTGATTACCATGAACAGCGACCGCATCAACAGCAGCAGCAGTAGCATCAGTGTTGAAGACGAGCCGCCGCAGTTAGTTGCGGTGGCGGCAGCCCTGCGTTGCGGCAAAACCCCTTCAATCCTATGGTGCGGGGTTGGGGGTGGCCGAGTAGGTCGGAACCTGTCACATCGTTATATCACCCGACCGGTTTTAAACCTGTCAAACAAATCTGGCAGCAACGACAGCGACAGCAGCAGCAGCAGCAACGACCGTCAGGCCACGAGACATCAACCCTCTGGCTCTGAAATCAGCAGCAGCAGCAATCACAGCAGCAGCAGCAGTAGCAGCAGTCACATCAACAGCAGCCGCAGCAACAGCAGCAGCATGAAGCCGAAAAAAAAGAGCAGCCGCTTAGGTATTAATTTAGCCCCTCGGATGGGGCTGCATAGTGCGGTTGCTGCTAGTGGGGAGGCTGCTGCTGTCGCTGCTGACAACGAAGAGGCCGCATACCAAGAATTTTTGCGGCAATGGCGCCGCGAGCCGACTTGGACATGGTAAATAATTGCATTTTATCCTAAAACTTTTCATTTTGCAACTAATTGCTGATTCAAAATTTCAATGCATTATAGAGGAAAACTTTTCCCACCATACTACGTAATGTGCAGATAAGTGTTGATTTTCAGATGTTTTGACGCAAAAAACGCAAATTATACTACTATCTGAAAAATGAAGTAAGTAGTATACAAAAACGCTATCCTAAGCGTGATTCAATATGTAGTTGTAATAATCCATGTGATCATATTAAAAATTCCATGTACATTAATCCCTAAATATCTCAAATTGTACATTAATTCCATGTACATTAATCCCTAAATATCTCAAATTGTACATTAATTCCATGTACATTAATCCCTAAATATCTCAAATTGTACATTAATTCCATGTACATTAATCCCTATCTATCTCAAATTGTACATTAATTCCATGTACATTAATCCCTATCCCAAATTGTCTATCCCCAATTCTATATGTACATGTGCATTAATCTACAGTGTCATCCCCAGCGCGCGCGCACCAAAATTACATGTACAATACTACATGTACGCAGAGGCGAGAATTACTAATCTCATCTACTACCAAATGAGTCAACTAACCGTGTAGCGTACATCATGTATAAGTATTTACAATGAAGATATATTTACATTAAATCAGTAGCATATTACAGGAAATAATTTATGTACAGCATTACCAGCAAATAGAATATACAGAAAATTTTAAATTGTTTTTCATTAATTTTCTTTTCATAAATGATTTTAAACAAGTTTGACACGCAAAATATGTACAATAGATTTTTACATTGGCAATTTCGCTGCATACAATACAAAAATGCTTTATGTACATTTGTATAGTAGTATGTAACTCTTCATTAATTTAACATGCAAAATATGTACAACAATAAATAGATTTTACTCAGTCAAATTTAACAAGATATTTATTAAGCAAGGGCCACATTATTTATAACCATAAGGCCTGCTGCAGGCCCCGTACACGCGCTTCGTCAGGACGCGCTGAAACGTCTTGTCCATACTAACAGTGTGTATGGTACAAGACGCCTTGTCGCGCCTAAACTGAAGCTGCGGCAGCTGCAGGGAGCCGCCGTGTAGTAGGGCACTGCGCAATTCATCGCTGCGCTCCCGAATCTCTGGAGTCAGGCGGATGCCCTTGCACTTCAGGACCTGACTCCGGACACCGGCCGCATCCTCGACAATGTAAGTGTAGAGCTTGGGCCCCCCACTTACAAAGTCGGTCATCCGGCTGCCTGCGGGCACCTCATCGGTCCACATTCCGAGGCTCGTGCCATGGGGCGGCTCCCATTGGCCCTCGGAATGCCGGTAAACGACCCTGTGTGGGGGAGAGAAAACGAGATAATTGCCAACTTGCTAATTTACATGTAATCAATTCTAAAAGAATTTTCCCAATGCAATACTTACGAGTCAGTGCCGCAGTAAATGGCCCGTTCGCCGAGCCCCTCCAATGCCTCGTACAGGCGCAGCCGGGCCTGCGTGGTCGTAAAGACCCCGATCGGTACGTTGGAGTACCGGAACGGCCGCTGATTAAAATAGCGGTGCCGGTACTCTAGCAGCATAAACTCGCTGCCAACCGGTTCGCAGGCCTTGACTTTGAGGTTGGGGTCGGTCAGCCGGGCGAGCCAGTCCTCGTAGCTGGATACTATTTCGGTCGATGTCAGGTCGTCACGCTGACAAAATTTGCCCCAGAGCCTGTGTGTTGTGAAAGGAAGTGCTACTGATAGTAGAAGAAAATCATTTAAAAAACAAAATTTATGAATACTTACGAATTCAAAAAGATTTTCGCTACAAAGCGAAGTCCTGGGTTGGGCTCGACCTTGTCCAGCGTGACGCCCTCCTTTGCAAAGAAATCGGCAATGTAGGCGGCCTTGTCCTCATCCGACATGCCAGGGGAGCCGCTCGATTCGGCCTTCAGCTTGAGGAAGGTGCTGACATAGTCACCGAACAGGCCCGTCCGCTGCTCTGTCCAGTAGGCCAGCGCGTGCACCACCTGCAGCCGGTAGCCCAACTGGAAGGCCTTCCGCAGCTCTGGCGTGGCCCAGGTACCAGTCAGTGCCCGCTGCTCGTCTGAGTGGTCGCAGCACTCGCCGCACTGCTGCTCCATACAGGTGCGGCAAAGCCCAAAAAAGAGCTTCTTTTGCACTCTGTACGGCAGCAGCGGAATGTGCAAATTTGACGGCGGCAACACAGTCACCTTGGCAATACCAAAGTAACTAGCCAGCGCGTCAGAATCTAGCACTTGCGGCGTCGGATGTTGCACCGGGTGGCCAATCGGGTACGGGTCTTTCGACTGCACCGTCGGGTACAGAGAGACCTGCCAGTTGAAATAAAGCATTATTTTTTCATAAACTGTATTTTTTTGCAAAATATTCTACTATATTAGTAGTATCACTACTCACCACATCCCGATATTTGAGAGTCTCAGTCTCGCTGGCCACAGCATGCGGGATAAAGCACTCTACGCGGCCGCCGTAGAGCGCATCTTCCATCTTGAGTGGAGCGCGCAGATGGGCAGTTGCGGCGATAAAGTCGGCATGCGATGCCAATACAGTGTCGTATTCGTGCTCCCAAATGACTCGAACACTGTAATTGTGCCGCTCCAACTCGCGAGTGAACCACTCAGTCTCGTGGCGGATATGGCTCAGAGGCTGCCGTTTGAGTGGGTGGACGACATCCTGATCAGGCATACACTGCTCGCAGCCATGGTAGAAACAGCCATGAAACTGCAAAACAGTGTTGCTGGCCTCATCGAAGCCGTCCACCTTGCGGCCGAGAATGACAGCCTCGCCGCCAGTCGAGTCGCAGGTGCGCAGCCGCCCGCCAAATTCGGTGGCATTCAAATAAGTCAGCCACTTGCGCGCCTTAAATGACTGCTGGTCGGCCTGCCGGGCAATCACGCCGACCGAGTTGGGCTCCATAAACCGGGTGGTGAAAACGGCCATTGCCAAACTGGCAATCGTATTGGCCTGTACAAATGGTTCCAGGCCGTCGCAAATGTCTCCAATTATTGCCCTGTACTTGATACAGCCCTCGCGAAGCAGGACTGTGTCGCTCAAACAATAATCGAGATATTCCCGATTAAAGTTGAACAACTCGCCCTGTCGCGAGGCTAGCCAAGCACAGATTGAGTCATAGTCCTTGTTTGCTTTGCCGCCATAATATTCAATAGCCGGGTAGGAGCCCACGTAGTTCCAATTAGCCGGCTTGTTAAACTCGTGGGGAAACGTACCCTTGGCCAGCTTTGTGTCAGCGAGCCCCAGCGCTTTTGGGAATTGCGCAAGCGGGATTGGTATAAAATTTAACGAATCTTTGAATACCAATTTGTCAACCGTCATGCTCATTAGCCGGCTGCCCTGGAACAGTACTTGTGGCCGCTTCTTGGCCAGGCCGTTGAGTAGAGCGCCAAGCAGTAGGAACGAATCGTAGCCTGATGCATTGTGCGCTACAACAATGGCGCCGCCTCGGAATGTGGTGCTCAGCCAGGCGAAAAACGCATTCAGCGAGGCCGGGCCCACAGACACAAAATCGGCCATTTGGCAGGCGCAGTCTGAGTGGCTGACGCAATTGGAGAATTCCTCCCCCAGATCGCAGCCAGTCAGACAATTGGCGGCGCTATGCAGGCCATTGCAGAGGCGGCAAGTCTCGCGCGGAAACGCCCGGCCGGAGCAGGTCTCGCAGCACGTGACGGCAGTCACCAGATGCACGTGATGCTGCTTCTCCTCGTCCGTGTATGTTTCCGTATCGTAAAACACGTACGGCATAGTCGATGCTTTCACTTTGGGAGCCTTGACGAAGCACAAATGCGAGCCGGCCTCATCATACTGTTTACACAGTGGGCATTTGATGTGGCCGCACTTGTGCTCCGGCTCCCTTTGCCCAACTTTCATCTCCTCCAAATATCCGCATTTGGGGCAGACTCGGACAGAGTCGCAGCGAGACCTGCCGGCCCGGTTCTTTCGGCGGTGGTTCTCAAAACACTGCGGATTGTAGCACTTGAGGCCACAATCAGCGCAGCGCTTGTAGTCGCACCGCAGGCTCTTGCAATTGGAGCCGGGCACTTTGCATTGAGGGCAGGTGTTGGCGCATTTGTGCCCTCCAGACACGCAGTCGTACGGCTGCTGGCAGCGGTCGCAATAGCGGCGGGCCCCGAAAAATGGCGGCACTTTGCAAACAGCGTTAAAGTGCTCGCCAATTAGGTGCAGATTCAGCACTTCGCGGCCGGGTAGGGCGTACACGCACGTATTGCCCTCCTCGGCACTGTACACGCGGGCGCCGAAATCCCGGCCGGGTGACTGGGCGTTCAGGACTGCGAGCAGTTGGGGGAGCACATCAACCCCGAAAGGCTGCCGCAGCCGCCCCGCGGGACCCAGGCCTTGAGCAAAAACAATTTAAAGTTGTTGCCCAAGACACTGGAGTCCGACTGCAGAACCTTGTTGATATGTTTAAATATCAGCTCTGCAGTGAAGCGGCTGCGGCGGACTGGCGGTACATTAACCGTGAGCAGCATGTTGTCGGCCGTTAGTTTGGCCGAGATGAAATCGTCGGCTTGCAAATCTGAGCAGAGCACAGAAATAATGCCCTCAAACGTGGAACGAATATCGGTAGTATCTGCTGCTGCGGTGAATGTCACTACATATTCGTAGCCTTTTGCCTTAAATTTTGGCAGGGCTTTCGCCCCGCCAAGACGCGCAATGAAGCCTGAAAAATGGAGGGTTTTGAAATTAGAATTGCGAGAGGCGGTGGGTGTATGACTCATGAAATCAACTCCTTACCATCACCTTCGACAGTGTCGGGCTGGGGCGGGGGTTGAAATTGAGCCAAATCTGCAATAAAAATGCGCATGGTGACTAAAATTCTGACCGCTTGGAATTTTACAACTGTCAAAAAGTTTTGATTGATTGCCTGCAGCAGCAGCAATTTTATCGCCCCACCCCAAGCAACGAAAATCGGCGAGTTGTAAAAACCCCAACTCGACACGTTCCGACACGTAGCAACAAAAGAAATGTGGGGTTGATTGACCCCCGCTTCGAATTTTAGGCTGTCAAAAATGTTTGATTGATGACCCTGATAACACTGATCCTGCTGCAGCAGACATTGTAAAACCCCTATCAGCACGTGTCTCCATTGTGCCTCCTTGACACCTAGCAACAATACCGCGCGGCCGCTTTTGGATTTTAAAACTGTCTGATTAATAACCCTCACTGTAGCAGCCAAGTTTTATTGCTGCCAAAACCCCTACTGTCAATTGCAGCGGTGATTACATCATCATGCCCGAAATCAGGGGTTGATTTTATCACTGCGCCGCTAGAATACCTGCCACCGCGGTGATTACATCATCATGCTGAGCCCAAAAATCGGGGTTGATTTTATCACTGCCGGTGAAAAGCAGTTTTACAGCGGGGCCTCCTATTATTTCAATAAGCCTTATTTTGAGTTTGCGAAGCCAAATGAATGCCAAAGATGAAAAAAACAGTTTTTACAGAGAACAGCCCTATATTATTCAATAATCCCGAGTTTCGTAAAAGATAAAGATGAAAAAGAAATTTTTACACAGACTTGCAAGACTCACCTAGCTGTCGTCCCCTCTTTGCGGGCAGAGGCTGATGCTGTGGTTGCTGCCTGGAGGGGCCAGCCTGCCCCCACAAGGCTGAAATGGCGGCTTCAGCGGCTGGGCGTTTTGATGCCATTGTGATGCTGCTGATGCTGGCGTGATTGTGGCTGATGCGGAAGCGGCTGTGACTGGTGCTGCCCCTACAATCTCCTTTATATACCCCTGCAGGAAGGGGATGCTGCAAAAGCAGAGAGTGCGTGTGCATTATTTCCCTTTCCCCTGTACTGCATTTGCAAATTACTGTACAATTGTACACTCAGCCCCCCAACTTGGTATAGAAAAGCTGGGGTCTGAAAATACCCCATCATTTTCGTTCTCATATGGATTGTAATTGGATGTGAGTGCATCTAACCAACCGGTAGTGCTGTAGGAACGAAAAATGCACCCCCCAGCCTCACCTCCTCAGAGTACAGTTGCTTTTCTCGGGTATATAAAGGACCACGCTGCTGAGAGATTTTTCAGAATTCTCGCTCGCTCGCTCCGACACTCTTTGCAACAGCTCTATCTCCGTGAAACTCTGTCAAAATGTCTATTCCACTTGTTGACAATTATGTGGTGCGCAAGCCCACATTCGATACTGATCGAGAACTGATTGAGATTCGACGTTTCTACACTGACAAGAACGGCAACTACAAGCACGGTTTCCCCGGCGTGTTTCTGACTCGCATCGAGTGGGAGCATCTCAAACGGGCGTGGCCGATTATTGAGTCTCTGCACGTCCTCGACTCTCGTCATAAGCGGTTTCAACTGGGTGAGAGCGGCCGCAAGATTCTGGAAGTGAAAAACAGCCAGATTTGGCTGCATCGCATCAACCCGGCCGGCTGCGATGAGGGCGAGCGTTGGAAATATTCCATCAAGTTCACCCCTGAATTGTGGACTGCTCTGATGGATGCTGACGTTGATTCGCTGTTTGCCTCGCAGTCGCCGCCACCCAAGACGGCCTCGGAGCCATCATCGCGGTTCAACAGCTGCAGCAGCAGCAATGATGGTGACGGCAATGGCAGCCGCCGCCGCAGTGCTGGCACCCCGCCACCGATTGAACTGCAGCCGCAGGTGAAGAAGCTTTCTACGACTGACGGCGGCAGCGGCAGCGGCAGCAGCTACAAGTGGTGGCACTCGTATCCCCCGGACTCGACTGAGCTCGAGAGCTGGGCTGCTGGCCTGACTGATGAACAGCTTTTCAAGACCACGGCCCATCAGATTGGGCCTCACGAGCCGGCCTTTGCTGCCTGGGCTGCTGTGATCAAGGAGCAGAACAAGCGAATTAAGCTAATCTACAGCAGTGACAAGGCCAAACTGCCCCCAATGCGTGTCGAGTGAAATGATTAAGACAATTGCTAAAAACTCTTTTGTGTGGGCTGTATAATCATTGCTTTTTGTGTGGGAATATTCATATTCGTAATGTGTGGGTTGTATAATCATTGCTTTTGTGGGAATATATGGTTTGTATAATAATAACTCTACTTTAGAACCTTGTTAATATGCTTGAAACCAAGCTCTGCAATGACGCGGGCGGTGGTCGCTAATTAGGTGTAGATTGAGCACTGTGTTGCCAGGCAGGGCATACACACATGTATTGCCTTCCTCTGCGCTGTACACCCGGACGCCGAAATCCCGGCCTGGCGCGATTATATCAACTCTAATAATGTGAAAAGTGAAAACCATCTTTTTGAATAAACTGGCACTGATAATAACATCTCTGGAATTAAAATGGTCTTATTTCATTTGTTTTTTGAAATTGAAATAACCTAGACTCTGAAATTTTTGAGAATCTGAAATTTTATTGTTAAAACAGGTATAGCTCGCTGTTGAGTCAGACTGACTAACTCGCTGGCTGGGCTGAGGTTTGGGCAGACTTGCTTGCTTGCTTGCTTGCTTGCTTGCGGACTGGCGGAGCCAATGAGAGACTTCGTAAAATCACTATAAAAACGAGACCCCTGCGCGGCTGAAAATCTTTTCAAATTTACGATCAACCACACACACACACACACAATGAATAGCGGCAACGGTAGCAGCAGCAGCAGCAGCAGCAGCAGTGTAGAAGAGCCGTCGCAGTTAGTTGCGGTGGCTGTAGCACTGCGTTGCGGCCGATCTCCCTCAATCCTGTGGTGCGGGGTTGGGGGCGGTCGAGTAGGCCGGAACCCGCCGCTTCGATCTACCGCTCGACCGGTTTTAAGTCTGGCGTGTAAGTCTGACAACAGCAACAACAGTAGTAGCGGCGGCAGCAGCAGCAGCAGCAGTAGCATCAGTGGAGACACTAGCAGCGTTGACGACTTTCAAGGTTGGTGCGGCGGTAGCTACTGCGGCAATGAATGTTGCCAGCCCGGTATTGGCTGTGGGCTGCTGGGAGCCAGCCCTTGCGAATATGCCGCAGTCGCCACCGCTGCCGCCGCGACTATTGAAGGCAGCAGCAGCAGTCTGAATCAGCAACCGCGGCAACTGAAGAATAAGAAGACGAGCCGCTGCCGATTGGGCATCAATTTAGCCCCTCGGATGGGGCTGCAGCAGCAGCAGCAGCAGCACAGTACTGACGCTGCTGCTAGTGAAAAGGCTGCTGTTGGTGCTGCTGACGACGATGGCGAGGCAACCTACCAAGAGTTTTTGCGGCGTTGGTGCCGCGAGCCAGACTTGGACATTTCATTTAGCAACTAATTGCTGATTCAAAATTTCAATGCATTATAGCGGAAAACTTTTCCCACTATTCCCTTTTCTAGCTAGCTGACTATTGTTTTGGCAGCCGCTCTGAGGAGCGAGCCTATTACACGGCGGTGAAGGAGCGGCAGGTGTACGAGGCAGAGCTCCACGAGGAGATAGCCGCGGAATTGGATACTTTGTTCTCCGGCTCGGGGCTTTGTTAATATTGTTGACACTTTAATGTTGTGTCTGCACGCATTTTTATTTTCATGCACCTTGTACATATCTTGTTTTATATCAAGTGTTGTGTCTGCACTCAATCTAAATTTTCATGCACCCATAGTATATATCTCGACTCGCTATAAATGTTGTGTATGCACACTTACGTTATCCACATGCACATTCTTTTCAAATAAATTGTTTTGCAAAATTTAAATATTGCGTTGAGATTTTTACCATTTTTTCGATTAATGATATTTAGAATGAAAAAACTATAAACCATTCCGTGTGTAAACACTGTGACTGATTATAACCGCAAACTCACCAATTCCAGCTACGTCATCATGGCTGCTTTAAAGGTGTCGCTGCTGACTGAAGGCGCCTGCCCGCCGGCTCGCCAGACGATCGGTTCTGTTGGCTACGATCTCTTTGCCTCTGAGGATGCTGTTGTCCGGGCCGGGTCGGTTGCGCAGGTGCCTCTCGGAATTTCGATCCAACCGCCTGATGGGACCTACGCTCGGATTGCCGGCCGGTCTGGGCTGGCGTTGCGCAAGTCTATACAAGTGGGCGCCGGCGTGATCGACCCTGACTATACTGGAGAATTGACTGTGGTGATATTTAATCATGGCAGTGCGGACTGGTTCATAACTCGGGGCTACCGTATCGCTCAATTAGTTTTGGAGCGTGTAATGATTGCTCCCGTAGTTGTGAAGGATCTCTATAGAGGGAATGGCGATGAGGAGGCCTCCCACAGCCACTCAATTCGCGGTGCAGGAGGGTTTGGTAGTACAGGCTATAATTAAGTCTCAACTTGCTGTTGTCTCTTACTGTTTTTGCTCTCTTTTTCAATTGTTGAAATGAAAATATACGCTTTTCCAATGTGAAACTATATGAATACAGTCTTTTTCAATAGAATCTTGATTTGTAACTCTACTAAAGGTAGTAGTGTAATCAGCTACATGTAGGTTTTGAATAATTGACATATAAATAGGAATATGTATATAACGTGGTTTGTAAAACTTGGGTGTTGACTCATTTGGATGAGATTGTACATGTAGTATTGTACATGTAATTTTGGTGCGCGCGCGCTGGGGATGACACTGTAGATTAATGCACATGTACATATAGAATTGGGGATAGACAATTTGGGATAGGGATTAATGTACATGGAATTAATGTACAATTTGAGATAGATAGGGATTAATGTACATGGAATTAATGTACAATTTGAGATATTTAGGGATTAATGTACATGGAATTAATGTACAATTTGAGATATTTAGGGATTAATGTACATGGAATTAATATGATCACATGGATTATTACAACTACATATTGAATCACGCTTAGGATAGCGTTTTTGTATACTACTTACTTCATTTTTCAGATAGTAGTATAATTTGCGTTTTTTGCGTCAAAACATCTGAAAATCAACACTTATCTGCACATTACGTAGTCACCATTCCCTTTTCTAGCTAGCAGACTATTGTTTTGGTAGTCCCACTGAAGAGCGTGCGTATTACACGGCGGTGAAGAAGCGGCGGGTGTATGAGGCTGATTTACATTATGAAACAGCCGCAGAATTGGACAGCCTGTTCCCCGGCTCGGGGCTTTGTTGACATTTTAATGTTGTTGCTGCACACATTTTTATTTTCATGCACCTTGTACATATCTTGTTTTTTATCAAGTGTTGTGTCTGCACTCAATCTAAATTTTCATGCACCCATAGTATATATCTCAACTCGCTATAAATGTTGTGTATGCACACTTACGTTATCCACATGCACATTCTTTTCAAATAAATTGTTTTGCAAACTTTAAATATTGCGTTGAGATTTTTACCATTTTTTCAATTAATGATATTTAGAATGAAAAAACTATAAACCATTCCGTGTGTAAACACTGTGACTGATTATAACCCAAAAACTCACCAATTCCAGCTACGTCATCATGGCTGCTTTAAAGGTGTCGCTGCTGACTGAAGGTGCTCGCCCGCCGGCTCGCCAGACGATCGGTTCTGTTGGCTACGATCTCTTTGCCTCTGAGGATGCTGTTGTCCGGGCCGGGTCGGTTGCGCAGGTGCCTCTCGGAATTTCAATCCAACCGCCTGATGGGACCTAGAAATCTGAAACGAATTCAAGAGAGCTCTAGGATAAAATCAGGCAGAAAATAGCAACAGTAGAGAGGGCAAGCAACTGAAAGCAGAGAGGTTAGATGAGGACACGCCCGGAGCTCACCCTTTCATTACAGCGCGAACGCGGCCCGGACCGACAGCAAAACTGGAACTGGTTGGAACCGGCCCGCGGGGGAGACTGATGAGGAGTTCACCTGGACCCCGCCTGGAGACGAAAGCCGGAGAAGGCCGGGACCGCACAAGAAGACTGGATCGATGAAGGGGAAAGGGATAACGAACAGTAGGAAAGAGGTCTCGGTAGAAGCGGGAACACTTCCTAACTTAGCTAATGCATTTCAGGGCTGCCCCCCGCTACCATAGAAAAGGGGTTGGTGTGCCTACCAACCAACTAGCTCAAGGCTTATGAGTTATGACTGTGCTAGAGTTGAGGCTGTGACCTCGTTCAGGACAAATCCTCTTGCTTGCCGTTGCTAAGTTTTTCATCCCCTCGGTTTCGAGAATATTATATAAGTCGGAGCGGAGCGCGGAAAAACGCGACCCCGCGGTTTTGCTAGAGAGTTAGCTTTGAGCTCCGTTAGGTTAACCTACCAGATAACATGGGTCTATGAAATTTGCTTGCGAGAAGTTTGCTTGCTGAAGTCTGCTTGCCGAATTTTGCTTGCGGAATTTTGCTTGCTGAAGTCTGCTTGCCGAACTTTGCTTGCGGAATTTTGCTTGCCGAAGTCTGCTTGCCGAACTTTGCTTGCGGAATTTTGCCTGCCGAAGTTTGCTTGCCGAGCTTTGCTTGCCGAAGTTTTCTTGCCGAAGTTTGCTTGCCCAACTTTGCTTGCCGAACTTTGCTTGCCGAATTTTGCTTGCGGAATTTTGCCTGCCGAAGTTTGCTTGCCGAAGTTTGCTTGCCGAGCTTTGCTTGCCGAAGTTTGCTTGCCGAAGTTTGCTTGCGGAATTTTGCCTGCCGAACTTTGCTTGCCGAAGTTTGCTTGCGGAATTTTGCCTGCCGAACTTTGCTTGCCGAACTTTGCTTGCGGAATTTTGCTTGCCGAACTTTGCTTGCCGAAGTTTGCTTGCGGAATTTTGCCTGCCGAACTTTGCTTGCCGAACTTTGCTTGCCGAAGTTTGCTTGCGGAATTTTGCTTGCCGAACTTTGCTTGCCGAAGTTTGCTTGCCGAGCTTTGCTGCCCAACTTTGCTTGCCGAACTTTGCTTGCCGAATTTTGCTTGCAGGAAATTTGCTTGCTGCACATAAGCTTGCCGAACTTTGCTTGCAGGAAATTTTCTTGCCGAACTTTGCTTGCAGGAAATTTGCTTGCCGAACTTTGCTTGCAGGAAATTTGCTTGCCGAACTTTTGTAGAGTGTTCTACCTTTCGTAAAAAAGACATAAAAGTGTTAACGTACTACTCACACATTTTATTCAGTAGTAAGTTGAAGAGCATGAATAAAGGTATGCTTTGAATTATAAGTATATTCTGACTAACCAATAGAAAAAGAGAGACCTTGAGCATGCTAAATTTAGAAGTCACCCAATCACGTGTAACCTGTACGTGTCGAACGCAAACCCCAGGAGAGATGCATCATTCAACCGTACGCACGTGACCCAATCAAATGTAACTAAAAATAACTCGAATGCGATGACCAATCACGCGCTTTTACACTGAACCAATGGAGTAACTTTCTACCCTGCCAAGTTTGACAGCAGCCAAACCGTGACCTTTTTGACAGCTGAAGAGTTGGACCCACGTGACCTCATGGGGGTCCATTTGCCTATAAATACAAGTGGTCCGGAACGGACCCGGAGCCACAATCTCCGAGAGAGAAAGCTCCGAAGAGGAAGATCTGCAGCAGACTTCCTGAAGCAACTCGAAGACGTGGTCGAGTTCTTGCGGTAAGCCTTACTCATTTGCGCCTGTTGGTTGAGACGTCTCGCTCAAGTCCAAGAGTGACTTGAGTTTATAGTGAGTCTGTTGAGACTCCTGAGTCTGTTTAGACTCTACTGGTTGCAGTCTCCAGAAGGACTGCCCCTGATAGATCTTAGAAGACTATCAGTGGTTTCCGGAGCCATACCTAGAGTGCATAGAGGCACTACTAGAAGGAGTAGGCTTATATTAAACCGCAGTTTGGCGCAGGGATCCCCATTGTTAATTTGGAAGCTTCCTATTGGTCCGAACGACAGATTCCGGCCGGAAATACTTCTAAAGGAAAGAAGAAGGAAACTCGGACCCGATTGACACCTGAAGACGTCTAGAAGTCTACAAGATCTACTGAGAGATCTACAGTTGAGAACGACTCAAGAACGAAATCTAAGAATCCGGATTAAAGGTAATTGAATACCTTCATTTGATTACTGGGTTGCCTAGCTACAGAGCTAGAAGTGATTGTTCCTTGATTACAGTTGAGGACTGGTAATAAGGAACACATCACTTTGCTTGCAGGAAATTTTCTTGCGAGGTTTACCAGCCAAAGTTTTGCGGGACCTTAAAGAACCTATTTTTGAGCTTTTGTATTTCTAATTTTCATTTTCTAAAATTCGTGAAAGTCGCCTATAGTGTTATGATTTTGTATGAGGATATGGCGGATTATTAATTACATTTTATATACTAAAATATTATTAGTATATGCATTATTATACATTAGCATCACTGCAATTATCAAACCTGCTCAATCGTGCTGAAATCAGGAACTACAAAGATTTATACTGTTACCGATCCCTATCTACCTATACTAAATCTCTAAGCATTCTATATACTACATTCTTAGAATGAAACTCTATAAGCCTAGTTTGAAAGCTTAGTGTCAAGTCAGTTTACGTCGACCCTGATAAGAATCCACTTGCAAAGCATCTGTAGTAAGTAATAATTGACTGACCAACTTTACAAGCAATCAAAACAAGCAAGCAAACAAGAAAATAATTCTGCAAGTTAAAACCTTGCGATTGTGTGATTGCAAATTTCTAGAAAGCAGACATTAAAATTTCGCAAGCAAAGTTCGGCAAGCAAAATTCCTGCAAGCAAATTTCCTGCAAGCAAAGTTCGGCAGGCAAAATTCCGCAAGCAAACTTCGGCAAGCAAAGTTCGGCAAGCAAAATTCCTGCAAGCAAAGTTCGGCAGCCAAAGTTCCTGCAAGCAAATTTCCTGCAAGCAAAGTTCGGCAGGCAAAATTCCGCAAGCAAACTTCGGCAAGCAAACTTCGGCAAGCAAACTTCGGCAAGCAAAGTTCCGCAAGCAAAGCTCGGCAAGCAAAGTTCGGCAAGCAAAATTCCTGCAAGCAAAGTTCGGCAAGCAAACTTCCCGCGAGCAAACGTCGTGCTCCCGATAACATACTGTGTTCGTGTTCTTTCTTGGTCTGATATCCGATCACAGAGGCGAGGATCCAGAAGGGAATTATAGCCGCCAGCCGGGAAACTGAGTATCGATAGTCGTCAGTAGTTTTGGCCTTCAAGTCAACGGACTGCCACAAAACCGCTAGACTACCTATAGGAAAACATAAAGCTGAAGACACAGAGAAGACAGATACGAACAACACGTGAAGAGCTATAGCTACTAAGTCTCATCAGTTTCATGTAAATTATTCGATGTGCCTCTCGAAGAGACACACCTAAGCATGTATGACAAAATGGCAAATAAAAACGCTTCAAGACAAAGGCTTGGTAAAAAGTACCAAGCTAGCCTAAACCTCTCACTCTCAATGCCCGTGAATAGCTTAAACACTATAAATTAGACTACTCGTAAATTATTAATTATATTACTTTTGAATCTGCTAGTTATAAGCATGCACTATATAATCTAAGAATTACCCATTTAGAATTTGAATTTCTGTAACTACAACTAGCTAAAAAATAAGTTTGTCATAGCAGTTTAGCAGTATATATAAGTAGCAATTCAAAATTGAAAAACTTACATTGAAAGTAGCCAAATACTGGTTCTGGTAATAGAACCAGTTCCCAGCCAAACTTCTAAAGAAAGCAACTTGAAGACCAACAACTAAAGGTGTAGAAACAGAAAGACTCCAACCAGCCAGCTAGGCTGCCATTTTAAGCTGTGGACCTGTGGTCGGCTTGCGCTTTGTGAGGCCCGATTGATATAAGGCAAGCGGTGGAGGGAAAGAGGTGAGGGCCAGGGCGCCACGCTGTCATTGGACCCCACGGGGGCTGTGGGGTCCTATTCGGCAGAGGCCGTACGCTCGTTGGGTATACGGCCTCTGCTATTGAAACTGGGGTGTGCGTGTGTGTAAGAATATCGATCGGTTTTATTCCAGTGTCCTGTGCCTGCATGTCTCACCCTGCGTTTAAACGCAATCCCTCTCTTTCCAGTGTGCGTTGCATCAATATTGGACTTGGTTGGTCGGCCATTTCTGACGCAACGCAATGGAAGAAAGGAAGGTGACAATAAATCTACGTCTCTCTTAGTCTTACTCACCAGTCATCACACCACTTTCGTTCCTCCATAGCGAAGGCGATGACACACAACATGAACATGAACGCAATGCAGGCTCTAATCACCAAATAGACCCAGCCCAGGAGAGGAGAGTCTCTTATTTGTGTCTGAGTGAGTCAGTTCATTCCTTCAGTCTTTCTCCGTCTGTCTTACTCTTAGTGTCCTGTCTCCGTCTGTCTGTTGAGTGTCGACTCTGTCTGTCTGTCTATCGACTCTGTCTGTCTGTCTGTATTTGTCTGTCTTACTGTCTGACTGTCTTTAGTGTCTGTCTGTCTGTCTGTTCTAGTGTCTGACTGTCTTAGTATCTATCTGTCTGTCTGTCTGTCTTTGTGTCTGTCTGTCTGGCTTAGTGTCTCTCTTTATTGTCTCTCTGTATGTCTGTCTTTAGTGTCTGTCTGTCTGCCTATCTGTTGGTCTGTCTGCCTTAGTGTCTGTGTAGTGTACCTTTAGTATCTGTCTGTCAGTCTGTACCTGCCGTGTCGGTCTATCTTAATGCCTGTTTGTCTGTCTATCTTTGTCTGTTTGTCTGTCTGCCTGTCTGTCTGTCTTTCTATGTCTGTCTGTCTGTCTGTCTGTCTGTCTGTCTGTCTTTCTATGTCTGTCTGTCTGTCTGTCTATCTTTGTCTGTTTGTCTGTCTGCCTGTCTGTCTGTCTGTCTGTCTGTCTTTCTATGTCTGTCTGTCTGTCTGTCTTTCTATTTCTGTCTTAGTGTCTGTCTGTCTGTCTGTCTTTCTGTCATAGTCATAGGTTCTATTAGTCTGTCTGGCTGGCTGTCTGTCTGTCTGTCTGTCTGTCTGTCTGTCTGTCTGTCTGTCTGTCTGTCTGTCTGTCTTTCTGTCATAGTTATAGGTTCTATCTGTCTGTCTGTCTGTCTGTCTGTCTGTCTGTCTGTCTGTCTTTCTGTCATAGTTATAGGTTCTATCTGTCTGTCTGTCTGTCATTGTTATAGGTTCTATCTATCTATCTGTCTGTCTGTCTGTCTGTCTGTCTGTCTGTCTGTCTGTCTATCTGTCTGTCTGTCTGTCTGCCTGTCTTTCTATTTCTGTCTTAGTGTCTGTCTGTCTGTCTGTCTTTCTGTCATAGTCATAGGTTCTATTAGTCTGTCTGTCTGTATGTCTGTCTGTATGTCTGTATGTCTGTCTGTCTGTCTGTCTGTCTGTCCGTCTGCCTGTCTGTCTGTCTGTCTTTCTGTCATAGTTATAGGTTCTGTCTGGCTGGCTGGCTCTCTGTCTGTCTGTCTGTCTGTCTGTCTGTCTGTCTGTCTGTCTGTCTGTCTGTCTGTCCGTCTTTCTGTCTTGTTATAGGTTCTATCTGTCTGTCTGTCTGTCATAGTTATAGGTTCTATCTATCTGTCTGTCTGTCTGTCTGTCTGTCTCTGTCTCTGGAAGAAAGTAGAGAGAGAGAAAGTTAAGTTAGGGAAGAGAGGGAGGCTGAGGGTGATGACGGAAGATAGGGGGAAAGAAACTGTGAGGGAGACAATTGGGGATAATGGGGCAGAGGGGGGAGAGTGAGGTGGAGAGGGAGTATGAAGGAAACAGAGGAACTTATGTAATCCTTATGGGTAAAGCATAACTCTCCTGACTGCAGAAGACGCTCAAAAATGAAGTGCATGCAGAGAGGTCTTAAACAGCTAAATCGAGACAAAAAATGCAGAACTCACGGCTTGTTGATTCTAGACGCAGGAAAATCCTGTGGCTTTACAGTAAAATCTCTTGCATACATGTAAATATATACTGTGGCCTCGAACATAATAAAGTTCAGTGAAGAGAAGACTTGCCGTTAGCAATTACATGTAATTATTGTCTCATCATGAAAGCTTGTGGGGCAAGCTGACCCCCGCAGCAATTGAATAACCAGGACTTTAGAAGAAATCAATACGACTAAGCTTGCTCGAACTGGCCTTCGAACACTTTTTCAGATTTTTGTTCTTGAAATGCCCGAGAGGCACGAAGTCACGAATTATAAGAAACATGATATATTCCAGAAATGTGCGCTCGTCTGTGATTCCCGCTAACCAATCCCAGCTGTTAAACGATGACTGCATTTGTCGTCGCGCAAGCAAACAGTCGATACCTCAAAGCAATTGTTATCAAAACATCTATTAATCAAGGTAAGCTTCGAAAGCTAGAATCACGCATAATTTTAATGTCGCTATACTTTTTCGTGACATGTACAACTTGAAACTAAAGATTGCTTGCTTAGAAAATTGAAATGTTTCGAGGGTATACAATAATTATACTCGTTCGTTTAAACAAATACATTTTTTTAAAACTGACAATACGATAATTGTATAAACTAAGAAATACTGCATATGGTTACAAGTACAGTATATATATGACAGTACGTAGTTTGAGCACATACACTATATACAAGCGTACTGCAGTTATAACACCACCGTCACAAAATAACGTGATTCGATCCCTCGGTCAATGATTTGTCAGATTCCCGCCGTTCGTATACCCCTTTCACCGAAATGACCAATCCAAATATACTAAATCTCTAAGTATTATCCAACTTTCGCCGAAATGTCCTTCGCCGAAGTGTCAATTTTCGCCGAAATGACTGTAACCGCTCGGACAGAATTTGGGCTTACATAGGGGCCGATGAGTATATGCTGTATAGCAATTTAAGAAAAGAGAGGCGCGCGGTTCTACCCTGCGCAGGGCGGCTCTTTTTATAAACTATCATGAGCAATATAAACGGTGGGAAATGTGGGGGCCGCAGGGTAAACGGGATGATTTTATGGAAGAGAAACGAAGAGCTGGAATTGTCATTACACGTCTGAACCTAAAATATAAAACAGCTGGGAAAATAGAGAGATGGGTAGCACATAACTGTAATTTAAACAACTTCATAATGTTTATATTGTGAAGTAGGCCCTATAACAAAAAATTCAAACACAAAATTCCAAGAACACTAATACTTCTAGTTAGCTTTTCACGAATAAGCAACTAATGGTAAAAGCCGCAACTTAGGCTCTTATGGTAATCAGGTAGATATTTTTTTATTATTTCTTTCGGCGTTGCACCAGTAGCAAGCTGCTATTTTATGCCAATATGTACTGATTTATTTATATTATTACCCCACATTTATTTAGACTTCTTAGGCCTTATTCAAACTTCTTGATTCTAGGCCCCTACTAGATGGAGCATAGATAGATATAGGCCTAGGCGTATATATAGGCGAGTATAGATAGATATATTCGTAGCCTCTGAGTAGGTACATGGATGGCAGTCTTGCAATTAAGTAAGTCTGAATGTAGACCAGTGCTAGTGCTAGATATAAGTGGTATAGCAGAAATGTAATTAAAGTCAGTCAGGGTGGAGACAATGAGGAATGAGGACCTAAGTCCTAATGAATTTGCAAAGTCCAGCACTGCAAACTCTATATGACTGGTTATGTTTTTTTTAATTTCACATGCAAAAATAGAATTGAATTTCTGACTTAAATTTCTGGCATAGGCCTAGCCTAGGTGGTTATTGTGCAGAGCAGTATATCTATCTATAAGTATAATTGATATCTAGATTAGGCCTAGGATTAGGTGAGCTATCTCTTAGTGCTGACAGCCTAAAAGTTTTTTTTCTGATGCAGATAATGCATTTTCCTGAAAATGGTATATAATTAGAGTAGAGTCATCTAGGCTAGGGATATATTTTAGCAAAATTTTTTTTGCTAGTTTGTTCCTTTTTCACTATTTGCAATTATAATTTCCTAGGTCATTATTATAGGCAAATAGGCCTCACAAATTCTTCTATGACTATGTTATAAGCAATGTGTCATAACTAATATTAATATAAGACATTGCAGCTCATTCTGCTAACTTTACGAAGCATTAAACAAAAAAGCAAGCTTAGATAGATATTCAATCATATATATATGTTTAGGCAATAGACATAGACATATAAATAATACTTATTATCTAAGATATATGAGGGCTGTCCCAAAAGTAGGGTTACTTTTCATTATATCTCTTGTTTTGATGATTCAAATATCATTATTTTGCAAAGTTTTATAATGGCAACTCTTTATATAAAATTTAACATTTTTAAAGTCAGACAATGGAATCAAAAGTTACAAACTAAAATGTAGCAGGAGCTCAACTATAGACTTATAGTAAGTTAGTAGGCTAGCAAAATTTCAAAGTGGAAGCTGAAAAATGGGTAACTGGGTGCAGTAAATGTGTAAAAGGATTGTGGTAAATGATAGCATTAGACCAATAAGCCAATGAAAGCTGCACATTAATCTTGGCTACACTGTGTTCTCTCCTCCAAAGGGTATAAATCTTGCTCCCCTAAGCAACACTTGAATGCAAATAAATGAGTTTGTAACTTTTGTTTCCTTTGTTTGATTTTAAAGATGTTCAAGTTAATATGAAGAAGAGAGTTGCCACTATAAAACTATGCAAAATGATGTTATTTGGATTGTCAGAATGAGAGATATAATGAAAGTAACTACTTTTGAGACAGCCTTTGTAGTAGCCCTAACTTAATTTACCATTGGGCATATACACTTTATAGCAGCTTTGAGGCTAGCCTTTAGGCTTTAATCAATGACAATGATGCTAAGTATGCAAGCAATCACAAGAAAAAATCCAATTAGTCCCAAAATTAATGTAATTATCCTTGAATTAGAGCCTAAGCTATGGCCCCCATAAACTAGTTTCTAAAAAAGAATTTAATACTTTTGGTTTATTTATTTTCATACCCAGACTATATATATATATAGATATCTATATATCAAAAATGCAAAAATGGTTTGTATCTATCTATATCTATTTATCTATCTGTCTATCTATCTGTATATATCTATCTACCTATCTATCCATCTATCTATCTATCTATCTATCTATCTATCTATCTATCTATCTATCTATCTTTCTATCTATCTATCTATCTATCTATCTGTCTATCTATCTGTATATATCTATCTACCTATCTATCCATCTATCTGTCTATCTATCTATCTATCTATCTACCTATCTATCCATCTATCTGTCTATCTATCTATCTATCTATCTACCTATCTATCCATCTATCTGTCTATCTATCTATCTATCTATCTATCTATCTCTATATATCTATCTATCATCTATCTACCATCTATCTATCTATCTGTCTATATATCTCTATATATCTATCTGTCTATCTATCTATCCATATATGTTTTGATTTTTATATGTAGAGATTGATAGACAGATAGATAGGCAGTAGTATTAAATGTATAGATATAAAAACATAAAAAAAAACAGTTTGGTATTCAAAGTTTCATGTCTAAAATTGCACAAACAACCTACTAAATGAATAGAATTTTGATAATTTGAAAATATATAAAACTATCTTTAAAATTTATTGTTCCATACAGATAATTTAATAGAATAATTTTAGCAACTTGTAGTCTGTTGGACAATCATCCCTAGTTACCAATCAGTAGCTTCTAGCTAATTGCAAAACTGAATACATTATTCATGCCTAAACAAATCCCAATATATTACACACACTGCAGCTGGCGGGTGCAGCAGGTCAGGCAGCTGCGGCAGAATGCTGCAGTTTCCGCAGCCACTTCCAATCGGCCTAATTGTGGTGTCGCTGATTTTTCTATTGCTGCTCTGCTACGGCTTCTATCGCTGCATGCTGGCACCTCCGTTTCCCTTAGCGCGCAGTGGCGCTGCTCTCTCAGCTAGCAGCAGCAGCAGACTGCATCCGCCCCCCTGCCCGGCAGCTTCTGCTCCTCCAATGCTGCTGAACTCCTTCAGGCAAGTCAATGGCGATCAGAGCTGCTGGCAGAACCGTCAGCTTGGCCAACCTGATGTACACCGCAGCCCGCCACCGACTTACGAGGAGGCCATGCTTTGTGCCTAATGAGATAAAATCTCTCAACTCTGTGGATCTCTGCAGATAGAAAACTAACAACCGTGTTGTGTTTTTATTTCGATTTTTTGAAGCGCATCTCAGCTTTCAAATACGTGCTTTTTGTCTGTCTCAACAAAACATTGCATTTTTTGCTATTATGACTTTTTGATTGCAGAGTTCAATACATCAAAACCGATATTATTTTTACCATGCTTAGTCTTCTTTTAGTTTAGTTATTTTTTACACTTTCAATTTAGGAAAGCCCCACATGATTATAGTCAAGCCCCACATGATTATAGTCAAGCCCCACATGATTATAGTCAAGCCCCACATGATTTTAGTCAAGCCCCACATGATTTTAGTCAAGCCCCACATGATTATAGTCACGCACGGTGCTAGGGGTTCGATTCCCTCTGTCTCTGCCCCATCCATCCCATGTATCTCTAGCTTCTGTGCTCAAGCCAGCTCAAAAGTGCTCATTAAAAAACCGACTCGCGCTTGCTCCTGCCATGCCCGTCACCCACGAGTACCCCCGGTACACCGCCGACTCCCGGTTCGGTCTGACCGCTTCGCCTCGCTGCAACATCCTGGCCGTGTCCGACCCGGTGACGCGGCACCGCCCTCTGGTGCTGGCCGGCGCTGCTGAGGACGCCATCGCCTGGAACCCCGTCACCGGCCAGGCTGCTCGCAAATTTCGCGAAGAAGACGACGATGATTTCGCCGACGAAGAGGCCGCGCGGCCGAGACTGCGCGCCGGCGCCGTTGTGGCGCGCCTGGCCTGGCATGCTGGCGCCTCGGTGCTCGCTGTTGGCTACTCGGATGGCTGGATTCGGCTGTACAACCTGTGGACAGGTGAGCGGGTTTTACTGTGTTTGATGGTGGGGAGCGGATTTCAGTGTGTTTTGTGAGGGTGGGGAGCGGATTTCAGTGTGTTTTGTGAGGGTAGGGAGCGGATTTCAGTGTGTTTTGTGAGGGTAGGGAGCGGATTTCAGTGTGTTTTGTAAGGGTAGGGAGCGGATTTCAGTGTGTTTTGTGAGGGTAGGGAGCGGATTTCAGTGTGTTTTGTGAGGGTAGGGAGCGGATTTCAGTGTGTTTTGTGAGTGTAGGGAGCGGATTTCAGTGTGTTTTGTGAGGGTAGGGAGCGGATTTCAGTGTGTTTTGTGAGGGTAGGGAGCGGATTTCAGTGTGTTTTGTGAGTGTAGGGAGCGGATTTCAGTGTGTTTTGTGAGGGTAGGGAGCGGATTTCAGTGTGTTTTGTGAGGGTAGGGAGCGGATTTCAGTGTGTTTTGTGAGGGTAGGGAGCGGATTTCAGTGTGTTTTGTGAGTGTAGGGAGCGGATTTCAGTGTGTTTTGTGAGGGTAGGGAGCGGATTTCAGTGTGTTTTGTGAGGGTAGGGAGCGGATTTCAGTGTGTTTTGTGAGGGTAGGGAGCGGATTTCAGTGTGTTTTCTAAATGATCAGCTACAGAATTTCCACCCTGTGCACTGCAGGCGAGCTGCTGGTGAAGTTTTGCGGCCACAAGAACGCAGTGTCTTCAATGGCTTTCAACGCTGACGGGTCTCTGCTAGCCGCTGGCGGCATGGACTCTGACGTCACAGTGCTGCGCATCGAGGGGGAGAGCGGCTTCCGCCTGCAGGGCCACTCCAATGCCGTCACCAAGGTGCGGCTTGTTGGGGTCCTGGTTTTTCTTCACCCGTAACCACTGCCGCCAGCCTCCAAGATCCCCAGTTGCTTGGCCAGCCTCCCAGATCCCCAGTTTCTGGGCCA
The DNA here is from genome assembly GCA_002269645.1 of Macrostomum lignano. NCBI lineage: Eukaryota > Metazoa > Platyhelminthes > Macrostomidae > Macrostomum > Macrostomum lignano. Next base: position 41,833 of record NIVC01000157.1, on the reverse strand, counting down.
GCCTCCCAGATCCCAAGTTGCTGGGCCAGCCTTTCAGATCCTCAGTTGCTTGGCCAGCGTCCCAGATCCTCAGTTGCTGGGCCAGCCTCCCAGATCCCCAGTTGCTGGGCCAGCCTCCCAGATCCCTAGTTACTGGGCCAGCCTCCCAGATCCCCAGTTGCTGGGCCAGCCTCCAAAATCCTTAGTTGCTGGGCCAGCCTCCAAGATCCCCAGTTGCTTGGCCAGCCTCCCAGATCCCCAGTTGCTTGGCCAGCCTCCCGGATCCTCAGTTGCTTGGCCAGCCTCCCGGATCCAGAGCCAGGATCCTCATAATTATTCTTACTCCTTTCCCCCGGATACAATTCCGCAATAATTTCCCGCACCAGGTAGAGTTCCTGGAGCAGTGGAGCAACTGCCTGCTCAGCGCCTCCAAAGACGGCCTCATGAAATTCTGGAATCTGGACATACGCGTCTGCTTCAAAACCCTGACGGGTCACCCGGGCGAAATCTGGGACTTCGCTTTGATTGGCGACGCCAGGGACCTCCTGGTGACGGGCTCGTGCGACAATCAGCTGCGCCTGTGGCGCCTCTCAGTTCAAGACGATCGCGCACCTGAGGCTAAGAGAGCTCAGACTGATGCAGCTAAGGAGGCTGAGCAGCTGGCCCTGCTGCAGCCAGCCGATCTCGAGGTTTCATTTTTCAAAATATTCTTCAAATCATTCTTCAAATTCCATCCAACAATCTCCTAAATCCCACCCAACAATCTCCCCAAAGCCCATCAAATATTTCCCCAAATCCCATTCAACAATCTCCCCAAAATCCCATCTAACAATCTCCCCAAATCCCATTTAACAATCTCCCAAATCCCACCCAGCAATCTCCCCAAATCCCATCAATTATTTTCCCAAATCCCATCAAATATTTCCCTAAATCCCATTCAACAAACTCCCCAAGTCCCATTCAACAATCTCTCTAAATCCCATTCAAAATCTCCCCAAATCCTATCAAATATTTTCCTGAAATCCCATCAAATATTTTCTCAAATCCAATTTAAAAATCTCCCCAATCTCATCCGAAATCTTCCCAAATCCCACCTCAAATATCTCCCCGAAATCCACCTGAAACTCCAGGATGCCCTGGCCGCTGAGTTCCTAGGCAGCGTTGCCAAGGCAACCAAAGGCCGCACGCACTCGCTTGCCGCCACAGCCGATGGCCGCCTGCTGTGCGTGGCCTCGGGCACCCGCGGTCTCGAATGGTTCGCCTGCCCCAGCTCAGCCGAGCAGCGCACCCGACTGAAGCAGCGTCAAAGGAAGGCGGCTAGAAAAGCCGGTGCGGACCGGCCGAGCAGGCTGGCGGCTGAGGATCTGCTCAAACCGGCCGGCATGCTGACCGGGTTTCCGGCCAAGCTCAGGTGGCCTGCTCTTGGCCCCGTGCGGCTGGCCGAGCAACCAGCCTCTGGAGCCATCGATGAGGCAGCCGTGGATGCCGCTCAAGGAAGCCATCGGCAGGTTGAGGCGCTGCGCTTTGAGTGCTTTGTCAGCTTGGCCAATAACTCGGTTAGATGCTTGTTGTATATGTACTTTTACAGGTGTTCTATCTTTGCTCCCGTGGGGAAGTCAGGAAGTGTTGATGTACCTTACCATTGTCCTCCCAGATCCCCACAATGCATCGTCCTCCCAGATCTCCACAATGCATTGACCTCCCAGATCCCCACAATGCATTGATCTCCCAGATCCCCACAATGCATTGACCTCCCAGATCCCCACAATGCATTGACCTCCCAGATCCCCACAATGCATTGACCTCCCAGATCCCCACAGTGTCTTGACCTCCCAGATCCCCACAATGCATTGACCTCCCAGATCCCCACAATGCATTGACCTCCCAGATCCCCACAATGCATTGACCTCCCAGATCCCCACAATGCATTGACCTCCCAGATCCCCACAATGCATTGACCTCCCAGATCCCCACAATGCATTGACCTCCCAGATCCCCACAATGCATTGACCTCCCAGATCTCCACAATGCATTGACCTCCCAGATCCCCACAATGCATTGACCTCCCAGATCCCCACAGTGTCTTGACCTCCCAGATCCCCATTTTTTCCAGATCCCACAATGCTTTAACATCCCATGTTCCAGATCCTGTCCTACCGTCTCAGCTACTCGGACGGGGCGGTCACGGTGGACTCGCTCGGTTCAAAGATCAGCCATGGGCACGAAGGCCCAGTCCGATGGGCGACCGTCAGCTCCGATGGCCTGGCGGTGATGACGCTGAGTGCCGGTCAGCTGAAACTGTGGCGGTTCTCCAGCCTTGCCTGTCTGCTCACCATCGCCTGCCCCAGTTCCAGTGGCGGCGAAGATCAAAGCGGATCAGGTGGCGGCCAGATGACCCGCTGCGTGTTTTTGCCTGGCGACCGGTACGCCGCCGTCGGCACCGCCGATGGCCGCCTGCTACTCTGCGACCTCAGCGACGGCCGGGTGGCTGAGCAGCTGCAGGTTGGTTTGGAGCTCCATTGAGTTATTGCCTGAGATGCTCAGTTGCCTGGCCAGCCTTCCAGATCCTCAGTTGCCTCCCAGCCTCCCAGATCCTCAGTTGCCTCCCAGCCTCCCAGATCCTCAACTGCTGGGCCAAGCTCTCAGATCCTCAGTTGCTGGGCCACCAGCCTCCCAGATCGTCAGTTGCTGGGCTACCAGCCTCCCAGATCCTCAGTTGCTGTGCCAGCCTCCCAGATCCCCAGTTGCTGGGCCACCAGCCTCCCAGATCCCCAGTTGCTGGGCCACCAGCCTCCCAGATCCTCAGTTGCTGTGCCAGCCTCCCAGATCCTCAGTTGCTGTACCAGCCTCCCAGATCCCCAGTTGCTGGGCCACCAGCCTCCCAGATCCTCAGTTGCTGGGCCACCAGCCTCCCAGATCCTCAGTTCCTTGGCCAGCCTCCCAGATCCTCAATTGCTGGGCCACCAGCCTCTCAGATCCTCAACTGCTGGGCCAAGCTCTCAGATCCTCAGTTGCTGGGCCACCAGCCTCCCAGATCCTCAGTTGCTGGGCCACCAGCCTCCCAGATCCTCAGTTGCTGGGCCACCAGTCTCCCAGATCCTCAGTTGCTGGGCCACCAGCCTCCCAGATCCTCAGTTCCTTGGCCAGCCTCCCAGATCCTCAGTTGCTGTGCCAGCCTCCCAGATCCTCAGTTGCTGTGCCAGCCTCCCAGATCCTCAGTTGCTGTGCCAGCCTCCCAGATCCCCAGTTGCTGGGCCACCAGCCTCCCAGATCCTTAATTGCTGGGCCACCAGCCTCCCAGATCCTCAGTTGCTGGGCCACCAGCCTCCCAGATCCTCAGTTGCTGGGCCACCAGCCTCCCAGATCCACAGTTGCTGGGCCAGCCTCCCAGATCCTCAGTTGCTGGGCCAGCCTCCCAGATCCTCAGTTGCTGTGCCAGCCTCCCAGATCCTCAGTTGCTGTGCTAGCCTCCCAGATCCCCAGTTGCTGGGCCACCAGCCTCCCAGATCCTCAGTTGCTGGGCCAGCCTCCCAGATCCTCAGTTGCTGTGCCAGCCTCCCAGATCCTCAGTTGCTGTGCCAGCCTCCCAGATCCCTAGTTGCCTGGCCAGCCTCCCAGATCCACAGTTGCTGGGCCAGCCTCCCAGATCCTCAGTTGCTGGGCTACCAGCCTCCCAGATCCTCAGTTGCTGGGCCACCAGCCTCCCAGATCCTCAATTGCCAGGCCAGCCTCCCAGATCCTCAGTTGCCTCCTAGCCTCCCAGATCCTCAGTTGCCTCCCAGCCTCCCAGATCCTCAGTTGCTGTGCCAGCCTCCCAGATCCTCAGTTGCTGGGCCAGCCTCCCAGATCCCCAGTTGCTGGGCCACCAGCCTCCCAGATCCTCAGTTGCTGGGCCAGCCTCCCAGATCCTCAGTTGCTAGGCTACCAGCCTCCCAGATCCACAGTTGCTGGGCCAGCCTCCCAGATCCTCAGTTGCTGGGCCACCAGCCTCCCAGATCCTCAGTTGCTGGGCCACCAGCCTCCCAGATCCTCAGTTGCTGGGCCACCAGCCTCCCAGATCCTCAGTTGCTGGGCCACCAGCCTCCCAGATCCTCAGTTGCTGGGCCACCAGCCTCCCAGATCCTCAGTTCCTTGGCCAGCCTCCCAGATCCTCAGTTGCTGTGCCAGCCTCCCAGATCCTCAGTTGCTGTGCCAGCCTCCCAGATCCTCAGTTGCTGTGCCAGCCTCCCAGATCCCCAGTTGCTGGGCCACCAGCCTCCCAGATCCTCAGTTGCTGGGCCACCAGCTTCCCAGATCCTTAATTGCTGGGCCACCAGCCTCCCAGATCCACAGTTGCTGGGCCACCAGCCTCCCAGATCCTTAACTGCTGGGCCAAGCTCTCAGATCCTCAGTTGCTGGGCCACCAGCCTCCCAGATCCTCAACTGCTGGGCCAAGCTCTCAGATCCTCAGTTGCCGGGCCACCAGCCTCCCAGATCCTCAGTTGCTGGGCCACCAGCCTCCCAGATCCTCAGTTGCTAGGCCAGCCTCCCAGATCCTCAGTTGCTGGGCCACCAGCCTCCCAGATCCTCAGTTGCTGGGCCACCAGCCTCCCAGATCCTCAGTTGCTGGGCCACCAGCCTCCCAGATCCTCAGTTCCTTGGCCAGCCTCCCAGATCCTCAATTGCTGGGCCACCAGCCTCTCAGATCCTCAACTGCTGGGCCAAGCTCTCAGATCCTCAGTTGCTGGGCCACCAGCCTCCCAGATCCTCAATTGCTGGGCCACCAGCCTCCCAGATCCTCAGTTGCTAGGCCAGCCTCCCAGATCCTCAGTTGCTGGGCCAGCCTCCCCAGAGCCCGACGTACTTGTGTAGTTTTGAAAGAATGATAACAGTATTCTCTGCTTGACAGCTTTATCCATGTAAAATGTGTATATTTCTACTCAAAGTAGCGCATTCAGCTAAGGCTACTACTTATAGAAAAATCACGCAGCGAGGCCCCCAACCACCAACCCGATGGTCAGGCGCACAGCGGCCCGGTGACCTGCCTGCGCCAGCTCAGCGACTCCAGCGGCCTCATCAGCGGCAGCTCAGGCGAGCGGCAGGCGATGCAGTGGCGCTACGAGATCAGCAGGGCGGCAGCTCAAGGCGGTCTCAGCAGCCGCCTGGGCCTCCTGCTAGCCAGGAGCATCGCTCTGGACGATTGCCTGGCCTCGGTGTGCAGCACCCCGGATGCGCGCCTGCTGTGTTGCGGCCTGCTGGACAACTCCATCCGGGTTCTGTTCACCGACTCAGTGCGCCAGTTCCTGCACCTGCACGGCCACTCGCAGCCGGCCTCGGCCCTGGCGGCCAGCTCCGACTCCTCCCTGCTGGCCAGCGGGTCCGGCGACCGCACCATCCGCCTGTGGGGCCTGCAGTTCGGCGACTGTCAGAAGATTCTCCGCGGTCACGACCTGGCCATTGCCGATCTGGCGTTCGTCCCCATGCCACAAGGTTTCGAAGGCGCCGATTCGTCGTCATCATCGCGCCTGCTGGTGAGCTGCGGCGCCGACAAGTGTCTGCGACTGTGGGACGCCGGCAAGTTCCGCAGAGTCGCAGCGCTGCACGGCCATCAGTCCGCCGTGGCCTGTGTGGCAGTTGCCCCCACCGGGGACTACTTTGCTAGCGTAGATCAGGACGGCTCCGTGCGCACCTGGCAGAGAACTGACGAGCCGCTGGTGCTTGAGGAGCAGCGCGAGTTGGAGAAGGATGCTCAGTTTGAGGAGGAGATGGCCGAGCAGCAGGCTGAGGCCACTGACAGCGCAGCTAGCGGTCTGGTGTCCCGCCTGAGCCTGCAGTCTGTGCGCGGCGCCGAGGCGTTGCTGGCTGCTCTGGAGGTACGGCTGCGACTGCTGCAGACTGCATTGCCTTGGTGCTCTGCCTGTCATTGTGGCTGTTGTGTCACTGTGGTCACTGGTCATTGTGGCTGTTGTGTCACTGTGGTCACTGGTCATTGTGTCACTGTGGCTGTTGTGTCACTGTGGTCACTGGTCATTGTATCACTGTGGTCATTGTGTCATTGTGGCCGTTTGTCACTGTGGCCGTTGTGTCACTGTGGTCACTGATCATTGTGTCACTGTGGCCGTTGTGTCACTGTGGTCATTGTGTCACTGTGGCCGTTGTGTCACTGTGGTCACTAGTCATTGTGTCACTGTGGCCGTTGTGTCACTGTGGCCGTTGTGTCACTGTGGCCGTTGTGTCACTGTGGCCGTTGTGTCACTGTGGCTGTTGTGTCACTGTGGCCGTTGTGTCACTGTGGCTGTTGTGTCACTGTGGTCACTGGTCATTGTGTCACGGTGGCCGTTGTGTCACTGTGGCCGTTGTGTCACTGTGGCTGTTGTGTCACTGTGGTCACTGGTCATTGTGTCACTGTGGTCATTGTGTCATTGTGGCCGTTTTGTCACTGCGGCCGTTGTGTCACTGTGGTCACTGGTCATTGTGTCACTGTGGTCATTGTGTCACTGTGGCCGTTGTGTCACTGTGGCCGTTGTGTCACTGTGGTCACTGGTCATTGTGTCACTGTGGCTGTTGTGTCACTGTGGTCACTGGTCATTGTGTCACTGTGGTCATTGTGTCATTGTGGCCGTTGTGACACTGTGGCCGTTGTGTCACTGTGGTCACTGGTCATTGTGTCACTGTGGCTGTTGTGTCACTGTGGTCATTCTGTCACTGTGGCTGTTGTGTCACTGTATGGTCATTCTGTCACTATGGTGATTGTGTCACTGCATGGTCATTCTGTCACTGTATTGTCATTCTGTCACTGTATGGTCATTCTGTCACTGTATGGTCATTGTGTCACTGTATGGTCATTCTGTCATTTGCTGGGCCCAGTCTCCCGAGTTGCCACACACGCAGAGCACAATAAATGACTAGATTCTATCCCACTCTGTCCCTTCAGCGCTGGGAGACGGACACCGACAGGGAGACGAAGCCATCATCAGCCGGTGTCAGCGGCGGCAGCAACAAGCCGCTGGAGTCGCTGGGCAGCTGGCTGGGCCGGCAGCCTCTGCACGAGCTTGAGCAGGCCATCTCAGCCCTGCCTGCTGTGCACGCCAAGCGCCTGCTTGCCGCTCTGGACTCGCTGGCGGCTGGCGGACTGCAGCCCGAGCGGGTCTGCCGCTGCGCCTGCCTGCTGCTGAGCTTCCACTTTCCCTGCCTGGCCGTGTCCGCTGGCGACACCGCGGCCAAGTTTCAGAGCCGCCTGACTGCCTGCGGCAACGGCCTGACCGATTTGCTCGGCTTCAACTTGGCAGCTCTGAGGATTTTACAGTCCATGGCGGCCGAGCAGCAGCCGGATGCGCCGGCTGCCGAGGCTGCCGATGGCTCTGGCGTCGGGCGGGCCAAGTCGAAGAGGCAGAAGAAACGTCAGAAGCAGATCTTTGATTTGAGAACTGTCTGATTGAAGCTGACTGACTAATCGGTGCGGAGAAACCAGCTGCTTGAAATACAGGCTGATAATCATGCCAATGTGTTCGCATTTTTTTCTTCCTTTCAACTCGAAGCTGTTAGAGCGGTTGGATAATTGCTACTTCTGCTATGGTTTTGTTTTAATTAGCTTTGCTTCTTTGCAGGGAGCAGGGTGTGCTCTAAAGTGCAATATTCACAGTCGCGAGGGTCAAGGCCTCGAAGGCGCTTGCTTATAGTAACCACCTAAACTTCAAAACACCTAAAATTCATAACCATGGGTTTTTGTGAAGCCCCCTCCCCAGGGCGTCGCCATTTATTTTATTGTAGGAGGGGGGACAAAGCCAAGAATTCTACATGTACATTATTTTCTGAATTGGTGTTTTCAGCGCTCATTTTACACTCATTTTGGTGCCGCAGGCGCTCATTCTGGCACCACAGGCACATTTTGGCTCCACAGGCACTCATTTTGGCTCCACAGGCACTCATTTTGGCGCCACAGGCACTCATTTTGGCGCCACAGGTACTCATTTTGGCACCACAGGCACTCATTTTGGCTCCACAGGCACTCATTTTGGCGCCACAGGCACTCATTTTGGCGCCGAAGGCACTCATTTTGGCACCACAGGCACTGATTTTGGCGCCACAGGCACTCATTTTGGCTCCGCAGTACGCAGGCACTCATTTTGGCGCCGCAGGCACTCATTTTGGCGCCGCAGGCACTCATTTTGGCTCCACAGGCACTCATTTTGGCACCACAGGCACTCATTTTGGCTCCGCAGTCCGCAGGCACTCATTTTGGCGCCACAGGCACTCATTTTAGCGCCGCAGGCACTCATTTTGGCGCCACAGTCACTCATTTTGGCACCACAGGCACTCATTTTGGCACCACAGGCACTCATTTTGGCTCCGCAGTCCGCAGGCACTCATTTTGGCGCCGAAGGCACTCATTTTGGCGCCACAGGCACTCATTTTGGCGCCACAGGCACTCATTTTGGCGCCACAGGTACTCATTTTGGCACCACAGGCACTGATTTTGGCGCCACAGGCACTCATTTTGGCTCCGCAGTACGCAGGCACTCATTTTGGCGCCGCAGGCACTCATTTTGGCACCACAGGCACTCATTTTGGCTCCACAGGCACTCATTTTGGCACCACAGGCACTCATTTTGGCTCCGCAGTCCGCAGGCACTCATTTTGGCGCCACAGGCACTCATTTTGGCGCCGCAGGCACTCATTTTGGCGCCGAAGGCACTCATTTTAGCGCCGCAGGCACTCATTTTAGCGCCACAGTCACTCATTTTGGCACCACAGGCACTCATTTTGGCACCACAGGCACTCATTTTGGCTCCGCAGTCCGCAGGCACTCATTTTGGCGCCGAAGGCACTCATTTTGGCACTGCAGGCACTCATTTTGGCACTGCAGGCACTCATTTTGGCACCACAGGCACATTTTGGCACCACAGGCACTCATTTTGGCACCACAGGAACTCATTTTGGCACCGCAGGCACTCATTTTGGCACCACAGGCACTCATTTTGGCTCCGCAGGCACTCATTTTGGCACCACATGAACTCATTTTGGCACCACAGGCACATTTTGGCACCACAGGCACTCATTTTGGCACCACAGGAACTCATTTTGGCACCACAGGCACATTTTGGCACCACAGGCACTCATTTTGGCACCACAGGCACTCATTTTGGCACCACAGGAACTCATTTTGGCACCACAGGCACTCATTTTGGCACCGCAGGCACTCATTTTGGCACCACAGGCACTCATTTTGGCTCCGCAGGCACTCATTTTGGCACCACAGGAACTCATTTTGGCACCACAGGCACATTTTGGCACCACAGGCACTCATTTTGGCACCACAGGCACATTTTGGCACCACAGGCACATTTTGGCACCACAGGCACTCATTTTGGCACCACAGGAACTCATTTTGGCACCACAGGCACATTTTGGCACCACAGGCACATTTTGGCACCACAGGCACTCATTTTGGTACCACAGGCACTCATTTTGGCACTGCAGGCACTCATTTTGGCACCACAGGAACTCATTTTGGCACTGCAGGCACTCATTTTGGCACCACAGGAACTCATTTTGGCACTGCAGGCACTCATTTTGGCACCACAGGCACTCATTTTCTTACGCCTTTCTTATAGCTCTATCGATATTTATAAAGCTCTTCGTTCAGAAAATTAGGATTCTATGTTAATCTTTTAATCTACCGTACAATTGCACATTTCTTGTGCCTAAAAATCATTAAAATGGCACGGCAATCACAGACAATAAAATAGATTCATAAAACCGAATAGTTGATCGAGCTGTGCCATGCAAATTCTTATGGAAAGTTCCTATCTCCGTAGTGTATTTTTCGGCGAAAAGTGGCCTTCAAAACATTTTTCATAGATTATGAGTGTTGCGTCCTTCTGCTTTAGTAGTCCTTGCATGTCCCCCTGTCCCCGGTGGCAACGCCCCTGCCCCCGCCAGTAGGTATACAGGGTACCGGTTCAATTTGTTCAATATAAGTCGCCTTAACAAGTAATTATGCTCTTAAGCTGCTTTAAAGTGTCAATTTATCCAGGGCTTAAGCACATAGTTGCACCTTGAAAGCTACAGAACAGACACTCAAAAAACTCTCATAGCATAATTGTGGGAATGATCGAAGCCGCTCATCGTCCTTCATTGTTGTTAAACGTCAGAATTCCGCCCAGTTTTTCAATTAAAAGTCTCACGCAGACTTCATTTATATGGAGGCTCTTTGAGCTTCTGTAGTTCCCGCGGTTTTAGAAGATGATGAGCATATCTAGCCATGACGTAGATGAAGCCTACTGGGTGTCCACTTGGGTCCAGTTGCAGATTGCCTTAATTAATTTGGCCACTGCCCGATAATAGAGGATGATGGTGTGCTCCTAATTCCCGAGCACTGCAGGTGTGGCAGTTACTTTGGCTATTTTGTGCATTGGCGCTCGCAAACTCACCTTGGCGATTCCTCACACGCCCTTCATGAGCTCACGCGTATCCACACACGCATGCACCCACCCACCCAGATCTCTGAAGAGTTCCGCTGATATAAGTAAATAAATTTAATTAAAAAAGTGAAGATAATTACTAATTGCCTCGCGAACTGAAGTGCTTATATATTGTTGGCAGATTAAGCCTGAAAACACGAAAACGCCCCAAATAGTCGCAAGTGTACGTTTTGTCTTGACCAGCGATTTTAACAAACTGCCCGTAGAAGAATTTGAATAGCAATAAAATAGAAAAAATAGCAATGTCGTTAAAAGAATATTTTCAGAAAAAGTTGGTCTTCGACAAAGTTTAATTGATTATAATAAACGAATCGAAAAATCACTGGTTAACCAAATCATTCCACTGATTTTACAGTCAAAAACTACTCAAGTTTCTTGGAAAGTTTTAGGAGGCAGCTTTTACCGAAAGAATACACTTATACAGAGATAGGAGGCTTCCATTTTTCAGCAAAAAATGTTATTGCTTTTGATTTTTTAGTTATATTGATATTCATTAAGCTTCTCGTAAAGAAAATTAGGATTCTAATGTTAATTTTATATTCTACGTACTTGATCTTATACGTACTGTGCCTAAAAATCATTTACGACTAAAATTGGTAAAACTTGACTCGCTGCTTTTACGAACCGGTGTTATTATTCTGTTACAAATTTTCTTACACAATCATTTAGCTAATAAGAATGATATCAGTAATAATAATTAATTTCACCTGCCCTAAGCGCCAGATGTTCAACCGACAGCTCAGCCGCAGCTATTGCGCGGCGCATCTGAAGGCTGCGTACGGCTGTTCAGTCCAAGGACGGGGAGGTCGCCACGCACACCTTCAATTACCCCAGCTAATGCTGGCACCCATTTTACAGCTGGGTGAACTGAAGCAATGCAGAGTTAAGTGTCTTGCTCAAGGACACAAATTGTTCCAGTGAGATAGGGAATCGAACCCCCGACCTTTCAGTCGCGATTCTGACGCTCTCACCACTAAGCTACAGCCCCGAGGTTACAGACATGACATTCTGTAACCTGTTAGACATGACATTCTGTAACCTGTTAGACATGACATTCTGTAACCTGTTAGACATGACATTCTGTAAACTGTTAGACATGACATTCTGTAACCTGTTAGACATGACATTCTGTAACCTGTTATACATGACATTCTGTAACCTGTTAGAAATGACATTCTGTAACCTGTTAGACATGACATTCTGTAACCTGTTAGACATGAAATTCTATAACCTGTTAGACATGACATTCTGTAACCTGTGAGACATGACATTCTGTAACCTGTGAGACATGACATTCTGTAACCTGTTAGACATGACATTTTGTAACCTGTTAGACATGACATTCTGTAACCTGTTATACATGACATTTTGTAACCTGTTAGAAATGACATTCTGTAACCTGTTAGACATGACATTCTGTAACCTGTTAGACATGAAATTCTATAACCTGTTAGACATGACATTCTGTAACCTGTGAGACATGACATTCTGTAACCTGTGAGACATGACATTCTGTAACCTGTTAGACATGACATTCTGTAACCTGTTAGACATGAAATTCTATAACCTGTTAGACATGACATTCTGTAACCTGTGAGACATGACATTCTGTAACCAAGAAGCGTATAGTTTCCGTTCTTCTACTTAAGTCGTCCTTCATTACAGCATGCAGCAATGCACAATCACAGCGGAGATACATTCATGAGCGCCAAAGTGAGGGAGTGTGTGTTAGGTTGGTACGGGCAAATTTCACTGCAAAATGCACTGGCGAGATGGCAGGACATTTTCAATGTGTTTTTTTAGCAAGAAAATTGGGCTGTAAATTTCCTCCCATCTCGCCAGCGAACTTTGCAGCTGATTCACGGGTGCTGTTGAGTTGTCTCCATAGTCTCGTACTAGAGCTGGTAACAAGTGCATGCAATAGAAAACCGGAGTGTCTGCTCTCATCTCTAAGCCCCATCCATCATGAACTCAAATCTCAAGGCTCAAGTTCGTAGGCAAGATTCGAGGAACCATTGACTCCGATGGTGTTGCTGTGGTAGCTGTCTCCGCCTCGCCCGTTGCCATGGTGTTCAACCGAGTTCGAATTCAAATTATTTTCCGGCGACTTCCGCTTCCGGCAGAGGCTTAGCGGAAATGTGTCCCTAGGGCCCAGGGTGAACCAGTGGCGCAGGGTGTAGCGAGTCACCAGGCCCTGGGCTACCAGTTCGTGATCCCTGATGGGAGTTATGGCCTTGGCGAGGCTCTGCAAGTGAATGAAGAGTTGCATGCAAGAGGTGAGAGTTGATTCCGTTACCCGTTAGACATGAAATTCTGTAACCTGTTAGACATGAAATTCTGTAACCTGTTAGACATGAAATTCTGTAATCTGTTAGACATGACATCTTGTAACCTGTTAGACACGACATCTTGTAACCTGTTAGACATCTTGTAACCTGTTAGACTTCTTGTAACCTGTTAGACATGTCATCTTGTAACCTGTTAGACACGACATCTTGTAGCCTGTTAGACATGAAATCTTGTAACTTGTTAGACACGACATATTGTAGCCTGTTAGACATCTTGTAACCTGTCTAAGGACAGTCCGAATGTGGAACGCGCACTCACCCGATAGTAGATGATCACAATGATTGCCACCACGGGAATCAGAGCGATCTGGGAGAAGCACATGACCCAGCCGATGACTTTGCCGCTGATAGGGTACTGGTATACATAACTAGCATCCGCTGTGCGGTTCGGGAACAGTTCAGGGTGGTACTCGGTGTACTGGTAGGAGTACAGGAAACTGCTGGGATCGGCCAGGGAGATGCAGTTGAACACGATTATCACCTTGAGTGGTTTGAGGCAATCAATTTATTACTTTTGAGTTGTACTCAAATAAGGAGGAGGAGAGGGTGGGAGAGGGTGAGGGAGGTGAGGGTGTGCGAGAGGGTAAGGGAGGAGGAGAGGGTGCGAGAGGGTGATGGAGGAGAGGGTGTGTGAGAGGGTGAGGGAGGAGAGGGTGAGGGAGGAGGAGAGGGTGAGGCAGGAGGAGAGGGTCAGGGAGGAGAGGGTGTGGGAGAGGGTGAGGGAGGAGGAGAGGGTGTGAGAGGGTGAGGGAGGAGAGGGTGTGGGAGAGGGTGAGGGAGAAGGAGATGGTGGGAGAGGGTGAGGGAGGAGGAGAGGGTGTGAGAGGGTGAGGGAGGAGAGGGTGTGGGAGAGGGTGAGGGAGAAGGAGAGGGTGTGAGAGGGTGAGGGAGGAGAGGGTATGTGAGAGGGTGAGGGAGGAGAGGGTGTGCGAGAGGGTGATGGAGGAGAGGGTGTGTGAGAGGGTGAGGGAGGAGAGGGTGAGGGAGGAGGAGAGGGTGAGGCAGGAGGAGAGGGTCAGGGAGGAGAGGGTGTGGGAGAGGGTGAGGGAGGAGGAGAGGGTGTGAGAGGGTGAGGGAGGAGAGGGTGTGGGAGAGGGTGAGGGAGAAGGAGAGGGTGGGAGAGGGTGAGGGAGGAGGAGAGGGTGTGGGAGAGGGTGAGGGAGAAGGAGAGGGTGGGAGAGGGTGAGGGAGGAGAGGGTGAGGGAGGAGGAGAGGGTGAGGGAGGAGGAGAGGGTGGGGGAGGAGGAGAGGGTGAGGGAGGAGGAGAGGGTGAGGGAGGAGGAGAGGGTGAGGGAGGAGGAGAGGGTGAGGGAGGAGGAGAGGGTGGGGGAGGAGGAGAGGGTGAAGGAGGAGGAGAGGGTGAAGGAGGAGGAGAGGGTGAGGGAGGAGGAGAGGGTGGGGGAGGAGGAGAGGGTGGGGGAGGAGGAGAGGGTGAGGGAGGAGGAGAGGGTGGGAGAGGAGGGGAGGGTGAGGCAGGAGGAGAGGGTGAGGCAGGAGGAGAGGGTGAGGCAGGAGGAGAGGGTGGGAGAGGAGGAGAGGGTGA
>NIVC01000157.1:0-20000 GCA_002269645.1 Macrostomum lignano | reverse complement strand
ATTTAATTCGTTTAATTTTCACTTTATTCTGGTGTCTGAAAGTCTCTGCTTAAATTTAATTGACTCGTATATGAAATGAAATAAAATAAAAGCCTATTTCGCTCGAACGGACAAGCAAAAGTCAAATATTCGGCTCCACTATGCTGCCCAGAACCTGGAGAAATTACGGTCTGCGTGTTTGTACAGAGCTCTGATTACACATTACCAAACATTTCAGCATGCAGGCATGTGGAGACCTGGACCGCAAATGGCAGACAGGAGTGCCAAAACGAACGCTCGCTAGTACGAGTACGAGGTGTAAAGCGTTGGCAAGGCTTCAAATTACTTCGTACCAGCGTACTACGCTCGTATATTAACTCCAGGTCTTAAATAAAATTTAGTACGATTAGCACAGTAAGCAGGAACTTCTACAACTGCAGGTTGGCGGTGGCGTCCCAGCAAGTGAGGATCTGGGAGGCTGGCCCAGCAGCTGAGGATCTGGGAGGCTAGTAGCTCAGCAACTGAGGATCTGGGAGGCTGGTGGCCCAGCAACTGAGGATCTAGGAGGCTGGCCCAGCAACTGGGGATCTGGGAGGCTGCATAGCAACTGAGGATCTGGGAGGCTGGTGGCCCAGCAACTGAGGATCTGGGAGGCTGGCCCAGCAGCTGAGGATATGGGAGGCTGGCCCAGCAACTGAGGATCTGGGAGGCTGGCACAGCAACTGGGGATCTGGGAGGCTGGCCTAGCAACTAAGGATCTGGGAGGCTGGTGGCCCAGCAACTGAGGATCTGGGAGGCTGGCCCAGCAACTGAGGATCTGGGAGACTGGCCCCGCAACGGAGGATCTGGGAGGAGCTTAATGGAAAACTCAATTTAAAACCAAATTAACAACGTTAACAAAGGTGGAATTCTTAAGCTCAATTGCCCAGCAGTGCAGGAAACACAGAGACTTCAAACGTTCAAGTTTCGCTTTAATTTATATTTAATAATACGAAACGCACAATCGGCAAGCCAGACAAACTCAAGCTTCAAAGTTAATGTCAATGAATTTCATTGAACAAAAAGCAATCAATAAAAATGCTCTCTTTGACACAGCTGACAAGTGAAGATGAAGAGTTCGTAGCGATTAAAAACCTCATCGTGAAGAAGAGTCTTGAAATTTCATCACTGTTTACGCTTTTTCTTTGATGATGCAGAAGCCGCGGTCTGAAAAGACAGCCAGTTTACAAATACATTTTGGAATAAAATAAAATTATTTCACTAACGCTCTACTGCCAGTAGCAAAATGAGAATCTCACCGTCTGTTGAGTCGGTTTAGTAGGCTCGGCTTTTGCTTTTCGCTTTAATTTCTTCTTTTTTGATGGAGGCGGTGAAGGTTGACGTTGCTGCAACTCTTCCAGCATCTCTTCGTCCGCTTGATCGCTGTCGTCATCTGGTTCATTTTCCTCAGCTTCTTCTTCATCAACGGAAGCTGATTCGGAATCGCCTTCTGAGTCTGAGTCTCGGACAGGCTTGACAGCTGGGCGCAGCTTCTCGCCCGGCCTCTTCAAGCCTTGAAGCGTCATTCTGGCGCTGTACTTTCTATACAGCGACGTGTTCGGCTCGAACGGCTGACCCGATGATCTGGCAGATTTATAAGCCAGCAGAGCGGCGAGGAACCGCCTGCCGCTCGTGTGCCTGGCCACATCCGCCGGCGTGTCCGACACAAACCGGCAGGTCAGCTGGCAGAACAGCCGCTGTGAGGCCGCCGGGGCGTCGCCGTCATCACCAGCAGCCCCATTGGACCTGGACGGTTCAACCAGGCTGGCATCGATAAGGTAGCGGCGGAACTCCTGGGGCACGGAGCAGCTGGCGGTCCATCTGGACAGAGCTTTGTCGAACTTCTTACCGCCGGCATAGGCCAGTAGGGCATCGGATGAGCGCGGCAGCTCGTGGCCAGTCAGGGTGCAGTGGATCTGGCAGTTTTAATTAAAGTTTTGTATAAACTTTTTTATGAGAAAGTTGTTGTAGTTGATCAATAGATAGATAGTATTATGCAAACAAAGATTCAAGGATCAGAATCAAAACATGAATGTTAGTTAATCTAACTCACTATCATATTATTGCAAACATCTATGTTGCAGTCTTAGGCCTCACTCTAATGCTTGGAATCAGATAGGAAAAAATATTATGAACAACCCAAAATTCAACTTGCAAAATTATTTATATTGTAGTATAACAAAAATTAATACATCTAAATTTGCCATCTAATAAAAACAACAGCTATGGCTGCAGGAAGATACAGAACCAATGGAATAGATGCAATAGAAATGGACAAATATATTGCCAGTTTCAAAGCTTTAGAGTCAGGGACTCAGCAATAGAGATTTTTAAGCCATATGCATATTGTATAGTTGGAGTGATGCGGGCAAAGTTTAGATATATGCTTGTTAATGAGTGGCTATTGAATTAAATATCAATAAAAATTAAATAGGAAGTTATAGGAGATTAATTAACTACAAATATGGATACATTTTGATAATTAGGAAAGTTTTGATTACAATGGAAATTTAAACTGACTTTTGCATTGCATAATGTTGTTAATATGCAGATTAGCTTCTTTAATCTTTTTAAAAATGTTGCCCAGTTTAATAAATCTTTTTTATTTCATAATTGACTAAATGTTAGTATTTATAGATTAGCTAGGGCCTGTTATTAAAAAAACTTGATTATAGTAATTTTACGAAATATGTCTCTTTAGCAGTGGGTCAATCAAAATTTAATATCAATGGGTTACAAAAATTATAAGCCTATCTATTTTAATTTCTCATGTTTTACCTTTTGATCTTAATGTTGTTTATTTAACTTTGTCCAACTCTATATGGACCTACAAATTATAGTATTCTAAAAGACCTGATCCCAATTCCAATTCCTAAATCCTGATCCCAAAACCAAGAAAAAATATTCTAAATCTAAATTTCCAATTCCATGCAATGATTTCAATCTAATCTAACTTTAATAGGCCCATAAATAAAAATAAAATGAGATCATATATATTATAGCAAAATTAATATTTTAATTTAATTAGGTGCTATCTATGTACCATCTATGTGTATGAATACTAGCCAGGTGGTATGGAGTCTATCTATACGAGAATACTTGCATAGGTGTCAGGCCTAGCTGCCTAGTGTGATAACCAACTATGATCTTTAGGCCCAAGACCTAATATTTAATGTTTTCTTTAGATTTATAATGGGTCTAGTTCTAGCTGAATTGGCTGAAATTTGGCCTTGGATTTTTTACATATCGAAATAAGTAGGTTTAATATATTTTGTAAGTTATATGGATCTGATTCTGGATGATATCATGCTTTCTTATTGAATTGACTAGGCCTAGGCCTAAACAAAAGCAAAATTAAGCCTAGTTGATATCTAAAAGACTATATTTAACAAATCAACCTTAGAAAATGATAATGA
This sequence comes from Macrostomum lignano, assembly GCA_002269645.1. NCBI lineage: Eukaryota > Metazoa > Platyhelminthes > Macrostomidae > Macrostomum > Macrostomum lignano. The sequence goes on along the minus strand of NIVC01000157.1, from coordinate 16,566 downwards.
GACGTATTGATATATTCTTGGCAGTTTTCAGTTCTACCATTTGAAAAGATAATCTAACTTCAAAACAGAAAGAAGTGCAAACGTACCCTATTATTCTTGAAAACAAAGTGCTTTCGCTTAGGCTTCTCGAGTAGTTTTATGATGTCCATGATAACGCTAGATCTGATCAAATAAAAGTTAAATATCAATTTAGCTACGGCTTAGTTTTTAATCGGAAATATTGACGTATCAAGACCAAAAGGTTTTAAATAGAAAAATAGTTCACCAGTGTCCATGAGATGAGATTAAATCACACATGATGCGATTTTAAAATAGATTACTTCTCCCTTTACTCTGTGTTATATCTTTTAGAATAAAAATATTTATGCACACTCTCGAACTTTAAAATTTTATAATAAAAAGCATCGCTGGCAAACATTAAGCGGGATGAAAGGTAGTTATTTTTGTTATTATGACTCAAGAGTCAACGCGTGTTTCAACTTTTTTGCTTTCTAGGACAAGCTCATGTATGTCACATGTATGCAAGTCCATGTCACATGTATGCAAGTCCATGTCACATGTATGCAAATTTTACTGTATGAGGACCACATCACAAATGTTAAACAGAACTTGATCAAGGGTAAGTAAGCTGCAGATTTATTTTTTTAAAGATAAGGAAGTCTACAATGGTAACTAAGTCGCATTGCTACATATGCTTTTAGTCAAGGACCGCAGTAGTAGCGAGTGGTCCTGCTTTTAGTCTGTATAAATATTTACACACAAAAGCAACAACGAAACATTTGATAAATATTTTATTGAATTTACTTATTACTGACATTATTAAATCATTATTAATGATTTACTTATTACATTTAGATGAAAAAAAACAATTTTTAAAATTAATTTGAAAACGTTGGCATACAGTTGCATACAATAACTGCTTTTACATGTTTTTCGTATGCAACATGAACATGCTAAAAGTGAATCTCATCAAAATTTTTGGCAATATATTTCCGCAGTTGTAACCATTTTTTTTTTAAATATCGTAGGCCCAAAAGCATTCAGAGTTTAACTGCTTGCTCCATGGTCAAAAGCTAAAGTACGACGTAGATATGTATTAGCTAAGTGCAGAATTTTTCAAGAACAAGAGTAATGTTGGCCGTTGGGAGAAGAGAAAGCTACATTTTATTAACATCTATCATCAAATTCACATTTAAAGTAAAATTTGCAGTAGGGAATGCGCCAAATCTCAATTGTTAAAGTGAATTGCTCAATAATTCAGCTACTGTATTGTTAATTGATTTCACTTTAGCAACTGCTATAGCCCTCCGGGTAGCCGAAAAAGTAATTAATTCTTCTTCTTTTGAGCTAGCAGACGCCCAGGATATTGCTAGTAGAGTTTACAATATTTGAATGCTTGCTCAGCCTTCTTTATAGACATAAATATGGACGATTTTGTCCGTGACAGTCAATGCGAGCTGGTCGATTAAATCCACCAGGACCTCGATTGTAGCCGACAGTCAAAAAGGCTAATAGATCCGTCTCTCTCTACCGAGGGCAGGGATCAGTGCTGCGATCCTGTCGGCGCAGGCTATGCGAGTGAAGTGAGGCGGGGGAATCAGCGGGGATTTCTGCTTCGCTTTGTTGTCCAAAGCTAGTCTGAATAATCTGCGTAGTGGGGAGGGGTGGCAGCTACAAAGTCCATTTTTATGGCGTATTCAGCCCCCCGACAGGGACGGAATCGCATTGGGGAGGGGTTGGAAGCCAGTCCGCGGTATTATTTAGCTTGCACCTCCCTGCTCAACTCTCGACTCCCGTACACTCGTCGTTACAATGTCTGCTTGTACTCTGAATTCCCACCAGGGAGAGGGAGAGAACTGGCCTAGGAGGGCTTCTATTGTTGCATATAAAAGTTGGCCCCCAAATCTGTCCACTCCCCAAAGCTGCTCACAGCTTTAGCTTTCTGAGAACTGCTATAAATACATTTTACAGTAGATCTTAACTAAGTCTTTCTTAAATCCCTGATCTTCCACTTAAACTTGTCTACAAGACCATTATTGTTGGGTGAGAAATTAAATTTACTAATTTTTGTTTTCAACATTATCAAAACTTGTCAGAGCAAAGTTGTCGGTTTTATATCGGAACACGCGCACGAGAATTACTCATTTACATTTTCTACACTCGGTGCAGATCTTAAGATCTTAAACCCTGCCCTCTCCCTTAACTAAACAGCGAGCATTGACCACTCAATCTGTTGCGGAAACTCACACCTCTATTAGCCAGTGATAAGGCACAGAGAGAGCTGGTTGTTTAGTTTGACCGGAACTAAGTCATTGAGAGTCTCATTAGATACTGATCTGAGGCAGTCCGAGAGACGCGGACTATAGGCGTTGGTCAGCCAGCTCTGGGAGTTTCCAATCTAATTAGCATAATTAGCAGGGTTTTAACCTCTCAGCCAACCCTCTGACTCTGGCAACCTCTGAATTGGAGCAGTGAACGGTGACAAAAGCGGAGGACCCACATGGATTCGCACCTCTACGGGCGGGTGGCGCATCCGGACCTCGCTCAGACCTATCTGCCAGTCAGCATCCTGCAGCTGGATGAAGCTGACCGAGCAGTTCTCAGAGTGGCCGGTGAGTTTCATTGATTTTTTGCTATTCTCTTTTGGCATTTTCGATCCAAGGACCACCAATGGTAGCGCTTCAAACAATTAAACAAACTCTAGGACCCCAATTTTGAGCAATGAACTCGACAAATGGATCAAATATTAAACAACTCATTGATCATCTCTAGTTGGTATAATTCCACAGGTAAACTATCAGGAAATTGTGCTAAATTTGTCCTTAAAAATGTAGTCCTTGGTTCGATCGCCTTCACGCGAAATTAATGGTTTAATGTTGTCCAAATTGCATGGAAAATAATACGTTTTGCAATGCACCCGAAAGTCTTCCCTGTGTAGTTGCCCCAGGGGGTTTTCAAAGATACAATTGGCATGCAAAACCTGTGCAGTGTGCAGCTTCATCTGTCCACAATTTTTAGCAGGCAATGCTGAGCATAGTGGCACAACAAACAACTCTCTGGCTCTGCAAAAGCCAGAGGGTAGTTTAACAATGGAGTCTCAATGCCAGTGTCTGTGAGGCAATCTGATGCGGCAAATTTAGGTGTACATTTGCAGTTTAATGACACACAACGTAACAGTCTGGAAATTTGAATCCTGTAAAACAAAAATAAGAGAGAAAATGTTGAAGTCTCGTCGGCATGCTCAAAGCTGCTGAGATAAAACTTACAAAATATTATAACAAAGTTTATGATAGCAACAAAAATCCACTATTAGCTAATGCCAAAAGCAGCAATAGCCGTGTGAGCTCATGTGTTGCTAAAAATAGCAAGAAGCGCCCAACTACAATTCTCTTGCCTGCTTTTGGAAAGCAGAATTGTGAGAGCTCAAACCTCCCCCGGCCCTCCCCGGCATGGGCGATTTCCCTTGGTCTCGACCTCTCTCCCCCAGAGTGCGCATGATTCATGCTGAGGTGAGCTGACTCAGTATCTCGGGACTGTACATTTTTAACATTTTCTGCTCTGCTTTTTGGCGATGCAGTGAGTACAGTGGGACAGCACGAGCATTAGAGTAAATTTTAATTAGTTTTTTTGGTCTGCGTCTTAATAACCCGGCCTTGCGATTAATGTCGCAAATTTATGCTTGGAACACATTGGCTTTTTTTGGAGCAGGTTTGCGCGTTTTGATTGGATCAATTAAAAACCATGCAAGAGGGAAACACTGCCTCGGAATTCTTAATCGTTAGTAAATTTCGCAGTTCATTTTATCGCCCACCAGTTTAAACAAAATATTGTTGAAGGCTAAATACATTTTCTATAAACTCGGTCTGAAATTTAGAAAACATATATTTTGTTATTACCAAACTTTCTTTTAGTACCTTCGGCCGCATCTAGTCACTTCAGGTCCTTCAGTACAGCATCTTAGTCACTTCAGGTCCTTCAGTACCGCATCTTAGTCCCTTCAGGTCCTTCAGTACCACATCTTTGTCGCTTCAGATCCTTCATTACCGCATCTTAGTCACTTCAGATCCTTCAGTACCACATCTTAGTCCCTTCAGGTCCTTCAGTACCGCATCTTAGTCACTTCAGGTCCTTCAGTACCGCATCTTTATCGCTTCAGGTCCTTCAGTACCGCATCTTAGTCACTTCAGTTCCTTCAGTACCGCATCTTAGTCACTTCAGGTCCTTCAGTACAGCATCTTAGTCACTTCAGGTCCTTCAGTACCCAAAAAACCTAGAAAGCTCTACTAAAATTTTTGATAAATTGATCGAATATATTCAACAACTCATAGTTCATCTGTATGAAATCACAAAAGTACAAACAGTACCTAGCATTTATAGAATAGCCGCTCATATTGATTTATGTTAAGTACTGCACCTGAAGTTTCTTCTATTTTCTCCACAGCTCCTACCTGACTTCCTTACCCTTCCCACCGGCCTAATTCTCTCTCGCCTCGTCTCCAGACTGAGCATGAGATTGCATCGATTTTTAGTCTCCACAGTGCACCTGCAAAGGTGTACACATTCTGTTTTCCATGCAGTCTGCTGCTGCCCCAGAGGTAGAGGAGAGCGTTGGGGAAGAAGGCAAAAAACACGGAGAGAAAAGTTGAGAGGTGGGACTGGGAGAATGAAAATGTACAGCCAGTCTCTCATTCTCGCCCTAATCTTGAGTCCATGGTTTTCCATTAGCGCTTTGGGCAGCTGGCATGTTATAACTATGGGAGCATGAGCTTATCTTCATAAGGGGGTTTTTAAACTCATTTCACTAATTTGACAAAACAACTTAGGAAATTAATTTTACCTTTACAGTCAGAAATATGCTCTAACGTACGAAGTTCTGCAATGCAGTGATGCTAGTTTGCTTGTTTGCCAGGGTAGTTTTTACCTGTTAGACAGGGTAGTTTTCACCTGTTAGACAGGGTAGTTTTCACCTGTTAGACAGAGTATTTTTCACCTGTTAGACAGGGTAGTTTTCACCTGTTAGACAGGGTAGTTTTCACCTGTTAGACAGGGTAGTTTTCACCTGTTAGACAGAGTATTTTTCACCTGTTAGACAGGGTAGTTTTCACCTGTTAGACAGGGTAGTTTTCACCTGTTAGACAGGGTAGTTTTCACCTGTTAGACAGAGTATTTTTCACCTGTTAGACAGGGTAGTTTTCACCTGTTAGACAGAGTATTTTTCACCTGTTAGACAGGGTAGTTTTCATCTGTTAGACAGAGTAGTTTTCACCTGTTAGACAGGGTAGTTTTCACCTGTTAGACAGAGTATTTTTCACCTGTTAGACAGGGTAGTTTTCACCTGTTAGACAGGGTAGTTTTCACCTGTTAGACAGGGTAGTTTTCACCTGTTAGACAGAGTATTTTTCACCTGTTAGACAGGGTAGTTTTCACCTGTTAGACAGAGTATTTTTCACCTGTTAGACAGGGTAGTTTTCACCTGTTAGACAGAGTATTTTTCACCTGTTAGACAGAGTATTTTTCACCTGTTAGACAGGGTAGTTTTCACCTGTTAGACAGAGTATTTTTCACCTGTTAGACAGGGTAGTTTTCACCTGTTAGACAGGGTAGTTTCACCTGTTAGACAGGGTAGTTTTCACCTGTTAGACAGGGTAGTTTTCACCTGTTAGACAGGGTAGTTTTCACCTGTTAGACAGGGTAGTTTTCACCTGTTAGACAGGGTAGTTTTCACCTGTTAGACAGAGTAGTTTTCACCTGTTAGACAGGGTAGTTTTCACCTGTTAGACAGGGTAGTTTTCACCTGTTAGACAGGGTAGTTTTCACATGTTAGACAGGGTAGTTTTCACCTGTTAGACAGGGTAGTTTCACCTGTTAGACAGGGTAGTTTTCACCTGTTAGACAGGGTAGTTTTCACATGTTAGACAGGGTAGTTTTCACCTGTTAGACAGGGTAGTTTTCACCTGTTAGACAGGGTAGTTTTCACCTGTTAGACAGAGTAGTTTTCACCTGTTAGACAGGGTAGTTTTCACCTGTTAGACAGGGTAGTTTTCACCTGTTAGACAGGGTAGTTTTCACATGTTAGACAGGGTAGTTTTCACCTGTTAGACAGAGTATTTTTCACCTGTTAGACAGGGTAGTTTTCACCTGTTAGACAGGGTAGTTTTCACCTGTTAGACAGAGTATTTTTCACCTGTTAGACAGGGTTTTTTTACCTGTTAGACAGAGTATTTTTCACCTGTTAGACAGGGTAGTTTTCACCTGTTAGACAGGGTAGTTTTCACCTGTTAGACAGGGTAGTTTTCACCTGTTAGACAGAGTATTTTTCACCTGTTAGACAGGGTAGTTTTCACCTGTTAGACAGAGTATTTTTCACCTGTTAGACAGGGTAGTTTTCACCTGTTAGACAGAGTATTTTTCACCTGTTAGACAGAGTATTTTTCACCTGTTAGACAGGGTAGTTTTCACCTGTTAGACAGAGTATTTTTCACCTGTTAGACAGGGTAGTTTTCACCTGTTAGACAGGGTAGTTTCACCTGTTAGACAGGGTAGTTTTCACCTGTTAGACAGGGTAGTTTTCACCTGTTAGACAGGGTAGTTTTCACATGTTAGACAGGGTAGTTTTCACCTGTTAGACAGGGTAGTTTCACCTGTTAGACAGGGTAGTTTTCACCTGTTAGACAGGGTAGTTTTCACCTGTTAGACAGGGTAGTTTTCACCTGTTAGACAGGGTAGTTTTCACCTGTTAGACAGAGTAGTTTTCACCTGTTAGACAGGGTAGTTTTCACCTGTTAGACAGGGTAGTTTTCACCTGTTAGACAGGGTAGTTTTCACATGTTAGACAGGGTAGTTTTCACCTGTTAGACAGGGTAGTTTTCACCTGTTAGACAGGGTAGTTTTCACCTGTTAGATTGGTGAAATTGCGACCATCGCTTGAGAGGCGGCCGCAATCTGGCTTCACAATGTCTAACAAATAATAATTATGCGCATTTAGAAACGGAAGAGCATGTTGGTAAGACTTCCTTGTGTCCCCGATACAACAACGAACTATTCAACTCGATAAACACAGACTCTGTGGTGATTGGTTCTTAATAAAACTTCCTCTTACTTTTTGACAAGAGGCAAACCCTGCAATGTCACGGTGTGGTTCATAAAGATTAGTTTGCACAATTGTTAAGACCATTCGCACCAGGTCAATCTATTCTATCATCAGCCATTCGCAATGGATATTCTTGGATTTGTTACTAACATTATTTTACCATTCAGATGTCCGAGATGGCACACAGAAGAAGACATTTACTAAATGGGTCAACAATCAGCTTATTAAGGTGCGTCAGTTGAAACATTGTGATTGCCTTTGTGAAATTTTAACAAAACAGTTTTGCTAATAAATTTCAACAATTATTGCAGAAAGCCTGCAAAATTCGCGACCTGTTCAACGACCTGCGTAGCGGCACAGCGCTCATAACTTTGCTAGAGATTTTGTCGAAACAGTCACTGGTAAGAATTTGCAACTTTTGCGATTCTAGTTAAAGTGCAGCTTGTACTTCATAAACAAATAATGGCCGATCATTGTCTACGCCCGCAGCCGCGCGAACGAGGCTGCATGCGATTTCATTATTTGCAAAATGTGGAAACTGCATTGAATTTTCTCACCTCACGCCGTGGTGTAAGTGACTACCGCGACCGAGTTTTTATAAATAGTCTCTACTTGCTACTTAGTTCCTAAGTAGAAGTAGTATAAGCACTTCTAGACAAAATTATTCTAAAAAATTCCAGATTCGCTTAGTAAACATTCGCCCAGAAGATATAGTGGACGGAAATCCTAAACTGACGCTGGGTCTGCTCTGGGTTATTATTCTGCACTATCAGGTGAGAGAAGTGTGTTTTGTGAAATGCATGCGCCACGTTAATTCATCGGCCGGTTGGTGATGGCATGACACAGTGGCGTAGCTAGGGGGTCAAGGACTGCTGCGGTGTTGCCTTTAATCAGCTGGTAAAGTAATAGCCTTCCAGTTAGTAGCTGGTGCTGGCGCCCCTGGTGCTGGCGCCCCTGGTGCTGGCGCCCCTGGTGCTGGCGCCCCTGGTGCTGGCGCCCCTGGTGCTGGCGCCCCTGGTGCTGGCGCCCCTGGTGCTGGCGCCCCTGGTGCTGGCGCCCCTGGTGCTGGCGCCCCTGGTGCTGGCGCCCCTGGTGCTGGCGCCCCTGGTGCTGGCGCCCCTGGTGCTGGCGCCCCTGGTGCTGGCGCCCCTGGTGCTGGCGCCCCTGGTGCTGGCGCCCTGGTGCTGGCGCCCTGGTGCTGGCGCCCCTGGTGCTGGCGCCCCTGGTGCTGGCGCCCCTGGTGCTGGCGCCCCTGGTGCTGGCGCCCCTGGTGCTGGCGCCCCTGGTGCTGGCGCCCCTGGTGCTGGCGCCCCTGGTGCTGGCGCCCCTGGTGCTGGCGCCCCTGGTGCTGGCGCCCCTGGTGCTGGCGCCCCTGGTGCTGGCGCCCTGGTGCTGGCGCCCCTGGTGCTGGCGCTCCGCAGGGTGAATGATTGATCAAATCACTTTGCAGTTTGACAAACGAATTTAAAAAATGAGCCATTGTAGTCTGGAATTCAAAATTTAGAGGGGTTTAAATTAAAGGTATAAAAGTACTTTTTTAATTGCAGACAAGTATTTTATTGCTCACGCCCTGATAAGCTAGGCGCCTAAGATTAAACTTTAAATAATTTATGATCGCGGCATGCGATAGAGGGACATGTACATTCATTATTAAACTTCAGACTGACCACAATAAATAGATAACACTCTGTACTTGATGCAACTAATAAAAATAAAAATAGAAGGAATATTGAAAGCCAGTCAGCTTAAAATCAGTAACCATTGTCCAACCCTTGTAATGTACATTACTGCGGTACATCAGTCTGTCTGTATTTGATCTGCGCATGATCTGCACACGCTATTCTTAGATAGGGCCGCTAATTGGGCCTGTTTGTGGGGGTGGCGTCAACAAGTCAGTTCGCCTAAATGAGTCAATTTGACTTTTTTGGCGGTCAGTGCGGTGGGTGGAAATGCAGTTATTATCAATCTCTCACTTATCTTAGCTCAGCTGGATCTTCTCTATTCAATATTTTTGCCCGCATCGAGCAGAGGACACGGCAAGGCCTTGCGCAGTTCAGGACCCCCCCCCCCTTAAGCCACTAAGAATCCAACTGCTCTATCTCTGTTTCTCTTTAGTCCGAGATAGCTGCAGTGCAACGAGTCAGAAGGCAAAAAACACATTCTGACGCCCAGTTTAAGAAACTTTTTTTCACTCGTTGAATTTAAATGCGAAAGAGCAGCCTGTGGCTTGGCAGCACAGGCGATTTAGTATGGGCGCTAACGGCTGCAGGGCTTGCTGTAGCTTTTTTCACCTTCGCTATGAAGCGCTTTGAGAAATTGTTTTCTAGCAATAAGAAGCAGAAACAGCAGAAAACTCAAAAGCAGAAAAAGGATAACGGAGAGGCAAAGCCTCATCACCAGCATCACGGCTGGCGGCCGTTTAATTGTTTCTCGCATAACCGACCTGTAAGTGCTTGCTCGTTTCATTCACCCAATACGTAAGACTTTACCCGAATTTTCGTTCAATTTGATAGAATACGTTATAAAGACACCTAGAAAAAAATGATTTTTTGAGCTAAATTGTGCTTGGTCTTGGCTATGACAAAACTAGATTCTTGTCTATGACCAATCTAGATTCTTGTCTATGACCTATCTAAATTCTTGTCTATGACCAATTTAGATTATTGTCTATGACCAATTTAGATCCTTGTCTATGACCAATCTAGATTCTTGTCTATGACCAATCTTGATTCTTGCCTATGACCAATCTTGATTCTTGTCTATGACCAATCTTGATTCTTGTCTATGACCAATCTAGATTCTTGTCTATGACCTATCTAAATTCTTGTCTATGACCAATTTAGATTATTGTCTATGACCAATTTAGATCCTTGTCTATGACCAATCTAGATTCTTGTCTATGACCAATCTTGATTCTTGTCTATGACCAATCTTGATTCTTGTCTACGACCAATCTTGATTCTTGTCTATGACCAATCTAGATTCTTGTCTATGACCAATCTCGATTCTCGTCTATGACTAATCTCGATTCTTGACTGTGACCAATCTCGATTCTTGTCTATGACCTATCTCAATTCTTGTTTATGACTGATCTCGATTCTTGGTTTTGTGACCATTTTATATTCTTGCCTATGACCAATCTAGATTATTGTATATTACAAATCTCGATTCTTGTCCATGACCAATCTAGATCCTTCCTTATGACCTATCTAGATTTTTTTCCATGACCAATCTAGATTCTTCCTTATGACCTATCTAGATTCTTGTCTATGACCTATCTAGATTCTTGTCTATGACCAATCTAGATTCTTCCTTATGACCAATCTAGATTCTTGTCTATGACCAATCTAGATTCTGGTCTATGACCAATCTAGATTCTTGTCTATGAACAATCTAAATTCTTGTCTATGACCAATCTAGATTCTTGTCTATGACCAATCTAGATTCTTATCTATGACCAATCTAGATTCTTGTCTATGAACAATCTAAATTCTTGTCTATGACCAATTTAGATTCTTGTCTATGACCAATTTAGATTCTTGTCTATAAACAATCTAGATTCTTGTCTATGACCAATCTCGATTCTTATCTGTGACTAATATCGATTCTTGCCTATATCCACGTTGATTCTAGTATATGACCATAATGATGGTCAGTGTGATAGTTCTCATGCAAGAAAGTATTTTAAGGTACACTCCATCATTTTAGCGCAAATTTATTAACTCCGTTACTCGACCAAATAAATTGTGCATACAGCTTCTTAATTAATACAAATAGAAGAGCCTTTTAAAATATTAGGGTTTGTGTCCCTTTGTTTGGCAAAGAGCTGGATTATATTTAAAAAAACAAAAAATATGCTTTGGTCTCCAGTCTGTGGACGCTTTTCTGTCTTTCCGCTTGCCTTAGTGCTGTTTTACACAAGACAATGCTTTACTAAGGTGCACCTGCTTCCCACTGAGGCTGAAAATGCCTCTGGGCCTTTCTCAGCTTTGCCAGGTATGAGAAAGGCTTTTCTTCAAAGTCACGCTTAAATGGTCCATGCGAAATCCAACTAGCCGTATTGTTTGTCTATGCAGTGCCGAGCACTTCTACAGCTTGCTCATTTTTCAAACCCTCCGTCTACCCTCTCTGACAGTGCGACGACTTGAGTTAAAACGCTTTTCTTCCTTTACTCAGACAGTGAAATATGGAAACTGCTTTATTAGATCGGGTTGAAGAGAATTGGCTTTTCCCCCAGGGCAAATTACAGTGTTGGTTGGCTCTGTATCACCCAGTTCTAACATACTCTGGATTGTCTCCATATGCTTTTATTAGTCGCCGAGCAGAACAGTTTTAGGAAGAGAAAATATTTTTATCGATTTTCCCCCTGTGCGCTTCGACATTGAAGCTGTCAATAAGAATTAGAAATGTAATTTCCTCTGCAATGCAAAGCTTTTCCCTGCACAGCGGAGAAATCCAGCTCTCTCTCTCTCTCTCTCTCTCTCTCTCTCTCTCTCTCTCTCTCTCTCTCTCTCTCTCTCTCTCTCTCTCTCTCTCTCTCTCTCCCTCTCTCTCTCTCTCTCCCTCTCTCTCTCTCTCTTTCTCTCTCTCCCCCCCTCTCTCTCTCTCTCTCCTCTCTCTCTCCTCTCTCTCTCTCTCCTCTCTCTCTCTTTCTCTCTCTCCCCCCTCTCTCTCTCTTCCCTCTCTCTCTCCCTCTCTCTCTCTCCCCCTCTCTCTCTCTCTTTCTCTCTCTCTCTCTCTCTCCCTCTCTTTCTCTCTCTCTCTCTCTCTCTCTCTCTCTCTCTCTTTCTCTCTCTCTCTCTCTCTCTCTCTCTATGTGCGCAATTTGCTTGCATGCAGTGTCAATTAGAACTGATTCGGCCAGATTACACACTCAACTGTGCCCTCACAAGCAACATCGCAAAGTTAAGCTAATAGAGTAAGCCAGGTCAAGAGGGCTATGTGAGAAATTTAGAGAAAGCCGACTCAAAACTATGAGAAGATTGTTGTGCACACCGAGTTTGGCTGAGTTGGTAAAAAGGAATTTTTCGCTCTTCCAATGGTTAGAAATGAAATTAGCTGGAAGGCCATGTTTGCCAAGGCAGGGCTTCGGGCCTCCTGCGTACAGCCGTCTCTCTACTAGACGCATGGTAGGGCCAGAGAGAGCTCTGCCAGTCTCGAACAATGGATGGAGGCCTGGTGAGAGATGAATAGTGTTTGAGAACATTGTGGGGAGACTGGCTAGGAAAGACGGTCGTTGAGTAGTGCCCCTGGCTAGCTCTGAAGGGGCGATGAGGCGGTTGTCGCAGCTGTTTCTCAGGTACAAATGGTTTTGCAGAATTCGCCGCGAGCCAAAAATATTTTTCAAGAGAGGCCAGTAGCCTTCTTTTCTTGAAATAAAGGTGTTTTATTATTAGCATGAAGTCGAGAGGAAGCTGAGCGGCCCATAGACACTTTCCTAGCGCTTTAGATTTGTAAGATTTTTACAAATGCTACTTATATTTTTATTAATAACTTGATAATGTAGTTGAAGAGTAAGTTACTGAGTTATCCATAACTATCATTATTTCTTCCATCGAATCTCGCGCAGCTATCCGAGGTCCTTCCTGACCAAGCAGCCGCCGGTGCAGCGACCGTCACAAGCGACGTCGCAGTTCGAGACTACCTGCTCGACTGGTGCAGCAAGTCTCTGAGCGACTACCCCGACCTGCGGCTGGACAATTTCTCAGCCTGCTGGTCGGACGGGAGAGCGTTCTCTACTTGATTCATCGGTTCAGGTGAGTCGTGAATAGGTTTACACGACCAGGTGAGCTTTACGTACAGCTTATTATCGATAACGCTTGAGTGCAGGTTGGGTGTGTACAAATTCTAGTGCCTGTAAAATAATTACAATTAGTTTTCATTTGGCGCAATATTTATTTTTACAATAATATCTTTTTATTTCCATCTGTAGAATTGTAGAATATTTATAATATCCTGGAAAAAGTCATTTTAGAGGACATCGAATGTCAGTAATCAAGCACACCGATACGTAAGCGGGCACACGCTCCTACAGGGTGTACAGCGGGTCTTGACTTTCTCAGATTGTCAGGGCATGTACGCACTCACCGCCTTATTAGGGAAGGCCCTAGGAAGGCTAATTTTCGCGCGTCGAACCCCAAACTGATGTGACCCAGATAATCAGGTTCATTAGCGCGAAAGTCGGACGAGTTACAGCTGAGCTACTTAGGCTCCCATCAGCATCCGCTTACCATCGAATCAACCACAGTTGCACTTCTCACTCCCAGGCCGAACCTGGTGGATCCCAGCCGCATCCCAGCCATGTCAGCTGAGGAGCGGCTCAGGCTCGCATTCGCGCTCAACGAGCGGCACCTGGGCGTGAGCAGCCTGCTCGACCCGGAGGATGTCAACATGCCAGAGCCGGACGAGCGCAGCCTCATCACCTATGTGTCCTCCATTTACGACGTAGTGGCGGAGCACAGGACGCCTCAGCAGCGGCAGCGACAGCCGCTCGGCGCTGCAAGCGGCGCATCGATAGGCGATAGCAGCTGGAGGAGTACCGGCGCAGCGCGCTGGAGCTGCTTACCTGGCTGCGCCAGTCAATCTCGTCTGCCGATTTAGTCGGCCGCGACCTGACCAGCGGCTTGTCGCAGATGCGAGCCATCGCCGAACGCTTTGAGGCGCAGCGCAGAGCCGACGCCGAGCAGCGGATGGCTCAGAAGTCCGCCCTCGTTCGTCGCTACGACGAGCTTCTATCAGGCGTCGGCAATGTCGGCAGCGTCCGCATCGAGCCGGAGCTTCGCCCGGACCAGCTGGAGCGCGCCTGGGAGCGCTACAACCTGGCGGTGAACGAACGCGAGCGAGCGCTGCAGCAGCGAATCGCCAAACTTGAGCGGCTCTACAAGCTCGGCGACAGCGTCCGCACGAAGCCTCAGAAGCGGAAGCTCAGGTCCGGGCGATCGCGTCGGAGCTGCAAAGCCTGTCGCCAGACGCACATCGATGGACGCCGAGAGGCTCTCCGCGGCTTGACTTCCGGCCTGTCGAGGTCGGTCAGCGCTGTTGACAAACTGTTCAACCAGGTGCAGGAGCTGCGCGAAGAGCAGTACAGCCAGGCTGAGCACCTGTACCACCGCCTGTGCAGCCTGCACCTGTCCTACTTGGACCTGAACCGCCAGGTGGATCGGCATCCGCGAAGCGGGCCAGCCGGGCCGGGTCCAGCACCAGCCAGCAGTTCCGCCGCACGCTGAGCAGCTGCTGCAGCAGGGCTCGACCTCAGCCGGAGGAGTCGGCAGCGGATTCTACGACGAGTGGCGAGCGTCAGCCAGGCGTTCTCTTCGTCGCCGGCCTACGCGGACCTCCGCCGCTGCATGGCGTGGATTCGTCAGCGGGAGGAGCAGCTGCGCAGATCGCAGCAGCCACCAGCTGGCGCGGACGTTGCTGCGGTGCACGACATCGCCGAGCTGCTTCGTCGACTAAGCGCTTCGGTTATTCAGCAGCGCGCGCAAATTGACGCCTGCGAAAGCGCTCGGGCCGGCCTGTCGGCTGGCGAGGAGCGCGAGACCTTTGACCGACTGCTGGCGAGCTGGACGCGGCCTACAGGGCGCTGTTGCAGGCGGCAACCGGAGGCTGGCCGAGACGAAGAGCTGCTGGCCTTCATGGAGAGCGCCGAGGCCGAAGTGGCCTGGCTGGCCGAAAAGGAGTCCGAAGTCCTTGGACACGATTGGGGCTCGTCTGGATTGGACACCGACGATGTGGAGATCTACTTTAAGGTAGGAAATTGAAAAATTTTAGCATTAAAAATGGTTTTATCGATGAGCATTTTAACTCCGATTGCTATGAAGTACATGGCCTCGCTTTGCATGCGGAAAGTCTATTATAACAAAATATCTGGAATTAAGAACTCGGAAACCTTCAAAAGATAGTTCAATTGTTTTTTAAATGGTTTTATCTTTCATTCTAGAGCTGCTACAATCGATTACAGGTATATTATATTATATAAAACATCCGGTTTGTTTATGTTTAAAAATGTGCTTTTCGAATACAGTGTCGTGTTGTAGAGCAGTATTTCCACACTGTATATCCAGCTGTGTTAGACTCTTGATTTTTTCACTTACAATCATTTAAATTTTGTCTCGTGTGCACTTTATCACTGTTTCACAGGCTTTTTGGTGTTAGACTCAAAGTTAGATTCCATATATTACACAGGAATTTTGTGTTGTACTCTTATTGTACTGCTCACTCACACGTGTCCCTCTCTGGTAGTCGGTGCACTTTGATGTGAATAAAGTTATTGAGACGATGGTAGTTTTGCCTTTCTGTCACTTTACAGACAGGTTTTCGATCTGTTTTCACCTGTTCAAGACAGGGTTGATCACTGTTAAAAACAAGACTGATTCCTTGTTAAATACAGGGTTTATCCTATTAAAGACCAGGGTTGTCACCTTTTGAAGACAAGGTTGATCGTTTAATAAAGACAGTGTTAATACTATTAAAGACAGGGTGATCACCTGTTCAAGATAGGGTTGATCACCTGTTCAAGATAGGGTTGATCACCTGTTCAAGATAGGGTTGATCACCTGTTCAAGATAGGGTTGATCACCTATTCAAGATAGGTGTTGATCACCTGTTCAAGATAGGGTTGATCACCTGTTCAAGATAGGGTTGATCACCTGTTCAAGATAGGGTTGATCACCTGTTCAAGATAGGGTTGATCACCTGCTTAATATGGGGTTGATCACCTGTTGCCAAAACTTGCAACTCGACGGGGCGAGTTTCCTACCTGTTACGATTGGACCATTATCGCTAATAACACCGACTTCAATGATCGATTTCCCTTGCAGAAGCTGATGGAGAGCCTGGAGAGCCGGAGGACCGCTTTCAATGCCGTCATCAACCAGGGCGCCGAAATGCGCAGGCGGTCACCCGGCTGAGGCACGGTTCACGAGACCGCGGCCAGATGGAGCAGCAGTGGACTTGGTTTTTAAGCCTTACCAATTGTTTAGAGCATCACCTGGAGATGGCGTCGTCCGCTCAGGCCAGTTCTTCGCATCGCCAAGAGCCTCAACGATTGGACAGAGCAGGCGCAGCGGCAGCTCAGCTCCGAGTTTCTGCTGTACGAGGACAGGCAGCGAAGGGCCAGGCGCTGCTCAGGTCGCTGCGGTCACGCGACCAGTTGTTGCAGAGTCGGCGGAACTCGAACACTTGAACGGCGAGGCGGCACACCTGGCCCGTGCCGATCAAACGAAATCAGCGCTATTTATCGATGACAGCTTGGACGGAGCTCGGACTCTGTGCAGCTTACCAGCACCTGGCCCAGGGCGAGCCGCTTGGTGCTGCTGGACTCCAGCGGACCGAAGTGTCTGGCCAGCCGCGCGAGGAGGGTCCGCCAGTCTGGCTGCCGGCGCTGTGTGTTCGGCTGTCCGGCCCGTGCCCGAGGCCTGCGACGCTGCCAAAAAGTGAGCCTCAAGTTTCAGCATCTGGAAAGTGAGCTTCCTTTT